>CM046815.1:6091137-6112178 GCA_025617385.1 Murraya koenigii | reverse complement strand
AAGTCTCGGTGTGCCTCTTTCTATTCCTCGAATTTTTGTTCACATAAAAGCAAAGACAAGACCATGGAGACCGGACTTAACAATATATATATATATAAAATCTAAGAGGTCAACTTCCAATATTCAAGATCTTCGTAAAGAGATCAATGACATTAAAGATGAGATAAAAGAGTTGAAAGAAAATGTAAGAGTGATTCTGCAGCAGCTCAACTCCTTTTACAAAGACATTTGCAAGAGGATTATGATAAGGAACCAGAATCTGATGATGGCAATAAACATGACCAAAATCTTGAAAATATCGAGTCTGTACCCGATGATTTTCTATTTGTTCTAAAGCAAATAACTACCAGAAAATATTTGATCAAAATCACTTTGATCTTTTCCAAAGACTTTGAGATTGACACCATTGCTCTCTTTGACACTGGTGCCGATTTGAATTGTATAAGAGAAGATATTGTCCCGAATTGTTTTCATGAGAAAACAGCTGAAAGACTATCTGCAGCAAACAATTCAAAGCTAAAAATTAAATCCAAAGTTGATGGTTCTGTTTATAATGGTGGTTTTAAATTCAAAACTTCATTCCTACTGACAAATGATATTCATCATGTTGTCATTCTAGGAACACCATTTATAAACCTTATTACTCCTTATAATCGTCAATTATGATAGTATATCTTTTAAAGCCAGTAAGAAGAACTTGTTTTCCCTTTCATTGAAAAGTCGAAAACAAGAAATCTAAACATTATTAAAGCATGTTCTGCTTACAAAAATCATATTAGTACTCTCCTTAAAACAAAACAAAATAATTTGGTTTGTTTGAAAAAGGATTTAAATGTACAAAGAATTGAAAACAACTTCAAAATGAATTTGTAAAACAAAAGATTTCGAGTTTGAGACACTCATTAAAAGAGAAATAGGTGTCGATTTGCCGTCCGCGATTCGGAAATGTAAAGCAACATATGGTAGATTTGCCTTATGAAACTTCTTTTGATGAGAAAAATATTCCTACTAAAGCTCGTCCAATTCAAATGAATATGGATCCGGAACAAGCCACCAAAAAGAGATGAAACCCTTCTCTGCAGATCGATTTGTCTAAAGCCAACACTCGCTATTCCAAAGCCCATCCAATGGAAAGATGTCCATCTTCCCGAGGAATGGATCCTCGAAGGAGCCACCGATCCAAGTGATTCCAAAACAACTCGAGCCAAATACGTAGTTGCAAAGTATGACTCAAGATTCGATGGTAAAGTCAAGTCGTCCTTTAGAGATCTATATCTTCTAGATTCTCTCGACAAGGATTCAAGCATAGGTATGCTCGCTATAGAAAGGAGATTTTCAAAGATACCTTCCGAAATAAATCTTCCTTTTCAACCTATAAAGAGTCGACCTAGGTTTTCCACATCGGACATACCTAGCTCATCCATACATTCTGCTGACTATGCCACTAGTGTACCACATCCCATCTACACTAGTAGACAACAGGATAATGAATGTGAAGAGAAAGAACCTTCTCCTCCTACTTCTCCTACTTTCTCTCATCACCGCAGAATAGAATAAATGTCATCATTAAAGAGTTTGAAGTCGATAAAAATCTTTTGCATAATGATTTTTATTCTGAAATTAATAAAGAAAAAGACTTTGGTTTTTAAGAAATTTTTAAATCAAAGAAAAGAAATTCAACAAATTTATTATGAATTTGTAAATTTGCATAAAGTTCATATTTTCTTCTTCGATTGGTTTGAGATGTATGCTTCGATAACAATATTGATTATCCTTTTAAGGAATCAAATCCTATTGTTACCGTAAAGAAGATCCCCGAATGGACTCTTTCTCGATAAGTGATGTAACTATCGAAGCGTAACATCCACCTCTTGAGAGTATTGCCATTGATCATGGTGATCCTCCCGTCCAAATTAAAGCTTCACCTTATAAAATTCATAAACCTAAAGATCCGAAGTTGATTTAGATAGTATTATACAACGTAACAATTTCGTAATACTAATCTAAATACTATAGGAAAACAGCTGACCGGATCGGAAAATCAATTCCAAAAGTCAACCATAATCGTTGTTCCTACTCCTTCCGCTATTCCATCTTCTTTAAAGCTAACAAAGTCTCGATCTCGAGAAAAGCTTAAAAGCCTATTTTCGAGCCTTTCCGTGTTTCTAAGACTAGTCAAAAGCTAGTCCAAGAATCTAAATCGATTTTGCCAAAGCTATTCGTGAACAACTTGATAGGATAGAAGTCTCTTCTTCCTCAAGTAAAGTCCAAATTGCTTCTCGACAACAGCACAATCTAGCAAGATCGGTGTATCGGACTATGATCGACCTTCTATTGCCTCTTCGTAAATGAAGCATTTAAGGAAGAACCTCTTCCTAAAACAAACAAAATCCATCGGGAACTAGCTCTTCCCAAAGTCGTCTCCTCCCGATGTAGTTATTGACAACGTATCAAGTGCTTTAAACCAATCCATGTTTAATGCATCTTCCGCTCTATGAATGGAACATAGATGGAATGTCTCGAATACAACATTCTTGGGTTGTTGCAACAGATGACCATGGCAGCCTAATGCCTATAAAACTCAATCAGAACTTCCGACAAAGCCATTGCGTAAATCTTGATCGCCGGTTTTACCGGTCACCTAAAAGGTCGGTGGATCATCTTCTCACTAAACAAAGAATAATCCGACATTCTAAATGCTATTCAAACAGATGAATACGGAGCACCCATCCGTGATGAATTAAATGAACCTATTCAAGATGTCAGTAGCTACCTTGATAGTTACAATATCTCTACATTTCATAGGTGATCCTTCTCACCCAAGAGATAAAAATGCCGAAGTTATCGGATAACCCAAGATGCAAGAAACTTAGTGATTTCCAAGATTATAAATCTACCTTCTTCACCGCACTATTTCTGAGAGATGATGCAAATCATATTACTTGAAAGAAAAGTTCCTCGTAGGTTGCCAACCCTCTTGGGTGAAAAGGTTAGAAACTCTATTAAAGCTTTATACGACAACCAGATTCCTTATGACAATCTCACTTATGGTGAACTTGTCAGTTATGTCAATAAGGAAGGTCTAAAGATTTGTCAAGACTTAAAACTCCAGAAAAGATTAAAGTGGGAGCTTAAAAGATCGAAACAAGAATTGGGCGGCTTCTGTAAGCAGTTCAATTATGATCCTTTTAAAGCTTCTACCTCTAAGGATTGTAATGGTAAGTGTTATTCCAAACCTTACAAGAAACGTTACAAATCCAGAAGAGATAAAAAACCTTTCAAAGACTCTAGAGAACCTTATTATAAGAAGCCTTCGAGGCCTTATAAAAAGAAAAAATTTTCTAGAGATAAGTCTAAACCTAAAGCCTCTTTTAATTACAAAGAAGCCACGTGTTTCAAATGTAATAAAAAAGGCCATACTGCTCAATACTGCAAAATGAGCAGGAAACTCCACGAGCTCGACCTCGAGGAGGAAGTCCTAACAAAGCTAGCTCCTTTGCTAATTGAGTCATCCAGCTCGGAGTCTTCCATGACAGGAGACAGCGAGCCCTTACAAATTGATGAAATAGTAGACTCTGATTCTGATACAGAATACAGCAGCTCTACTAGTTCTGATACAGAATAAAGTTTAAACGGTATATCGGCTGGACACCCGATGTGCAAGATCTAGATCTGTTCTAAGTCTGATCTGATCTGAAGCGATAGAGTAAGATCTATCGATCATCTGGTTTAACGACGCCACATACCTAACAGTTTAAAGTTTTACTAAAATTTGATATTATTGATTTGTTTTGTCCTCACTATCATCCTTCGGTCCTATTTCCCTACTGGTATCAGAGACTTCGAGCACGAGTAGGCTTTAACTTCGAGCAAGAGCAAATGACTTCGAGCTCGAGCAGGCTATAGCTTGAGCATGAATAGGATTTCGAGCTCGCGTGGACTATTGCTTCGACCAAGAGCGGAGGCTTTAAACAAGTCGGAGACTTGAACTTTAATCTATTACAACCGAAACAAACACATCTTTATATAATAATCGAGATTTTACAAGTACAGATTTAGTACAAAATTGGAACACAAAATTGGAACATACTAGAAAATAAAATTATTTTCATTTCATTTTTTTTTTGACATGTTTTGCAACAAAATAAAATGTTACAATGAACTATCTTTATTTTTGAGGCTTTATAGGAGATAGAATACCAAAGCAGCCATCCTCGCTTTCATCTCCAAGAGAAATAAAGGTTCTTCACCACCGACGAGTCGGATTCGTCTCGGTGAGCTCGCAATGTATGATCGAGATCTTGATTCCAAAGAACTGTTGCATTACATTAAAATAATCATCCCTGACTTGGCCGAGGCGAGCAGTGGCTTGAGCTCGAGACTTTGAGCTTGAAAGTAGCTTGAGCTTTAGACCGCTCGATACTTGGCTTTAGGAGGCCTTTTGACAAAAGCCAATTCGAACTATATGCTCGCATAGCTTTGACTTCTCGTCGAATTTCGACCACCACTTGACTTTAAAGGTTCTTTAGTAAATGAGTCAGGCATCTTGAGTGTGGTATCAAGGTTCCACATCCAAACCCAAGGGAGAAAGAAATTTGTACGTAAACAGTAGAAAATGAGGAAACCTCTTCCTGACTCGTAATGAATATAATGAGCTTTAAAAATGTCCAAACAAGTTTTGGCATTTGGTGTTAGAATTTATGGACATGGTCCAAAATAATTCCACCATTGTTGAAACCAATTTGAAGGCTTTGAACTGTTATTTTGGATTGAAGAAAATAACCGTGAATGGGTCTTTTGGGGTTTTGTAAGAAAAATGTATTAAACCGAGCTTGTTGGTAATCCCAAGAAAAGAAAGACCGAGAGTGGTTTAAACAAGTCTCAAAATTTGCAGGAAAAATTTGAAATTGTGGAGGAGATCTCCCAACCGCTTGGACTCAAGACTTTTAAAATTGTGGCAGAGAGTATGCCTACTCGTAACGAGACTCACCGAGAAAGAAATGTTTAAATTTGATGGACTCAAGATACTCAAGAATTGCTTGATAGTAAGGTCGGGTTTTGTTAAATCCCATGGTTTGAAAAACCAGCTCTTAGGGAAAAACTTTGAAAGTGCTTGAAATGGATCAAGATGGTAAAACCCATCTTCAATGGTTAAAACATTTTGGTGATGAGTTTTGCTAAACCAATCCGACTTTTGAGAAGGCTTCATGCAGAAACAACAATTTTCAAGAGAAGCTTTCTGGGAAACAAGTTCTTTAGAAGAAGATGACTTTACAATTTCTTTAGAACAGATTTTTCTTTCTCGTGAACTTGAGAAAGAGCTTTAGTTTGAGAAAGGTTTTGTAAAGCTTGGTTTTGTAAAGCGAGCAAGAGCTCTGGGATTTAGAAATGGATTGCATCCATTCTTTTACCTGTTCCTCTGACGAGGTGGCTTTAGACCGAGCCTCTTCCTCTTCTACCATGTCAATCCAAGACCTGATTGGCATAGCTGAGGAAAGGAGCTTTTCTTTAGAATGTGTCAAGGACACATCTTTAGACTCTTTAGCAGGGGCTTTGCCCTTGTCTTTCCTCCTCGGAGGCATTATCTATTCTCGCAAAATTTCACCAAGTTAGAAAATCTGGAATAGAATTTAAATCACCTTTAATATGTTCAATCTCAAAATCAAAAACACTTAAAATGGCTTCGCCAACGTGCAAAAATCTGCTTTGATGCAATATTTTGAACATCTTTTTCCAAAACATGTTTTGCAGCTTTGCAATCAATTCTAAGTAAAAACTTTTGATTTAAGAGATCACTTTGGAATTTTGTTATGCATAAAACTATGGATAAAATTTCTTTTGTAATTGTAGAATAATTTCTCCGGCAATCATTCCAAAGGAGCGTAAACATATCTAACAATTTGTTCTTTATCATGTTCAACTTGTTTTAAAATTCCACCATAACCTAAGTCTCAAGCATCGCCTCACAATCTTAGGTAAAGTAGGATTAGCAAGATATAAACATGGAATTTCTTTAACAATACTTTTATGGTCTTTATCACTTTAGTATGTTCATCCGTCCATGCAATGTGGGTTTTCTTAAGTCTATCATGCAAAGGCTTAGAAATCCTATTTATATTCTGGACAAAATTCAAGAACATAGTTTAAACTACCCGTAAATCTTTGCAATTGAGTTTTGTCAAGAATCTTATCAGAAACTTGTCTCGCAAATGCAAGAGATCTCTCGATAGGCATAATAGTTCCTTTGGATATATAATGTCCAAGGAATCTGACTTTAGTCTCGAAACAAAGTGACTTTGGAACTCGAGACCGCAAGTCCAAACTTTTTAGTAGCATAATAGAAAGTCTTTAAATGTTTGAAGTGTTGATCAATCGTGTGAGAAAAGATCAATACATCATCAATATAAACTATGCAGAATCTGTAATAAGGATTATAAATGTCATTCATAATCCTCTCGAATTCGGAGGGGCATTTTTAGGCTAAAAGGCATAATTGTCCATTCATACCGTCCAAATGGAACAGATGAATGCAGCTTTATACTGCCTTTAGGTTGAATCAATTTGCCAAAATCCGCATTTCATGTCAAATTTTGAAAATATGAATGCGTAATGCGCTTCGTAATAAATCCTTTTATTAGGTATTGGATACCTAATCCATTTTAAGGCTTTGTTCAAAGGTTTGTAATTAATTACAAGTCTTGGTGTGCCTCTTTCTATTTCTCGAATTTTTGTTCACATAGAAATCAAAGACAAGACCATGGAGACCTAGACTTAACAATAAGTCCTTTGACTCCAAATCTTTAATTTCATTCCTACAATGTTGTTCCGCATCCATATTCATTCGGATTGGACGAGCTTTAGTAGGAATATTTTTCTCATCAAAAGAAGTTTCATAAGGCAAATCTACTATATGTTGCTTTCGCTCCGTAATGCGCATGGCAAATCAAGACATATTCTCTTTTAATGAAGTGTCTCAAACTCGTAAATCTTTTGTTTTACAAATTCATTTCAAGTTGTTTTTCAATTCTTTGTACATTTAAATCTTTTTCAAACAAACCAAATTATTTTGTTTTGTTTTAAGGAGGGTACTAATATGATTTTTGTAAATGTAACATGCTTTAATAATGTTTAGATTTCTTGTTTTCGCTTTTCAATGAAAGGGAAAACAAGTTCTTTACTTCGGCTTTAAAAGATATACTATCATAATTGACAAGATAAGGAGTAATAAGGTTTATAAATGGTGTTCCTAGAATGACAACATGATGAATATCATTTGTCAAGAGGAATGAAGTTTTAAATTTAAACCCACCATTATAAATGTAACCATCAACTTTGATTTAATTTTTAGCTTTGAATTGTTTCGTCGCAGATAGTCTTTCAGCTTGTTTTCTCATGAAAACAATTCGGACAATATCTTCTCTTATACATTCAAATCAAGACCAAGTGTCAAAAGAGAGCAATGGTGTCAATCTCAAAGTCTTTGAAAAGATCAAAGTGATTTTGATCAAATATTTTCTCGTAGTTATTTGCTTTAGAACAAATAGAAAATCATCGGCATGCACTCGATATTTTCAAGATTTTGGTCATGTTTATTGCCATCATCAGATTCTGGTTCCTTATCATAATCCTCTTGCAAATGTCTTTGTAAAAGGAGTTGAACTGCTGCGTAATCACTCTTCTGCTTTTCTTTCAACTCTTTTATCTCATCTTTAATGTCATTGATCTCTTTCTGAAGATCTTGAATATTGGAAGTTGACTTCTTTGTCTTCTTCTTACCCAAGATTTCAAGAAGATCATAAGTGTTCTTTTAAGCAATGTGGGTTTTAGAAGTTTCACTTTGTCTCTCGACTTCTAAGGTCTTTAGAAGTTTATCCAAATACTCTTCGGAGAGCAGGATCGAGATATATTTGACTAATTCAAGAAAAGTTTCTTGTTCTTTAGTCAAGACATTGACTTTCTTTAAATAAGAATCGTAACTAGTAGAGCCACCGATTCGTGATCGTAATCGAGTCTACTATTTCATCAACTTGTAGGGGCTCACTGCCTCCGCCATGAAGACCCGAGCTGGATGACTCAATTAGCAAAGGAGCTAGCTTTGCTAGGACTTCCTCCTCGAGGTCGAGCTCAGGAGTTTCCTCGCTCATTTTGCAAGATTGAAGCAAGATGGCCTTTTTATTACATTTGAAACACGTGGCTTCTTTGTAATTAAAAGAGGCTTTAGGTTTAGACTTATCTCTAGAAAATTTTTCTTCTTATAAGGCCTCAAGGCTTCTTATAATAAGGTTCTCTGTAGTCTTTGAAAGGTTTTTATCTCTTCCGGATTTGTAACGCTTCTTGTAAGGTTTGGAATAACACTTACCATTACAATCTTAGAGGTAGAAGCTTTAAAAGGATCATAATTGAACTGCTTACAGAAGCCGCCCAATTCTTGTTTCGATCTTTTAAGCTCCCACTTTAATCTTTTCTGGAGTTTTAAGTCTTGACAAATCTTTAGACCTTCCTTATTGACATAACTGACAAGTTCACCATAGGTGAGATTGTCATAAGGAATCTGGTTGTCGTATAAAGCTTTAATAGAGTTTCTAACCTTTTCACCCAAGAGGGTTGGCAACCCTGCAAGGAACTTTTCTTTCTAAGTAATATGATTTGCATCATCTCTCAGAAATAGTCTGGTGAAGAAAGTAGATTTATAATCTTGGAAGTCACTAAGTTTCTTGCATCTTAGGTTATGCAATAACTCAGCATTTTTATCTCTTAGGTGAGAAGGATCACCTATGAAATGTACAGATATTGTAACTATCAATGTAGCTACAGCATCTTGAGTAGGTTCATTTAATTCATCACAGATGGGTGCTCTATATTCATCTTGTTTGAATAACATTTAGAATGTCGATTGTTGCTGCTTAGTGAGAAGATGATCCCACCAACCTTTTAATCGACTAAGTAAAACCAAAGAATCAAGATTTCCGCAATGGCTTTGTCGAAGTTCCCGATTGAGTTTTATAGGCATTAACCGCCATGGTCATCTGTTGCAACAACCCAAGAATGTTGTATTCAGACATTCCATCTATGTTCCATTCATAGATGTAAGATGCATTAAACCCGGATTGGTTTAAAGCACTTGGTCTCGTTGTCAATAGCTAAATCAGGAGGAGACCCGACTTTGGGAAGAGCTAGTTCCCAATGGATTTTGTTTGTTTTGGAAGAGGTTCTTCCTTAAATGCTTCTATTTCCAAGAGGCAATAGAAGATCGATCATAGTCCAAAGACACCAATCTTGCTAGATTGTGCTACCGTCAGAGCAATTTGACTTTACTCGAGGAAGAAGAGACTTCTATCCTATCAAGTTGTTCACGAATAGCTTTGGCAAAATCTGATTTAGATTCTCGGACTAGCTTTTGACTAGTCTTAGAAACTCGGAAAGGCTCAAAAATAGGCTTTTTAAGCTTTTTCTCGTAATCGACTTTATTAGCTTTAAAGAAGATGGAATAGCAGTATGAGTAGGAACAACAGCTATGGTTGACTTTTGAATTGATTTTCCAGCCGGTCAATCTGCTTTTCCTATAGTATTTAGATTAGTATTACAGAAATTGTTCTGTTGTATAATACTATCTAAATCAACTTCTGGATCTTTAGGTTTATGAATTTTATAAGGTGAAGCTTTAATTTGGACAGGAGGATCACCATGATCAATGGCAATACTCCTAAGAGGTGGATGTTCTGCTTCAATAGTTCTGTCACTATCAGAAAGAGTCCATTCAGGGATCTTCTTTCTGGTAACAATAGGATTTGATTCCTTAAAAGGATAATCAATATTGTTATCAGAAGCATACATCTCAAACCAATCAAAGAAGAAAATATGAACTTTATGCAAATTTACAAATTCATAATAAATTTGTTGAATTTCTTTTCTTTGATTTAAAAATTTCTTAAAAAACCAAAGTCTTTTTTCTTTATTAATTTCAGAATAAAAATCATTATGCAAAAGATTTTTATCGACTTCAAACTCTTTAATGATGACATTTATTCTATTCTCTGTGACAGCAGAGAAAGTAGGAGAAGTAGGAGGAGAAGGTTCTTTCTCTTCCTGTTCATTATCCTGTTGTCTACTAGTGTAGATGGGATGTGGTACACTAGTGGCATAGTCAACAGAATGTATGGATGAGCTAGGTATATCCGATGTGGAAAACCTAGGCTGACTCTTTATAGGTTGAAAAGGAAGATTTATCTCAGAAGGTATCTTTGAAAATCTCCTTTCTATAGCAGGCATACCTATGCTCGAATCCTTGTCAGAGAATCTAGAAGATATAGATCTCCTAAAGGACAGCTTGACTTTACCATCAGAATACTGAGTCACACTTTGCAACTCTGTATTTGGCTCAAGTTGTTTTGGAATCACCGGATCAGTGGCTCCTTCAAGGATCCATTCCTCAGGAAGATGGACATCTTTCCATTGGATGGGCTTTGGAATGACAAGTGTTGGCTTTAGACAAATCACCGCAAGAGAAGGGTTTCATCTCTCTTTGACTGGTATTTGTGTTGTGTGTTAAATGCAGAATGCATGGCTTTATAAGAAATTTTAAATATCAATGCAACTGGAATTGACCCTTCAACCATATGATAATTATGGGTTTTGATTTGAAGAATCATGCTCTTTAAAATATTCTTATCTTTAAGTGAAACTGTTATGTTTGGATAACAGCTGAATGAAATGGGTCCTTTACAGAGACTTGATTCAATGCTACTGAGCAAGGAATCATCAAAGGAGAGAAATCTCCCATCTCTGAGGATGCACCGTGATCGAAGTATCCAATCCTTCTTTGGTCGTGGGTTTTATACCAACTTGGATTAAACCAATATGCACATAATTAAAATTCTTTTCTCTTAACTTTTAAGAGATTGTTCGAGAACAATTGAATTGTCTCAAATGGCTTTGAAAGTGTTATGTCATGCTCTTCAGTTTTAATAACATAATCATTCTTTAAAAAATCAAGTTTTTAGTTTTATAAATCATTTCTTTGGAAATCTTTGGTAGTTCCCAACAATCAATAGCTTTATTAAAATTTTCAATTATGAATTCTTCTGAATTCACTACATGCTTTGAATCACTAGTCCTCCCGGAGGAAGAGCTAGAAAAGGATGATGCTCTACGTAGTAGAGAATCCATTTTAGAAATCTATGTTCAAGTTTTAGACAAACAGAAAGACTACAATCCACTGGCCAAGAATTGGTTTTACCGCCCTTCAACCTTGGGGACTTACTGACCAAATGCTACCGCAAGCACCCGTGAGGTAACACTCACCTCTCCCGCAAGTGTTCAACCTTACACGCACGCCTAACTTAGACGCTCTAAACTATACAACACTATCCTCCCCTTGGCTCTGATACCAGTAGGGAAATAGGACCGAAGGATGATAGTGAGGACAAAACAAATCAATAATATCAAATTTTAGTAAAACTTTAAACTGTTAGGTACGTGGCGTCGTTAAACCGTGATGATCGATAGATCTTACTCTATCGCCTCGCATCGGATCGACTTAGAACAGATCTAGATCTTGTACATCGGGTGTCCAGCCGATATACCGTTTAAACTTTAAAATAAAATAAAGGCTTTAAAAATTAAATCCTATGCAACCTAAGCAACACAGGCTCATACACAGTACCGAGATCTGGATCCCAGATCTGGTGCTCTGAGTGAAAGGAGGCTTTAAAATATTCTTATCTTTAAGTGAAACTGTTATATTTGGATAACAGCTGAATGAAATGGGTCTTTTACAGAGACTTGATTCAATGCTACTGAGCAAGGAATCATCAAAGGAGAGAAATCTCCCATCTCTGAGGACAGCCAGGATTGAAGTATCCAATCCTTCTTTGGTCAGGGGTTTTATACCAACTTGGATTAAACCAATATGCACATAATTAAAATTCTTTTCTCTTAAATTTTTAAGAGATTGTTCAGAGAACAATTGAATTGTCTCAAATGGCTTTGAAAGTGTTATGTCATGCTCTTCAGTTTTAATAACATAATCATTCTTTAAAAAAATCAAGTTTTTTGGTTTTATAAATCATTTCTTTGGAAATCTTTGGTAGTTCCCAACAGTCAATAGCTTTATTAAAATAATGTCTTGACTAAAGAACAAGAAACTTTTCTTGAATTAGTCAAACATATCTCTGATCCTGCTCTCCAAAGAGAGTATTTGGATAAACTTCTAAAGACCTTAGAAGTCAGAGACAAAGCTGAAACTTCTAAAGCCCCTGTTCTTAAAAAGAATACTTATGATCTTACTGAAATCTTGGGTAAGAAGAAGACAAAGAGGTCAACTTCCAATATTCAAGATCTTCAGAAAGAGATCAATGACATTAAAGATGAGATATATATATATATATATATATATATATATATTAAGTGGAACTATTTTGGGCCTTGCCCTGATATCTTTCACCTCTGTTAATTAGGTAAATGAATGGATACATTCTATTTCTAAATCCCCAGAGCTTATGCTCGCCTTACAAAGTATTTCTCATTGAGGAAATTTTTCTTGTCTTCTGATTTTCTCTTTCTCTTTCTACTGTAAACGTTTCTTTTAAAGTTCACATCCAAACCTACGGAAGAAAGAAATTGGTACAAAAACAGAGAAAATGAGGAAACCTTTTCTCAAGTACATAAGAAACATTATGGGCTTTAAACAAATTTAAACATATCAGAGACAGGGGGTAATGTTTTGTAGATAGAGACTTTGTGAAGTAGGACTGGTGCGTTGGTTGAACGTTACTGGTGTGGTGAGTGTTACCTTAGTGTACTTTGATAGCTTTTAGTCGTAAGTCCTAATTTAGTTGAAAGGCAATAAAACCAATTCTTAGCCTTGGATTGTAGCCATACCTGTAAAATTAAAACTAATTCATAGGTTTTACTGATGGATTCTCTACTCTGTAGAGCATCTTCCTTCTCTATCTCTTCCTCATGGAGTACTAGCGATTAAAAGAATATTGTAAATTTAGAGGAATTTATAAGTGAAGATTTTAATAAAGCGATTTCTAATTGGGAATTACCAAAGATTTCTAAAGATATGATTTATAAAACAAAAAAAGCTTGATTTTTTGAAGTCTGATTTTGTTATTAAAACTGAAGAACGGGACATAACCCTTTCAAAGCCTTTTGAAACAATCCATTTATTTTTAGAACATTCTTTAAAAAGATTGAAAGAAAAGAATTTCAATTATGTCCATATTAGCTTAATTCAAGTTGGTATAAAGCCATTGACTAAAGAAAGATTAAATACATCTATTCTAGCAGTCTTTAGAGATAGGAAATTCATCTCCTTTGATGATTCCTTACTCAGTAGTATTGAATCTAGTCTCTGTAAAGGTACAATATCCTTTAGCTGCTATCCAAATATAACAGCTTCTTTAAATGATAAAAATATTTTTTTAAAAAATGATTCTTCAAATAAAAACCCATAATTACCACATGGTTGAAGGATCTATTCCAATTGCATTAATTTTTAAAATTTTTACAAAGCTATGATATCTCGTGATTCAACACTCAAAGATAAATTCCAGATCAAAAGAGATGAAACTCTTCTCTTGCAGACTGACATGTCTAAAGCAAACATTGTTATTCCAAAGCCCATCCAATGGAAAGACGTCAATCTTCCTGAGGAATGGATTCTTGAAGGAGCCACTGAACCAATGATTCCAAAACAACTTGACCCAAATATATAGTTGCAAATTGTGACTGAGTATTCTGATAATAAAGTTAAATTATCTTTTAGGAAATCTATATCTTCTAGATTCTCCGACAAAGATTCTAGCACAAGTATTCCTTCACTTGAAAGAAAGTTTTAAAAATCTTTCTGTTACAAATCTTCCCTTTCAAAGTCAATCTAGGTTCTCCACATCGGATATACCTAGCTCTTCCATACATTCTGTTGACTATACCACTAGTGTTCCTCATCCAATCTACATTCGTAGTCAACATGAACAAAAACAGGAAGAAAAAGAAGCCTTCTCCTCCAACTTCTCCTACATTCTCTACTGTCACAAAGAATATGCTTAATGTTTTAGAAAAAGAATTTAAACTTGATAAAACTTTTTTGCATAAAGATTTTTATTCTTTAAGCAATAAAGAAAAGAGACTTTGGTTTTTAAAAATTTTCTAACTCAAAGAAAAGAAATACAAGAATTTTATTATGATTTTGTAAACATGCATAAAGTTCATATATAATTTTTTGATTGGTTTGAAATGTATGCTTCTCAAAACAACATTTTTTATCCTTTTGAAACTTCAAATTTGATTACTGTGAGAAAAAAGATTACTAAATGGAATCTATCAGATAGTGATAGAACCGTTGAATCAGAGCCTCCACCCCTCAGAAGTGTAACCATTGATCATGGTGATCCTCCTATTTAAATTAAAACCTTACCCTATAAAATCCATAAACCAAGTGATCCAGAAAAGAATTTAGATAGCATTATCCAATAGAATAATTTCAGTGATGCGAATCTAAATACAATAGGAAAACAGTTGACTAGAATAGAAAATTGATTCCAACAGTCAACTATAACTATTTCTCCTATTTCTTTTTCAAAGTTAACAAAGTCTGATGCTGACAAGAAGCTTAAAAAGCTTATTTTCGTGCCCTTCCAGATTTCAAAAACTAGCCAAAAGCTTGTTCATGAGTCAAAGTCAGATTTTGCTAAAGCTATTAGAGAACAACTTGATAGAATAGAAGCCTTTTCTTCATCTAGTAAAGTTTAAATTGCTCTTGATAGTGCCCAATCTAGAACCATTAGGGTACTAGATCATGATTATCAAACTTCAATAGCCTCATCGGATATAGAAGCCTTTAAAGATGATTCCATTTCTAAAGCCAACAAAATTCATTGGGAGTTAGCCCTCCCTACTCGTCGATTCCCCACCGATGTAACCATAGACAATAGACCAAGTGTTTTAAATCAATCCCGATTTAATGCCTCTTCTGTCTATGAATGGAACATTGATGGTATATCTGAATATAACATCTTAGGATTATTGCAACAGATGACCATGGCAGCTAACGCTTATAAAACACAGTCGGAACTTCGACAAAGCCATTACTGAAATTCTCATCACGATAAATTTCCTAAAAATTTTTGATAAAACTCAATTGTAGAGATTTCTTAGTAGCTTAAATTATGTTCTTGAGTTTTTTCTAAAAATCAATAGGATTTCTAAACCATTGCATGATAGATTAAAGACAAATCATGTTACATGGATAGATGAACACACTAAAGTTGTTAGATAGATAAAATATTTTGTCAAAAATATTCCCTATTTATTTCTGGCTATTCTTGCTTTACCTAAAAATATTGAGACTGATGTCTCAGACTTAAGTTATGGAGGAATTATAAAACAGGTTGAAAATGGTAAAGAACTAATAGTACAATATGTTTCTGCACATTGGAATGAATGTCAAAAAAAATATTCTACTATAAAAAAAGAAATCCTTTCTATCGTTTTATGCATCTCCAAGTTTCAAAGCGATTTACTAAATGAAAAATTTTTACTTAGAATTGATTGCAAAGCTGCAAAACATGTTTTAGAAAAAGATGTTCAAAACATTGCATCGAAATAGATTTTTGCAAGATGGCAAGCATTTTAAGTGTTTTTAATTTTGATATTGAATTCATTAAAGGAGATACAAATTCTATCCTTGATTTTCTAACCAGGGAATTTTAAAAAAACAGATAATGCCTCCAAAAAAGAACAAAGACAAGGGCAAAGCCCAATTAAAGACAACTTCTTCTAAAGACAAATTGCTTTCTTCGGTAATGTCAATCAAATCTTGGATTGACATGGTTGAGGAGCAAGAAGCTCAGTCTAAAGATTCCACCTCTGTTGATCAGGTAAATGAATAGATACAATCAATTTCTAAATCTCCGGAGCTTATGCTCGCCTTACAAAGTATTCTCAAACTAAAACCCTTTCTCAAGCTCCTGAGAAAGAAAAATCTATTTCTAAAGAAATTACAAAAACTTCTTCTCCTAAAGCTCTTGTTTCTGGTGAAAGCTCATCTTCACAGATTGTTGTTTTACAATAAAAGCTTTCACAAAAGTCGGATTGGATTAATAAAACCTATCATCAAAATGTTTTAACTATGGAAGATGGGTTTTATCAACCTCGATCCTTTTCAAGAAATTTCAAAGATTTTCCCCAAAAGTCGGCTTTTCAAACCATGGGATTTATCAAAACCCCAGACTTTATTATCAAGCCATTCTTGGGATCATCGAGTCGACCACGCTTAAACACTTCTTTCTTAGTGAAACCCATACCGAGCCCTGCCTATTCTACGACAACCATCCTTAAAGTCTTGAGCCCAAAACAATGGGTGACCAACTCCATAAACCTAAAACTTTTCCCGCCAATTTTAAATGCGTCCGAACCATTGCTTGTCCTTTTCTTATCGGGACTATCAACGATCCTAGTTGAACATATTTTTTTATCTAAAACCCAAAAGAACCCATTCATGGTTATTTTTCTTCAATTCAAAGTAATTGTGTAAAGCTCGCCAATCGGTTCCAATAATGGTGGAACGATTTTGGGCCCAGCCCTAATATCCTTACCCCTAATGCCATAAACTGCTTAAATTTGTTTAAAGCCCATTATGTTCCTTCTGTACTTGAGAAAATGTATCCTCTTTTTCTATGTTTTTGTACCAATTTCTTTCTTCCTTGGGTTTGGATGTGGAACTTTCAGTATTATACCCAAGAAACCCAATTAGTCTTTCAAAGAGTTTATAAAGTTAAATGGTGGTCTAAGTTTGACGAAAAGTTAAAATTGTCTGAAGCCACTGTACAAAATTGGCTTTCCACAAATGGTCTTCTCAAGCCTAGCATTAAAAATATTAAAGCTCAAACCACATTCTTAGCACAACGGTCTTGTGTCCAATCCCTTCTAGTCAGTGCTAAGACTGAAGGTGAATATTTTAAAATCATGGAACAGCTCCTCACCTCTCGATCTGAGCCATCTATTGTAGATTCCTTTGATCAAGACAATAAAGGGCCGTTCATTTCCCTTGGAGATGATAACGAAGATGATTGCTTCGAGATCCTTTCTCCAATAAGGCGTCCTTAAAGACTTTGTACTTATTTGTATTTGTATTTATATGTAAAAAAAAAAAGAGTAATTATTTTATATTTTCTTGTAGACATATTTCTTTATAATTTTATTTCCTTCCGCTCATATATTTTCCTTTATTTTCTCCGTAAAGCTATAGTTTCGCTACAGTTTAAAGCTACAGCTGTGAAGCTATAGACTCGCTCATGCTTAAAGACTCAATCTTTATACTTAAAATCGAAGGAAGACTTAGACTCCTCAAATTATTCTTTCACTTCTCTCTCTTGTATATATATATATATATATATCTCTCTCTCTGGAAAAGATGAACCAAGACATTGAGAAAATTTTTCCTATCTTTTAATTTTCCTTTCTCTTTCATCAGTAAATGTTTCTTTTAAAGTTTAAAGTTCTGAATTAAATAAATGTAAGCATTTGATCTTTCATCATAAATTTAAAGCTTTTATTTATTTTATAAATCTGAATTTATTTATATTTAAAGTTCTAGATCTAAGGGTGTATGATTTAAAGTTTTATATGCATGATCCGTAGACTGATCTTCTATATCAAATCTACTTTAAAATCATTACGCTCCTCCGAGGCATAGAGACCGGATCTCTCCCTCGCTTGTATTCTCTTCTCCCTTCATTCCTTCGTAGCATTGGATCCGGGATCCGGCTCTAGTACTCGTGTTTGAGCCCCGTGTTGCCTAAAGTTGTAAATATATTTTTAATTTAAAGTTTAAAAAGTCGAGGTATATCGACTCGGATACAAGATGTCCAAGATCTAGATCTGTTCTAAGTCAGATTTGATCCCAAAGCGTAGTTCAATCTACGGTCATTTGGTCTAACAACGCCACGTACTAATTTTCTTTTGTTTTATAAAATATTTTTAATTATAATTATTCTGTCCTTTGCATACCTTCCACGAATCTTGGTTGTCCTTGGTGTTAGAGCCAAAGGGAGGTAGTGTTTTGTAGATAGAGACTTTGTGAAGTAGGACTGGTGCGTTGGTTGAACGTTATTGGTGTGGTTAGTGTTACCTTGGTGTGGTGAGTGTTACCTTAGTGTGCCTTGGTAGCTTTTGAACGTAAGTCCCGATTTGGTTGAAGGGCAGTAAAACCAATTCATAGCCTTGGATTGTAGCCATACCTGTAAAACTAAAACTAATTCATAGGTTTTACCCACGGATTCTCTACTCTATAGAGCATCTTCCTTCTCTAGTTCTTCCTTAGGGAGGACTAGTGATTCAAAGAATATTGTAAATTCAGAAGAACTTATAATTGAAGATTTTAATAAAGCAATGGATAATTGGGAATTACCAAAGATTTCTAAAGATATGATTTATAAAACAAAAAAGCTTGATTTTTTGAAGTCTAATTTTGTTATTAAAACTGAAGAATGGGACATAACCCTTTCAAAGCCTTTTGAAACAATCCATTTATTTTCAGAACATTCTTTATAAAGATTGAAAGAAAAGAATTTCAATTATGTCCATATTGGCTTAATTCAAGTTGGTATAAAGCCATTGACTAAAAAAGGATTAAATACTTCTATTCTAGCAGTCCTCAGAGATGGGAGATTCATCCCTTTTGATGATTCCTCACTCAGTAGTATTGAATGTAGTCTTTGTAAAGAACTAATAGCCTTTAATCTTTGCTTTAAAAGATATACTATCATAATCGACAGTATAAGGAGTAATAAAGTTTATGAAAGGAGTTCCTAATATGACAACATGATAATAAAACCAAGATTCACAGAAGCAAAGGACAAAATAATTATAATTAAAAATATTTTATAAAACAAAATAAAATTGGTACGTGGTATTGTTAGACCAGATGACCGTAGATTGAACTACACTTGGGAATCAGATCTGACTTAGAACAGATCTAGATCTTGCACATCCGATGTACAGATTGATATACTTTGACTTTTAAAACTTTTAAATTAAAAATATTTTTACAACCTTAGGCAATACAGAGCTCAAACACAGTACTAGAACTGGATCCCAGATATAGTGCTATGAAGGAATGGAGGGAGAAGAGAATACAACTGAGGGGAGATATCCGGTCTCTATGCCTCAGAGGAACGGAACAGATTTTAAAGTAGATTTGATATAAAAGATTAATCTACAGATCATGCATATAAAACTTTAAATCATACACCCTTAGATCTAGAATTTTAAATATAAATAAATTCAAATCTATAAAATAAATAAAAGCTTCAAATTTATAATTAAAGATCAAATGATTTCATTTATTTAATTCAGAACTTTAAACTTTAAAAGAAACGTTTACAGTAGAAAGAGAAAGGGAAAATCAAAAGACAGGAAAAATTTCCTCAATGTCTTCAGTTTATCTTTTTCCTAAGAGAAAGAGATACAAGAGAGAGAAGTGAAAGAATGATCTGAAGAGTCTAAGTCTTCCTTCGGATTTTAAATACAAAGCTGTGGGTCTTTAACTGTAGCGAGTCTGTAGCTTCACAACTGTAGCGAAACTGTAGCTTTAAACTGTAGCAAAATTGTGGCTTCACAACAATAGTGAAACTGTAGCTTCACAATCGTAGCGAAACCGTAGCTTTAAACTGTAGCAAAACTATGGCTTCACAACAATAGTGAAACCGTAGCTTCACAATTGTAGCTTTACAGAGAAAATAAAGGAAAATATGCGATCGGAAAGGAAATAAAATTATAAGGAACAATGTCTACAAGAAAATATAAAATAATTACTCTTTTTTTTTAACACAAATACAAATATAGATAAGTATAAAGTCTTTAAGGATGCTTTATTGGAGAAAGGATCCCGAACCAATCATCCTCGTTATCATCTCCAAGGGAAAAGAACGGCTCTTTATTATCTTGATCAGAAGAATCTGCAATAGATGGCTCAGACCAAGAGGTGAGGAACTGTTCCATGATTTTAAAATATTCATCTTCGCCTTAACACTGGCTAGAAGTAATTGGGCCCGAGACCGCAGTGCTAAGAATGTGGTTTAAGCTTTAACATTTTCAATGCTAGGCTTGAGAAGGCCATTTGTGGAAAGCCAATTTTGTATAGTGGCTTCAGAAATTTTTGACTTTTCATCAAACTTGGACCACCATTTGACTTTAAAAACTCTTTGAAGAACTAATTGGGTTTATTGGGTATGATACTGAAAGTTCCACTTCCAAACCTAAGGAAGAAAGAAATTGGTACAAAAATAGAGAAAAGGAAGAAACCTTTTTTTAAATATAGAAGGAATATAATGGGCTTTAAAAAAATTTAAATAGTTAATGGCATTAAGGGTAAGGATATCGTAGCTAGGCCCAAAATAGTTCCACTATTATTGAACCAACTAGGCAAGCTTTGCACGCTTATTTTCGAATTGAAGAAAAATAACCATAAATGGGTTCTTTTGGGTTTTGGATAAAAATGTGTTAAATCAGGCCTGTTGATAGTCCCAATAAGAAAAGGACATGCAATGGTTCAGACGCATTTGAAAATTGGTGGGAAAAATTTTAGGTTTGTGGAGTTAGTCATCCCACAGTTTTGGGCTCAAGATTTTAAAGATGGTTGCCGCAGAATAGGCGGGCTCAGTATGGGTTTCACAAAGAAAGAAGTGTTTAAACTTGATCGACTCAATGATCTCAAGAATAGCTTGATAATAAAAATGGGGTTTTGATAAATCTCATAGTTTGAAAACCAACCTTTGTTGAAAATCTTTGAAATTGCTTGAAAATGATTAGATTGATAAAAACCCATCTTCCATAGTTAAAACATTTTGATGATAGGTTTTATTAATCTAATCCGAATTTTGTGAAAGCGTTTGTTGTAAAACAACGATGCTGTGAAGATGAGCTTTCACTAGAAACAAGAGCTTTAGAAGAAGAATTTTTTAATTTTTTAAAATAGATTTTTCTTTCTCGGGAGCTTGAGAAAGGGTTTTAGTTTGAGTAAGGCGAGCATAAGC
>CM046815.1:5613249-6091037 GCA_025617385.1 Murraya koenigii | reverse complement strand
GGATGCCCTCTTCTTGCCAAAGCCAGCCTTGTCTTTCATGAAGCACTCTCACAGAAATGGAATCCTTGTGATGGGTCTTGTTGGGCCTTCCTTGATCACGTGAGACAAGGTCACAGGTTGGATGGCTGCCTTATTCTGAGTATTGATTCGCCCTTGCTGTTTCTAGTGCATCATAGCAGCGTTGGCCTTGCACAACTATGCTCGAGCACGTAGTCGAACTCATGAAATCCATGGGTATAGCACTTGGGAACAAAACATACAACGTCCAGTGGCGCCCATGCAGGCTGCACGTTGTGTAGATCATGAGTGTGAGCCCAGTAAGTGGTGTGGCCACACTCGTGGGCAATGGATGATGGTACATCATCGCACTAACGGTATTAAGCGGTTAGGTGTCATTAAGCTTTACGGCTCCTCGAGCGCAATGGGGCAGCCATCTTATATGGGACTCGCCAATGTGGTCGGGTATCAGTTTGCCCTTGAAGGTTTTTGTGTGGTCTAGGAAGAACTAGAGACGGGCTCACTCAAAATTCTTGGTTTCAATACGCTTGAATGCATGTTAGCGATCCTCGGACCCGATGCCATGTAGATTTTTCTTGAACATATCCCTTGGTCGAGGTCACATGTGTTTTAAAGGTAACCTGAATGACGGGCGATAGTAGTTTCACCAAAACCCACGAAGGAATAGTAGCTAAAATTTTGTGGGAGGCTTCGATCGAGGATGGCGCAGTCTTTCGAGTTCTCACAAATCGCTGTCACTTGGGGTGAGTTTTGTGCGGGAACTACACTTTAATAACTGAGGAGCAAGCAGACATTTCTCCGTTTTGATGTAAGTTCGTTCTCTCGATGCTTGGAAGACTTGGCTGCCAGATGTTAATTTGACGTGCTCATAATGATGTGCTGTACAGCGAGTATCGTCCAGTGCCGGGCTATGAGGTGGAAGAATGGTTGCTATTTACCTTTGTTCATGAGGTGCGAGGCGTTCTTGGGTGCATTCGTTGGTCAAGAGGGCATAACGAGAAACTCAAAATGATCAAGCTGGCAGCTCTTTGTTCATCTCCTTAGGCGATGCGGTATGGTAAAGCTGCACCAGGCGCAAATCGAAGTTGGTGAAGTACCTTGCCTTTGCCAAGGTGGTCGAATAGATCATGCTCCAAGGGTGTGGGTACTTATTCTTGATATAAATGATACTGGCCAAGCGCCGTAGTAAATGCACATCCATGACGATCCGTCCTTTATTCTTTTGAACGGGCGATTTTTACGTAGGGCTTTGGATGAAGCGAACATAACATCAGCCCCAGTAATCCATGGCTATCTGCGTGACTCTTTCAAACTCGGGTAGGCGCCACATGCGGTGGCGCAGGCTGGGCTGCACTTGCTCGGCTTCGATCGTGATCCGCCTCAAGTGAGTGGGCTGCCCGGAAGGCTGCGGAGGCACTCAGCGTCTTGAACTCGAGGCGGATTATGGATGGAGGGACTTGAAGCTGAGCACTTGCAGATCTTCCTCCTCGTTAAGCTCCGGATGGAGATAGGAGAACTGAGTCTGCAACCCATGCTTGGTTACTTGGCGGAGAGGGGTGTGCGGACTTGCCCATTTCCGTAGAAGCCGTCGTGCCTTGCCATCATCGGGGATGCTCGGGAGTTCGTGGTGGAAGAGGAAGGCATGGACTGAGGTGAAGAGCTCCCATTGCAGGACCCGTAAAGTCAACAAGCGTGGCGATAGGGGTGTTTCAGCTCAGTATCTTAGGAGTCTTTACGTTAACTCCGTGGGCGGTGCATGGGCTTGGCCCGGTTCCAGGTTCAGCCTTGTTCTTTGTGGTGCAAGGCCCTGGGCGGCTTGGCCTCGTCCTCGGATCGTTGTGTTGTGAGCTCAAGTGATGTCAAGCCATGACGGTGTAATAATCAACATCATGCCCGATACTTAACGAGTCTTGAGGGTTTGTCGAAATCCTTGAGAGTCTTTGAGATCAGACCACCGTTAGGTTTAACTAGATGATGATGAGGTTGCCTTGTTTTGACGAGGGGGCATTCAAGCGACTTCTTCACCTCGAGACGATCCCCTTGAACCCAATGAACTGAATGCGTATGAGCGTAAATTGCGAGGCTTTGTAACTGTGCTTGCCTTAGATTTTTACTTGGTGCTGCCCAGCTTGGGCTTTTATCCCAGTCACTTGCTAATGGCCCTTGTCCTTGACTCTACAAAACTTTTGCCCAAGCTGGGCTTTCTCTCTCCTGATTCTGGGTGGAGTACCTCGTCTTGACATTCCATGATGGCAATGGCGCGACCGTCGTGATGTTTGGGCATGCAACATGGGAGTGAGGCACCAGTTTTAATGATCCTTGGAGGCCATCTTGAAGAAATGAAGAAGCTGATCATGTCGGACATGTCGGTCTAGAAAAGGGTAGTGAACGCTTCGTTGGCGTGGTCGTGGGCGGTACCAGGTGCGCCTTCTGACGTAAAGCGTGTTCGCCCTCTTCGGCATTAACGAAATATTCTTGAAGTCTGCCCGTATGTTGATAAGCGCGGATACGCTGCCATTTCCTTGCATTGCTTCGCGGCCATGGTTGTGCGGCCTTCCGACGTGGGTGCGATTACCCCACGTGCAAATCGCCCGTAACGCAGTATTGATACAACGACCTGAGTCGCGATGGTTTGTTGCGTGTCTTGGCCATTATGTATCGGCTTTATGGCAATCAATCGTCGCGCGTCGCTGCGTCTTTGTAGAAGCGACGTGAGGGGTAATAAGCTTTGCGCGCTCTGATCATCTTGCGGACTTCCTCTACTTCCATCACAGACTGACACCTGTATTTCGTCTTTTGCAGGCTGGAATTTAACTCAGCTCTGGTGGAGATTCCCTCGGGGGTGTTGTTGGCTTGCTCTTACCATGAGGCCTTCGTTGCCCTTTGTGGTGGCGTAATGGCTGACCACTCTCAAAATATTTCAGTTGTCTACCATTGGCGGACATTGTTGTTTCATGTGTTATTGGCTCAGGAGGCATCGAGATCTGACCTGAACTCCTTGAGTCTTGGCACCACCACTTGAGTGTCCTTGTGGCCCCGGCTTGGTTAAAGGGATTATTCTCCACACACCATGGCTGACTATTGTATCACGGCTTGAGGTTGGAAGGTTGGCCGTTCTTCAGAATCAAGTGCGTGTCCTGGCGTAGCTCGTCGGCACATCGCGGGATGGGTGTTTTCTTGGCGATCTTGTGGCAAACAGGCGTGGGATGTTTGTGAAGGCAAAGTGGCTGTGAAACCTGGGTAAGCTAAGCCAGAGGGTTCCCGAGTGCTGGGGGAGGCTGAGCAATGTAGCCGGTCTCCAGGTGTATTTTCAGAGAAACTTGCAAGAGACTTTAAGTGTTTGATGCTTTGCTTGGATCGATCTGATGTCATAGAGCTCACACCTGTTATAGCAAAGCTTAGCTGGTTACAAGAGTTCTATGTACATGTGTCCAAGCCTGACATGATATCACAAATCTAGGCTATGTGAAAGTGCTGGAGTTTGCTAGAATGTTCTAGAATCGGGCGGTAGCCGCATCTTGGCTGCGTTAGGTGAGTATTTTGGAATCATCACTAAGTATTAAGCTGACGTTAATCCAACTATAAACTTCAAAATCTGTGTATCATCTTTCTGAAAGTACGGGCATTTAAGTATGTCTCTTTAATTTTAGTCATATCCAAGGATATTCCCTCAATTGCTTTGGTTCTCTAATAAAATTTATACAACGTAAGTGCACAATTAATATTATGCAGTCACTCAATAGCTAATCTATAAACTGACATAAAATAATGAGTGAATTACACATGCAGATTATGCAAAAAACTTTTCTGTAAAAATTGACATTGCATTTATATTTTTTTTTTTCTACATCATCTATCCACTATATATTCCTTAGACTTTTATTTTCCATTGTTCTATTAATTATTATGACACATCATTTTACATACAAAGGTTTTGTTTTCAATGCTGTTTTCTGTACAATATTCTCTAACAAAATGTTAAACTATATCTTCCATAAATGAAATAGAAATAACTAGGAGGGACTTCAGTGCTCACTGCATTTTTTGTCAAAACATTGTAGATATCCTCATGATGCCACAACCGACTATGCTTTCCAGGATCTTTGATGGATTCTTGCCAGACAATTTCCCTACCCATTTCTTGTAATAAATCATGCATCAATATCTTGTTCTCCAATATAATTATAGACACTTATCAGCAAGAACACTTATTCCTACTTCAGCAGAGAAGCCACAGCCTTCTAGGAATTTTGTTACCAACTTTCTGTCTTTTCCTTTCAAGAAACATGCAATATCAAGAAATATATTTTGCTCCTCATCGTCCAAGCCATCATAACTTACTTTTAGCACTTTCTGGATATCCACATGAGGGATTCGTTTCAGTTTATTCATTGCACTATCCCAATCTTCTCTTCTCCTTCCACATAGAAAGCACCCCAAAACTTTAAGTGGTAATGGCACACCGTTAGCATATTTTATAATTTTGTTTGACAGGTCCATATAACCTACATTGGGTTGGTTTTTCCCAAAGGCATATCGATTAAAAAGCTTAAAAGCATCATCATCGAATAATTCCTTCACCTCGAATATCTTCTTCACTCCACAATTTTTGAGAACTTGTTTATCTCTTGTTGTTATTATAATTCGACTACCTGCCACAAACCAATCTAGACCTCCAATTAAGAATTCTATTTGTTCAGAAGTAGAAACATCATCAAAAACAATTAGAACCTTCTTGCGGCTAAGGCTTTACTTCTAAAGTTGAAGCCACTACTAGGATTTTGATTAGATCCATTTCCATCCTCTAATATTGCAGATAGAAGTATTTGTCGCAAGTGAGCTAATCCTCCAGTGTTTTCGGATTCCTCTCTAACATTTTGGATAAAGTAAGAACCATCAAAATGACTCGAGATTTTTCTGTAAATAGCACTAGCAATTGTTGTCTTGCCTATACCACCAATGCCCCAAATGCCCAAACAGTATACATCTTTCGACCCAATGCTTAGTAATGATTCAATTACCCTTATGCTTGATTCTACTAAAACCAGCTGGTCGTTACAATCTCTTGAAATATATCGTCCAGTCTCTTTAAAACATCTTTGACAATTTCTTCTATGAGTACAGATTCTGGTCTAAGAAATGTTATAAAACGACAAGAAAGTTTGAATAAATTAGTGAGGGAGAGAGAGAATATGTTTGATTCCAGATAGATCATTCAATAATAGGTTACCTAATGTTAGTGCAATACAATATAATTAGAAAATTCAAAAGATCATTTAATGTCAACAAATATAGTTTAACATCTCATATTCCAATTTTAAAAATCATGTTTTTAAACGCCATTAAATAAATTTTTCAGTTTGTAGAAATGTGGGGAACAACTATAGAATACAACTTTACTAATTTTTATTCTATTATTTATTTTTCTATACCTTATATTAATAGGTTACCTAATGTTAGTGCAATACAATATAATTAGAAAATTCAAAAGATCATTTAATGTCAACAAATATAGTTTAACATCTCATATTCCAATTTTAAAAATCATGTTTTTAAACGCCATTAAATAAATTTTTCAGTTTGTAGAAATGTGGGGAACAACTATAGAATACAACTTTACTAATTTTTATTCTATTATTTATTTTTCTATACCTTATATGGTATTTGGGAGTAAATCTGGATTTTACAAACAAAATTTTCCAAACAATTTTTTTAATTGAAATATGCAAATCCTAGCTATATATTAATTTATATTGATAGCATGGTAAATTTTTTTGATTAAATTGCCATCAATGTTCATAATTTTTTTTTAATTTTTATATGCAGGCACGATATTATGCGAGAAGAGATTGCCTAACAACATGAGAATCAAAGCCAGATATATTGGCTGCTTCCCTCAAAGCAATTTTCCAACTTTGCAACTTGTCTAACCTCCCTTCAAATCGCTCTTCAAGCTTCGAAAATGCATCACCAAAAATCCCAGTTTGGTTTCTTACATTTGGTGGCTCAACGTGATAGAAGACTGGTATGATAATCTGTCCATACTTGTCTTTGCATTCCAGGATCTTCACAAGTTCTTCAAGACACCATCTGGAAGAAGCGTACCCAGTAGAGAAAATGACCACCGAAATCTTTGAACTGTCAATTGCATCTAAGAGAGATGGCGAAATTTCCTCTCCCCTGACAAGTTGGTTATCGATGAAAGTTCAACCTTTTTCCAGCACAAAGCTGCATGGAGATGGCTGGTAAAGCTGTTGCGAGTATCCTGATCTCTGAAAATAAGAAAAACATCGTATTTAACTTGAGGAACAGCACCAGTGGGAGACAATGAAGAGGAAGCCATCCCTTTTCAAATTTTTCAGATCCAAAGAATTGACATATTTCATCTATCTTTCTTAGTTTTAAGCTAACTAGAAAACATATAATATCATCAAACTTCTATTTTATTTAGTGTATCCTGTTTCTTGGAAGATGCCTTGAAAAGCAGCAATGTTGAATTTGAGTTAACCCCATATTAATTTAAAATAAAAAAATAAAAAAAGGGAATGATTTTTCTGAATTCATTTATCTTGCTCAGCTAGTGACCGAAAAAAAGATGAAAATTACATAAACAAGAGACAAACAAGAGCTTACAACCAGCTTAATTATACATTCCAAATTCATGCTTCCTTGACTTGACTTTTTAGAGTAATAGTAAACTATAAAATCATGAAACGGGTAATTCAATTTCTTCTTAATAAGTCATAATTCACCTCCGCGACTAATTAAAAAATAAAAAATAAAAAATTCCTAAAGAAATCCTGAGGCAAAGAAAGATCGCTCACTCTAGAAATTCCAGAAATTAAACAAAACAAACACTTTCATTTGCAATCAATCAACAAAGTTAATAACTATGTATACTAAAAAAATTTAATGAAACTTACACTTGAACTTAAAAACACAGAGAAAAACGAACTCACCAGCAAGAAGAAGGCCTATAATCTGACCGAAAGCATTAGCATCAGCAAGCATGAAGGGCTGATTTTGGCTAAATGCAAGCATTGATTTCAGAAATTAGTAATAGGTGTTAAGAAAAAAAAAACATGGACAGTGGATTTTGTGTAAAACTTAATCAACTCAGGTCAAGCTATCAATCCCGCCCTCCGGAGCATACTACCAAGTATGCAAGCAACCTCTGTCTTAAGTAGTAGTGAATAATGAGTGATCTACTTGATCGGGTAAGCTGTAGAGATTAAAAATTGTTACATTTGTGACCTAAATTTATAAATACTTGTATCGAGGCCCCTATATTCCATGTTTCTATCAGACAAACCCTGTTTGACTTTGACTTTATGCAGTATGAATGATTATCTTGCAAATGAAGTTATTACTTATCATTCTCACTGTATGAATGATTATTTTTCACTATTAATTTTGAAAATTCAAACTCTTAGCAGATGAACAAATTATTAATGATTTTGAGAGAGAATTAATATTTTTGTCTAAATAAAGTCACAGAAGGCGGCTCAAGTTCCAGTGCCTTGTACCTCATGCTGTCTCCTACTTTCAGTTTTGTGGTGGGGTTGTGGCTGCTTGAAGGAATAAGTTTTTGGAGCTATAAAATGGCCATGTTACAGGTTGTTTCTGCAAGTGTATGAGAAAAATATTATTTCGCGGTTTCTTTTGTTTGCAATTCAATCAATATTTAGGATTTCTTTCAGAGGAAGTTTGGCAATCATTGAGAAATTACAATCTATTGAGTTCCATCTCTCACTGTTCAATGATGTACTTTGTATGCAGGTACAAGAATCCTCGGCACTCTCTGTGTGGTACTTACTGGAGGATGAAGATTTAAACGGTGCTGACCGAAACTAGTTAGAGCTCTTAGCTTTCTTGGCTTAAAGCCGCCACATTGTATAAATTGAATGTCTTGCTCTGTGACTGCAGAAGATTTTAGATGCTCCATGGAAACTATGGTACATATGCAAAGTCATTTGATTTGTCTCATTAGACTTTGTCATTCTGAAGTTTTGATCCAACTTGTAGTTGCATTGGCCTTTTTCGAAAATAGATGGAGTTGACAGAGAAAGAACTCTCGTGAATGTAGTGGAGGAGTTGTATAAAAATTCAAAGGAATTAGGAGCAGACAAACAAACTCTTCCCGTACATACCAAATGGGGTATGAAATTATTGAATGAATTTTTAAAAATTAAAATAAATGATTTGCCTCAAATCACAACATTATCATGGGGTATGTCATTTAAAAAATAATAATAATAATAATAATAATTTGAACGTTATTATTGGGCAATCAAATGCAGAAGAGCATACAAAAACCATACACAAAAAGTAATTTGAAAGACCAAAGGTGGTAGCATTTGACTTCTGTTTCCTAAATAACAGAACTCAACAGTGCATATATCTAGCAATAACTTTAACGAAAGTACAACAAATGTATTCAGTTCTGAAAAGTCATAAACTTTTGATTTGATGCTATGCAAAAATAGATCTATAATAAAACTCCCTTTACAACAGGTACCACTGGCGATGGGGACTTACAGAGTATTTCTATCTCTTGGGTGGTGGCGGCGGCGGCAATGGCAGCTGCTCTTCCTCATCAGAGCTGAAACTCCAAACTGAATCTTCTGTTGAATCTTCAAAATCTTGGGCGTACAATAAATGAATCCCACATTTTGTCACCTCACAACGCTCTACATGTGTATGATCCTCGAGATAGAATTGGATAAAAACTTCATCATTGTAATAATATTCATCAAAGCCATCTGAAAACATATTGAAATCGTAACCCAAGAAAAGGTGATCTGATCCAATATAACGAGGGCCAGGATAACCATCAGACCAACCAGTCAGGGCCAAGTGCAAAATGAGTGAGTCCATCTTCAGTTTTGAGTTTACATTCACAGAAAACTGCAAAACCCCAACCATATCATGATGGTCTCAAAATGCAACAACAGCACATAGAGCAAAGCCGACAAAGTTATAACTGAACCAATCTGATGGTAGCTTGAAGGTTGCAGAAGATCCCATGCTTTGAAACATAAACCACTCTGAAAGTTCACTTCCAGGGAAACAGATCATACCCCTCGGGACTTCACAATGTTAAAAAGTCCTTATTTTTAACATTGTTAACTTTAACATCCCATTCCTTTTCTTAGGGGGAAAAAAATTAACATCATTCAAAAAGAGACTTAGAGAGACACCTTTACGAGTTCTTCCCACCATGCAGTTGCTTCAAGCTGCATTTTCCGTGAATTCTTTGATAATTTCTTTGAGCTCATTCTTATCCTATTTAAAACAATTGACAAAATCAAAAAACTGTGAATTCCAAGATGTTTGTGTGAAAAGAATCGATAAACCTGATAATGCCTCCAGTGACGAGCAACAATGTGCTTCAACATCACTTAGGTCACACGGAAGCGCTGGTAAAGATTGAAGCCTCTCACAATAACTTATGCTAAGGGTAAACAAGTGAGACAGCTGAATGATGCTTTCTGGTATTCTCTCAAAATCGTTTATGTCTAGATCTAAAATTCTCAGTTATGACAACTGGCCAAGACATTCAGGCAACTCTGTGATGCCGCAATTAGTTAGTCTTAGAAATGTTAGACTGTTCAAGCCAAATGAAATAGGCAACAATAGCCCCATCTGCTCATGACCCTTGAAGCTCGCGAAAGATAATCTATCCAGATTTTTCAAACATAAAGGTGCTTCTCTTATCGCAATTCCTTCAGCTTTCAGCTCCTTCAAGGCTTCTAGATTTCCAAGTTCGTCAGGTAACCTCTCCAGATTCGAGTAACCTGCAAGATTAAGGCGTTCGAGAGATTTCAACTTACATATGTTGCTCGGCAGCCATTCAAGCCTTGAGCTATTTCCAAGATTCAATAAGATTAGACTGGACAGGCGTTCAATGGATGGATGAAGTTCTTTGATTGCAGTTCCATCTGAAGATAACTCCTCTATATTAGAAGACAGCTCTGGAAAACTCATGAGATTTGAGCAGCCAGAAAGAATAAGCTTTTTAAGAGATTCCAAATGAATACTCGTGGAAAGACACCTTAGACATCTGCAATGTTTTTTATTTAGGACAACAAGCTTACTCAGATATTGGATAGATGAGTGAGTCTCGAGCAAACTTTTGCAGCCTTGGAAATTCAAGCTCTCAAGATTTGTGACCAGTGAAAGATAAGGGATTTTGGTTAGATGCTCTGAGTGACTAAGACTTATATGTTTTAAGTTAACAAGACGCTGCAAAAATTTATTTAAAAAGTAAAAGAATTAGCATATAGGAAATCAATATTTTTTCACTAAAAGATTAACTGGGACATGAATGCTACACTATTCCGAGACACCCTTCCATAGTTGTTTAATATTGCTATGAGGCATTTCTAGTGAAACAAGATTCTCTGGATGAATTTTCGAAGACAATGATTTCAATGGACATCCATGCCACTGAAGATACCTCCACTCAGTAGACTCCAGACCTCGAAAATTATGTGCCTTATTCACGTTCTCTCCATAGTGTGAGCTATAGAACTTAAAAAATCTCAATTTGTGCATATTTGTGAAACTACAGGCATTCAGGTATATCTCTTCGACTTTAGACATATCTAAGGAGATACCTTCAATTGCTTCAGTTCCCTAATAAAAAAAGAAACCAATAATTTAGAATTTATTAAGCGTACAATTAACTTTAAATGGCCATAAACTAAATTGCTAGTGCATATAAGGACATACAAAACAAGTGATTTACAGGTGCAGAATATGCATTCAAACTTTTCTATAAATCACCAATCCACTTATATTTCTTAGGCTTTTTGATTTCTGCCTTTCTAATTTTTCATGTAATTTTTCTGTAAACGATTCTCAAACAAAATGCTAAAATAATCAGGCATAAACAAAATAGAAGTAATTAGTAGTTACTTCAGTGCTCACCATTGTTTTTGTCAAAACATTATGGATATCATCATGATGCCATAATCGACTGCGCTTTCCAGGATCTTTGATGGATTATTGTCGGACAATTTCCCCACCCATTTCTTGTAGCAAATCATTCATCATTATCTTGTTATTCGATATAATCATGAGACATTTATCAACGAGCAGACTTATTCCTATTTCAGCTGAGAAACCACAGCCGTCTAAGAATTTTATTACACAATCTTTGTCTTCTCCTTTAAAGAAACATGCAACATCTAGAAATATATTTTGCTCTCCGTCATCCAAGCCATCATAACTTACTTTTAGCACTTTCTGGATATCCACATGAGGGATTCGTTACATTTTATTTGTTGCACTTTCCCAATCTTCTATTCTTCTTCCACATAGAAAGCGCCCCAAAACTTTAATAGCTAATGGAACTTGTTTGGGTAAAATATCAGACAGGCCCCTCAAAGCCTTTCCAGGTGTATGGGGTAAATATCAGACAAACCCCTCGAAGCCCTTCCGGCTCAAGCAAGACGCCCCGAGGGGAACCTAGCCCGAGCGGTCCTTCTGGTCAAAGCTGGTCAAGGTCGAGAGCTCCTTGCCTGCTCGAGGTCATCCTCGGTCAAAGCTCGGTCAGGTCGAGAGCTCCTGCTCGCTCGAGGTCATCCTCGGTCAAAGCTGGTCAAGGTCGAGAGCTCCTTGCCTGCTCGAGGTCATCCTTCAGGTCAAAGCTGGTCAAGGTCGAGAGCTCCTTGCCTGCTCGAGGTCATCCTTCAGGTCAAAGCTGGTCAAGGTCGAGAGCCGAGCACATCTCTCCTGCTCGCAGAGATCCACGAGCACAGCTGGACAAGACCCGACCCAGGGCAACCCGACCCGTTATCTCAGAATCCTGGCACACCTTTTGATGTCTGACAAGGGTCCCACATGGTGGAGAGATGACACTGTTGTCGGCGGTCGGCACGTGCCACCAAGGTGTCATCATTCCCTGCGCACTTGCCCGACATGGTGATCTGGCCACGTGAATCGGGTTGAGGGGACAGTCGCTCATCCCCAGGGAATATTCCGCCAAACCTGGCTGTCAGAGGGACCCAGATACCATTAGCGTGGGAGTGGACGGCCTGGAGAGGAAAAGAGCGGGAAAAACAGAGTATAAAAGGAAACGAAGGAGAACGGCACAAGGGTTGGCATTTCTAATTCACAAAGGGTTGAAAAATTGATTCTCAAGGGTTGGATTTTTTGATACAGAAAGAGAAGTTGGATTCTCTGTAACTTGACACAGGTTCTTCCTTTCCAAATTTCTCTCATCTGACTTTCTCTAAAAAACACCATTTACATCCAAAAAGGGGGGGCGAAATAATACCCCTTTCATCTTTCCGGTCTCCCTCACTAAGGAGATACCAAAAAGAGAAACCCGATCATCGACTTGAGCGTCGGAGGGTTTCACGGAAACGCCCGCGACCCCGAACCGGTTTTCAGTGAGTGCGGTCCGGAAATCACCGTTCAAGAAGACGGCGAACCGGACAAAGGAGGCAATCCCGCTCGAGCTTATCGCGAGCGGAAGGATCGGTCATCGCTTAAAACTCCGAGCGTAAGGTTCGAGACGCTCCTCGCCGAGCTGCTTGGAGGTACTGCTGGAAGGTTCGAAGCACCGCTGAGGCACGCGGAAAAGCCGCATCAACATCTTTTGGCGCCGTCTGCGGGATCGGCACAAAAAGCCTGATTTCCAAATACATTGAAGACGCACAACACAACGATGAGGGGAAACAGCCGAAGAGGTGTAAGTCCTGAAGAATCGATGACTCTGAGAGAAGTGGCCAATGAGGCCCAGAACAGGGAGATCCAGGAAAGGATGGATCGGATGGAAAAACAGATCGAAATTATGACCTCCCTATTACAAGAATTCAGGGAGGGACAGAGAAAAGCATGCAACGATGTCCCGGAGTCCAGCCGAGGGAATGTTCATGTTCGGGAAAATGCGGGAGATGAAGCCCAAAGACCTCGGGCACCAAATGTTGCAGTAAGAGAAGAAACGAACATGGAGGAAAGGGGGTCTCGTCAACATTTGCAGGAGACAGCCCCAACCTCTCGTGCGGAGGAGTTGGAAGGAGAGGTACGCAGGTTGGCACAAGTTGTGGAAGATCTTCGGGGGAACCGAAAGAGTCCAAGTCGGCGAATAATCGTCGGACAATGAATCTCCTCTCCTGGAGATTATGGGTGTCACGATCCCACGTGACTTTCGCTTCCCGGATCTGCAATATTCGGGAAAGAGTGACCCATTAGTACACATAGAGCGGTTCAATGACCTGACAGGGGTGCAAGGTCCGTCGAGCACATGAGAGTGCAGGGCCTTCCCGCTCACTCTTGAGGAAGGGCGAGAGAATGGTACCGCAGACTCCACGGGAAGTATCTTGAGTTTTGAACAGATGTGCGGGAGTTTGCAGAACAATTTCGGGGCGCGGTGACCCCTGAGGATGACATGATGAAGTTGTCGGAGGTGAGGCGAGAAGAAGGGAGTCCCTCCTTCGATCCGTTCGTATTCGGACGCGGTACGAACAAATAAAACTGGACATGGTAATTGAAGAGGAAAGGGCTGCAAAATGGAGGGGTGAACAGGTCACGGGGCGCAAGACGGAAAGAAAGGGAAGTCTGCCCGAGGGACACGAGCTCCAAAGGCGAGAGGGACCAGGCAGCCTGTCATGACCCGTGTCGGAGAGTTCCCCACCGCGGATGGTTCCCCAACCACCTCGCGAGGTCTCAGTGCGGGATCACGGAGAATACTGGGCGTCATGATGGCCATACATCCTGCATGACCAGCCACCGAGTAGACTGAAGTGAGCCATGCAGGGGTGATCGTTCATCGCCACCCTACCGAGAAGCTTCCGAGGGATAGAGGCGGTCAAGTAGTGGAGCAGAGCCTCGCTACGAGGCAGATATCTGAAGTTGAAGGTATCTCTTGAAGAGATACTTGAGTGGGCGAGGCGTGGTCGCTGAGCCCTCAGCGCCAGATGACCACGCCGACCAGGCGAGGCGGAGCAGAGGCGATTCTGCAGTTTCCATGGAGACCATGGTCACACCACATCACGGTCGTCGTGATTTGAAAAACCGGTAGAAGATTTAGTTAGAAATCGATACTGGATGAGTTATAGAAGGAGGGCACCGGTGGTTGAACAACGGTGAGGAAGGTGACCGGGCCTATGAAATAGATCTGGAACCACCATCGCGAGAGTAATTTCAGGTGGTCCAACGATGGCAGGAAGTTCTAACAGGGCCGGAAAAACTATTGCGAGATATCTGCATTGCCGTAGAAGTCCTGTTCACTTGCTCCGTGGCCAAGAAGGCAAGTTCGGCGGTGCCGATCATGTGGACAGATGAAGATGAAGAGGGGTCTTGTACCCCACGAAGATGCCGTAGTGGTTAAAGCCAATGTAGCGAATAAGGAAGTTGACCAGAATCTTGGTTGATTCGGGAGCTCGGTGAGATATTCTTTTAAATCCACACTCGAGGATTTAGGAATAGCAGTGCGACCTCGAGCATCTGAGCACTTCCTTGAAGGGGTTCGGGGAGGAAAGCTAATACCTCTAGGAATCATCAAGTTAGGCGGTAACCATGGGCTCAAAACCTTTCGAGAAGAACATGATCTTTGGATTTCGTGGTGGTAGATGAAACCGACCCATACCGAGGCGATTCGGGAGGCCATTTATGAGGATCGACCAATGCGTGGTGTCCACCCATTACCTAGCCCTAAAGTATCGAGTAAATGGGGCTATAGGGGTCGTGAAAGGCAGCCGAAGGGTGGCGAGGAGCTGCTATGCGATGGCAGCCAAAGAAACTATCTGATTACCTCGCTGAGACACGAGGCGGAATCGAGAGCGGAGGCAAGAGCCGGTGAGAAGGCTGGAGGAGCTCGAGGTGAGAGCAGATGACCCAGGAAGAAGGTCCGGATTGGCTCGGGCCTTAGCGAGCTGTTGAAGGAAGAGTTGGTGAAATGCTTGCGAGCACACGCGGATGTGTTCGCATGGACGCATGACGATATGCCGGGATCGACCGGAGTGGCGTGTCACGGTCGGCGATGCGGAGATATGCCAAGCCGGTAAGCGAAGAGGAGGTGCGTGAACCGGAGAGATACTGAAGCCATCAGCTGCGAGGTTGAAAAGCTGCTGAAGCGGGATTCATCACGGAGGTGTCCTACCCCGAATGGATCTCGAATGTGGTGCTGGTGAAGAAAGCAAATGGGAAATGGAGAATGTGTGTTGATTTCACAGATTTGAACAAGGCCTGCCCGAAAGATAGCTTTCCACTACCAAAGATAGACCAACTGGTGGACTCTACGGCAGGGCACGGGTTGCTTAGCTTCATGGATGCATTCTCAGGATATAACCAAATTCCCATGCACCAATCGGGACGAGGAGTGTCAGACTTTCATCACCAATCGAGGTACATCTTGCTACTGAGGTCATGCCTTTCGGCCTAAAGAATGCAGGGGCAACGTATCAGAGGCTAGTGAATAAGGTTTTCAAGCCATTGATCGGTCGGACTATGGAGGTATATGTAGATGACATGATCACCAAGTCTAGAGACGCGGAGGAGCATGTAAAGCATCTAGAGGAGACCCGCACTCTCAGGAAGTACTAGAATGAAGTTAAACCCAGAAAATGTGCTTTTGGAGTGAGTTCGGGAAAATTCCTAGGCTTTATGGTGAGTCACGGGGGATCGAGGCCAATCAGGAGAAGATCGAGGCGGTGATAGAAATGAGGTCCCTCGTAACCTCGAGGAGATAGCAGTCGGCCGGCGAGCTAGGCGTCCCTCAGCGGGTTCGTATCTCGAGCCAGCGATAAATCTGAGTCTTCTTCCGGAAATGAAGAAGGCGAGGAAGGCGAAATGGACGCCTGAATCGAGGAGGCGTTCAGCGGTGAAAGAGTATTCTGCTAAAAGCTCAGATTCTTGTCAACACCTCGAGCGGGAGAGTCATTGTTTCATGCTTGGCAGTATCCCGATGGGCAACGAGCTCGATTCGATAAGGGAGAAATCGAGAGTACTGATGCCGCATGTATTACAGCGGAGCGTTCTTTGAAGCGAAACTCGGTATCCGACCATGGAGAGTGGGCTCTAGCCACAGTCACTGCGGCCGAGCGAGGCCTTATTTTCAAGCACATTCGGTGGTGGTGCTGACTAACCGACCCTCGGGCAAACTCTACACAAGCACGAGACCTCCGGAAGGTTGGTTAAATGGTCGGTGGAGTTAAGCGAGTTTGACGCTAATTACCAACCCAGAGCGACCATAAAAGCACAATCTTTGGCCGACTTAGTGGTCGAGTGCAGCGAGGGAAAAGAGGCGGAGGCGAACCCTCGTCAAGCTCCCGGGCTTGACCAAAACATGGGTAGTCACGATGAGATGGATCACGTGGAAGTCGGGAGGCGGGAGGCGGGGTGGTGCTTTCGAAGGTCGAGGGGGCGGAGATGCAATCTGTTGTGAGATTAGAGTTCGAAGTCACCAACAATCAGGCCAAATATGAAGCTGTAATAGCGGGCTTGAAGCTCGCCTCGGTAGTAAAAGCGGAGGAAATAAAGCTTAGAACGGACTCACGGTTGATAACTAATCACCTCGACGAGAGCTTTCGAGCGAAGGGAGAAGATGGATGCCTACCTTGGAAGGTAAGGCGGTAATGAAAAATTCCGAGTTGTCGAGGTGGAGCGGATCCGAGGGAAGAATTTTCGAGCGGATATGATAGCTCGCATGGCAGCCACCTCGGACCCCAGTTTCAAAATCTATCCCTCTCGAAGTCAAAATCCGCTCGAGTATCGAGCGGGAGGACGAGTGATGAACCTAACAACGAGCAACACTCGGATGCGGTCGATCATCTCCTACCTCGAGGAAGGGACGGTGCGGTGATAAGAAGCGAGCAAGGAAATTGAGGTGCAAAGCGGCCGGTACACTCTCATCGATGGGGTCTTATATAGAGCGGGGTACACTCTCCCACTTGCTGCGGTGTTTAGACCGAGAGGAGCGTCTCCTACGGAGTCGTGGAAATCACTCCGGTTCGAGGTCCTTGGCTTTCGAGGCCTTGAGGCAAGGGTATTTTGGCCCGCATGCACCAAGATGCTCGGGAGAAAGCGAGAAGCTGCAAGAGCTGCGGAGCTTTGCTAACCACGACTCGACCTCCGGAGAACCTTACGGCGATGAATTCGCCATGGCCATTTGCTCGATGGGGAATAGATTTGATTGGGCCCTTCTTAGAAGGAGAGCATCCGCCACCCATGTTATAGTCGCGATTGATTATTTCACCAAATGGGTCGAAGTGGGAGCCTTGAGCGGCATCGCGGAAGGTAAAACCAGCGATTTCATTTGGAAGAATGTGATTTGCGGTATGGGATTCCCATGCATTGGTCACTAGAATAATGGGAGGCGGTTTGATAATGGCAAGTTCGGAGACTTACATCGGAACTTGGGGATAGAGTTGAAGTTTTGCTCTCCCTCACTCACGAGGCCAATGGGCAAGTAGAGGCTGCGAATAAAACTATAAAGCGCCTCTTGAAGACAAGGTTGGGCGAGCAAAGGGGCTTGGGTGGATGAGCTGCACGGTGTCTTGTGGGCCTCTGAGAACCACACGCAAAGCGCCATTGGAGAGACCCCAGTTCTCCTTGGCATTTGGACACTGAGCGGTGGTTCCAGTGAGATAGGAATGGGGACACACGGACGGAGCACTTGACGAGGAGCAAAACAACGAGCGGATGTGTGCGGGCTGGACTTCTTTGGAAGAAAAAGAAAGGATAGGCTGCCGAGATCTCGGAATATCAACAAAGAGTGGCTCGTTATTACAGATCAAAAGGTACACGTTCGCCAGATTCAAGTGGGTGATTGGGTATTGAGGAAAGTCAACCGGAGCATGAAAGACCCAAGACAAGGTGTACTTGGACCAAGCTGGGAAGGTCTCTGTCGAGTCACTCAACTAGCGGGACCCGGAGCATCTGGGTGGCTCGTCAGGATGGACGAGGAGGTCGAGAGGCCATGGAGCGCATAACTCACGAGGAAGTATTTTCAATAGGTTTTCTTGTATTGAAATACTAATGTAAATATTTCATCCCGAGATGGGATATGTAAAAGTACAAATGTATGTAAAAATAAGAATAGCATTTATAATGCAAGTTCAAAATAAAGAATAGGAGAAGAAGAGCTCCTCGGCATGAAGTCCCAGAGCCCAACTGATTAGGCGGGACGATGCCAAGCTCGGGTTATTTGAAAACCAGAGCAGGAGTTTTATCAGAAGACCTCGAGTCAATTAAAAGGCTCGAGCAGAAGAAGAGCTCCACGGCATAAAGTCCCAGAGCCCAACTGATTAGGCGGGACGATCTGCAGAGCTCGGGTTATTGAAAACCGAGGCGGGAGTATTATCGGAAGACCTCGAGTTAATTAAAAGGCTCGAGCGGAAGAAGACCTCCTCGGCATGAAGTCCCAAGCCTAACTTCATTAGGCGGGACGGTCTGAAGCTTCGGGTGTTTGAAAACCGAGGCGGGAGTATTATCGAAGACCTCGAGTCGATTAAAAGGCTCGGCGGAAGAAGAACTCCACGGCATGAAGTCCCAGAGCCCAACTCGATTAGGCGGGACGATGCCAAGCTCGAGTTATTTGAAAACCAGGCAGGAGTGTCATCGAGCTCGGGTCGATTAAAGGCTCGAGGAGAAGAAGAGCTCCTATGCATGAAGTCCCAAAGCCTAACTCATTAGGCGGGACGGTGTCAAGCTTCGAGTTATTTGAAAACCGAGGCGGGAGTGTCATCGAAGCTCGGGTCGATTAAAAGGCTCGAGGAGAAGAAGAGCTCTATGCATGAAGTCCCAAGCCTAACTCATTAGGCGGGACGGTGCCAAGCTTCGGGTCATTTGAAGACCGAGGCGGGAGTAATATGAGAAGAAGCTCGGGTCGATTACTGAGGCCGGCGGAGTTCAAAGGAACCCTTGTTCAAAAGTCCCTAGGCCTAAGTTCAGGCGAGGCGTTGTCTAGCAAGAGCCAAATCGCGAGGCTCGAGCAAGTCAAATGAGCTCGTAAAATTGACATAAGGCCTTTTTAGCCTAAGTCGAGCAAAACTCTACCATGCATTCATGAATGAAAATAGGATGTCCAATACTTAGAAAATTTTTACTCAGTGAAGCACATTCAAAGTCAACTCAGCGTAGAAGGCAGGAATGTGTGTACACTAGCGATCGATAGAATTGTTCAAAACATGTATCTCTTTATTTCAAGTGAAAAGATTACATATGTAAAAAAAAAAAAAAAAAAAAGTGTCAAGTTATTCGAGCAGCGGGGAAGAAGCGAGCATCGGCAGCAGCGAGGACCAGCAGCGGGAGGAGGCGGGAGGAAGAACACCGGTGGAGCTTGAGTGAAGCTTCAGCGAGGAGGAAGGTCACCAGCGAGGAGGAGCCTTGGAAGAAGAGGAGCCGGCTCACTGACCACACCTGGGGCTCGGATGAAGTAGCTACGGGGTTGCTCATGTACTCATTCACATACCCTTGACCTTGGACATGTCGGCCTGGGTATGCCTTGCCAAAGGCATACATAAAGCGATCGTAGTGGAGTCTGCCTCAGGTGTTGTACTTCGGTGGCAAGTTGGACCTTGAGTGTCTATTTGCTCACGAAGACGAGCGAACTTCTCCTCCAGTGAGCTGCTCGTAACAAGACTTCGAGTATCCGGGTCTTTCCGAGCGTGCTTGACTCGTTCTTGACCTCGACCAACTCCGCTTTCAAGCCAGGAGACCTCGAGTCGGCCACTGCTTTTCTCTGCAAAATTTATATTTTCAGTCCAGTGACATTCGATTCTCCTCCTTTGCTCATTCAAAGCTCGCTCCAAGCTCCGAACGCTTGCTCGGAGTTCTTCACGGGAACTCGAGTAATCTCGTTGAGCACGGTCGCGAGATACCAATGCTCGAGAAGAGGCCGTTGGAAGATACTGCGCATGGCCTAGGGAGAACAGGATTCTATCTCATCCGAAACTCGTCGATCGACTCTTCATTAAAAGCCTTACGGTAAGGCTCGGAGCAGCCGGTGACTCTGCTCCTGCAGCTTCTTGGTTTGGGAGCAGATCCTCTGTCTCCTACGAGGAGGACCACGCTCTGCACGCTCGACCTGCCGAGCCGAAGAAGGAAGCGAGCTCGAGTCAGTGGAGGTGGGGCACCTCGCTCGGCTCGTGGTCTTTTGAGGTACTCGCGACTTCGATTGTCCCCAGCGCTGTGCAGCGACTCGCGCATCCTGTCGATCATTTCTTCACTTGGAACTAGATTGGACTCTAAAAGCTACGAGGTGTCAGCGACTCCACTGCCGAGCTCGCGTTTGCAAGAGCGATCTGCACACGTGCTCGAGTGGCTGATTAATTGAATAAGAAGCACCCGGGAGGCTGCGAAGAACAACCGAGCAAGACAATGAAAGCAGAGCGAGTAGAGGAACTAAAAATAAAATTCACAAGGCGGATAAATGACACGGAATGCGAAATGCTAGCGGAGCTGGAGGAACTCCCTCGCTACTGAAGTCGACGTGCCCCACTCTCCCGACGAAGAAGAATTTGCTCTTCCGGTTGCCACAGGAGGTAGGGAGATCGGTGATGGGCTTCACCCTTCAGTTGGAGGTAAGATAATACCAACCAGACATCCTTTGGGCTACACTTAAGGCTGGTAGAGGTGTCGATTTCCCTACCAAGGGCTCATCCGGATCGCAGCGTTTCCACAAAGCGAAGAGCCGGAAAGGACTCTCCACCCATTCGGGTTCGGTTGCCCGAGGGCGGACGAAACCGGACAAAACCCGGCCAAAATAAAGGTTGGAGGCGACTAACCACCCGTTGAAGCACTCCGAATAGAAGGTTGTAAACCCGTGGGAGACGGTGAGGATTTCACCCCTGCTGCAACCTCAAAATTACACTATCGGGAATGTGGTAGGTTTCCCAAGTGCATTCAACTCAGATTGAGTGGTTTGACATTCTAAGTAGTCAATGGGGTATTCCCACGCTCGGACCTCTGGCTGGCCTCACCTCACGATCGTGGTGGGTCTCGGTCGCGGGTAGTTCCTCTCGGGACTAGAATCCCTCACGGGGATTATACTCAGAGGCTGTGCCTCACTAGAAGAGGAAGAGTCCTCCGAGTGACATCCTACGGGGTTGCAGAGGGTCGACATTTTTAAGGGTATGGACTAACAAGATGCAGAGGAAGAAAGCAGTGGTGAAATGGAAAATTGAGTGGTACACGGACACTGAGGGAAGTGTGGGTGGCCGGAGCCGCCTTGATAGAAAGAAGAAGACCAGATAAGCAAGGGAGAGCAGATGAATTTTGAATTCGAATGAGAAGTAAGCAAATAGAGGGAACAGTGAAGAATTTTATTACACAATCTTTGTCTTCTCCTTTAAAGAAACATGCAACATCTAGAAATATATTTTGCTCTCCAGTCATCCAAGCCATCATAACTTACTTTTAGCACTTTACGGATATCCACATGAGGGATTCGTTACATTTTATTTGTTGCACTTTCCCAATCTTCTATTCTTCTTCCACATGAAAGCGCCCAAAACTTTAATAGCTAATGGAACTTGTTTGGGTAAAATATCAGACAGGCCCCTCAAAGCCTTTCCAGGTGTATGGGGTAAATATCGGACAAACCCCTCGAAGCCCTTCCGACTCAAGCAAGACGCCCGAGGGAACCTAGCCCGAGCGGTCCTTACGGTCAAAGCCGGTCAAGGTCGAGAGCTCCTGCCTGCTCGAGGTCATCCTCGGGTCAAGGCCGGTCGACGTCGAGAGCTCCTTGCACGCTCGAGGTCATCCTCGGTCAAAGCCGGGTCAAGGTCGAGAGCTCCTTGCCTGCTCGAGGTCATCCTTCAGGTCAAAGCTGGTCAAGGTCGAGAGCTCCTTGCCTGCTCGAGGTCATCCTTCAGGTTAAAGCTGGTCAAGGTCGAGAGCCGAGCACATCTCTCCTGCTCGCAGAGATCCACGAGCACAGCTGGACAAGACCCGACCCAGGGCAACCCGACCCGTTATCTCAGAATCCCGCACACCTTTTGATGTCCGACAAGGGTCCCACATGGTGGAGAGATGACATCGTTGTTGTCGTGGTCGGCACGTGCCACCGAGGTGTCATCATTCCTCGCGCACTTGCCGGACATGGTGATCCAGCCACGTGAATCGGGTTGAGGGACGATCGCTCATCCCGGGGAATATTCCGCCAAACACGGTCGTCGGAGGGACCCGGATACCATTAGCGTGGGAGTGGACAGCCTGGAGAGGAAAAGAGCGGGAAAAACAGAGTATAAAAGGAAACGAAGGAGAACGGCACAAGGGTTGGCATTTCTAATTCACAAAGGGGTTGAAAAATTGATTCTCAAGGGTTGGATTTTTTGATACAGAAAGAGAAGTTGGATTCTCTGTAACTTGACACAGGTTCTTCCTTTCCAAATTTCTCTCATCTGACTTTCTCTAAAAAACACCATTTACATCCAAAAAGGGGGGGCGAAATAATACCCCTTTCATCTTTCCGGTCTCCCTCACTAAGGGAGATACCAAAAAAGAGAAACCCGATTACTGACTTGAGCGTCGGAGGGTTTTCGCCGGGAAACGCCCGGCGACCCCTGACCCGGTTTTCTGTGAGTGCAGGTCCGGGAAATCACTGTTCTGAAGAAGACGGCGGAACCGGACAAAGGAGGCAATCCTGCTCGAGCTTATCGCGAGCAGAAGGATCGGGTACTGTTTAAAACTCCGAGCAGAAGGTTCAGACGTTCCTGCTCGAGCTGTTTGGAGGTACTGTTGGAAGGTTCGAAGCACTGTTGAGGCACGCGGGAAAAGCTGCATCAACAGAACTCCTTTAGCATATTTTATAATTTTGTTCGACAGCTCCATATAACCTACATTGGGATAGTTTTTCCCAAAGGCATATTGACTAAAAAGCATAAGAGCATCATCATCAAATAATTCTTTAACCTCGTATATCATATCCACTCCACAATTTTTGAGAACTTGTTTATCTCTTGTTGTTATTATAAGTCGACTCCCTACCATTAACCAATCTTGATCTCCAATTAAGAATTCCATTTGTTCAGAAGTGGAAACATAATCAAAACCAATTAGAACCTTCTTGCGGCTAAGCCTTTTGCTTCTAAAGTTGCGGCCAATACTGGGATATTATAGACATATTTCCATCCTCTAATATTGCAGAAAGGAGTGTTTGTCGTAGGTGAGATAGTCCTCCAGATTTTTCGGATTCTTCTTTAACATTTTGAATAAATTAAGAACCATCAAAATGAGTCGAGATCTTGCTGAATATACCACTAGTAATTGTTGTCTTGCCTACCAATGCCCCAAATTCCCAGATCTGTAAACTTGTTTCGACCGGTACTTAATATAGATTCAATTACCCTTACGCTTGATTCTACTCCAAGCGGCTGATCTTTGCAATCACTTGGAAATATATCATCCGATCTCTTCAAAACATCTTTGACAAGTTCCTCTATAAGTACAGATTCAGGCCTAAGAAATATTGAAAGCAATAGAGAGTTCAAATTGATTGATAGAGCGTTAAAAAGAAAATAGAGAAAGGCAATATATGTTAGGCTCCAAAAGGATAACAATTGGAAGGTTCACAAGATAGTTACCTACTGTTAACATATATAGTTTAATATATATGTGAATTGTATAAATCATCCGTTGTAACATCATTTGCCATCAACGGACATGTGAATAACAATTAATTAATAGAATATAACTAGATTTTTTATTCTTTTATCCATGATTCTGTACCTTATATAGGAATTGGTAGCAAATCCAGATTTTACAAAAGCTTATGTAGTTTTAAGGGAATTTTCCCATACTTCAAAAACTTATTCCAAACTCTCAAATATGCAATCCTAAGTACATCATTCTGCAAAAAATTGAGCACAGTTACATTTTTCTATTTTTTTTTAATCAAATTGCAACCATTTAAAGGATTTTATTTCCATCCATCAATTAAAGTTAAAGGTATTTTTGTCTTCAAAGCCATACTTGGACAGTTCCTTTGCTATATTGATATTATGCCGACAGTAGAGTATTCTATGAGAAGATGTTATTTGACAGTATTAGAATCAAAGCCAGAAATATTGGCTGCTTCATTCAGCGCAATCCTCTGTGTTTGAAGCATGTTTACCTTCCTCAAAAATCCCAGTTTGGTTTCTTACATTTGATGGATCAACATGATAGAAAACTGGTATGACAATCTGTCCATGCTTGTCTTTGCATTCCAGGATCTTCAAAAATTCTTCAAGCCACCATCCGGAAGAAGCATACCCTTTAGAGAAAATGACCACCGAAATCTTTGATCTTTCAATTGCATACAAGAGAGACGGGGAAATGTCCTCTCCTCTAATAAGTTGGTTATCAATGAAAGTTTCAATCTTTTTCCCGCACAAAACTGCTTAAAGATGGCTGGTGAAGTTGTATCGGGTATCCTCACCTCTGAAACTAAGAAAAACATCGTATTCAGTTGAGGAACAGTAGCAGTGGGAGAGAGCGAAGAGGAAGCCATCCTGTTTCAAATTGATCAGAGACTGCACATAGATATGAACTCTTAACATATTTCATTTATCTTTCTCAGCTTTAAGCTAAACAAGAAAACAATATTATTTTCAATGTTTGTCATCTAACTTCTTCTTTCACTTTAGTCTTCGTCCATTTCCACAAGATACCTTGAACGGCAGCAATGGTGACTTTGAGTTAAAATAATAAAAACTACCCAAAAAAAATACTGAATTCATGTATCTTGCTTCCAGAATGACCAAATGAAAAAAAGGGAGATTATATAAACAAAAGCCAAACAGGTCTTAACAACTCGCTCAATCAATCTTCAAATTAAAAAAATAAATACATAAAACAACTAGCTTAATTATATATTCCAAATTCGGCTTCATTGACTTGGCTTTTGGGGAATGAGTAATATATTTTCTTCTTAACAAGGTGTTTGGGTAAAATATCAGACAGGCCCCTAAAAGCCCTTCCGGTTTATGGGGTAAATATCAGACAAACCCCTCGAAGCCCTTCCGGCTCAAGCAAGACTCCTGATAGTAACCTAGCCCGAGCAACGCCTCGGGACAAAGCTGGTCAAGGTCGAGAGCTCCTTGCCCGCTCGAGGACATCCTTCGGTCAAAGCTGGTCGAGGTCGAGCTCCTCGCCCGCTCGAGGACATCCTTCCGGTCAAAGCCGGTCAAGGTCGAGAGCTCCTTGCTCGCTCGAGGTCATCCTTCGGTCAAAGTCGGTCAAGGTCGAGAGCTCCTTGCTCGCTCGAGGACATCCTTCGGTCAAAGCTGGTCAGGTCAAGAGCTCGCTCGCTCGAGGACATCCTTCGGTCAAAGTCGGTCAAGGTCGAGACTGAGCACATCGCTCCCGCTGCAGAGATCCACGAGCACAGTGGCAAGACCAGACTCATGGCAACCCGACCCGCTTTCGGAATCTTGGCACACCTTTAATGTCTGCCGTGGCCCACATGGCTTGGTGATGATCATTGCTGGGTGGTCGGCACACGCTCCATGGTGTCATCATTCCTAGCGCACTTGCCCGACATGGTGATCTGTCCACGTGAATCGGGTTAAGGGACAACAGCTCATCCCAGGGAATATTCCGCCAATCACGGTTGTCGAGGGACTCGGATACCACTAACGTGGAGTGGACGACTGGAAATGGAAAGAGCGGGAAAATGGAGTATAAAAGGAAGCGAAGGGAGCGTTACAAGGGTGGAAGATTTTAACTCTCGGAGGGTTAGCAATTTTCATTGACCAAGGATCCGTAAGCTAAAACAGGTTCTTCGATTCTTATTTTCTCATTTCGATTTTCCGATTTTCTAAAAACATCGGACTTATCCAAAAAGGGGCGATATAATACCCTTTCATCTTTCGGTCTCCCTCACTAAGGAGATACCAAAAAAAGAAACCCGATCATCGACTTGAGCGTCGGAGGGTTTCGCGAAACGCCCGACGACCGACCCGGTCTTACGTGACGCGGTCCGGAAATCATCATTCAGAAGACAGCAGAACCGGACAAAGGGTCAATCCCGCTCGAGCTTGTCGCGAGCGAAGGATCAGTCATTGTTTGAATCCATGACGGAAGGTTCGGACGTTCTGTTCGAGTTGCTTGGAGGTCTTGTTGGAAGGTTCGAAGCACTGTTGAGGCACGCGTAAAAAACTGCATCAACACAAGTCATAATTCAGCCAAATTAAGTTCACTCACACTATCATAAATAGAATCATACAAAGTTTAAACGCATGCATTTAATCAACCAAAACTTAAACATGTAATAAAAAGTTTAGCAGTTAAACACAGAGAAAAATGAACTCGCCAGTTGGATGACGATCCATAATTTGAAAAACGTCACTGGCAACTGGAAGCATGATGAGCTGATTTTGGTTAAACACCATGCAAGCTTTGAACAGATTTCATTAGTTTCTGAAAGTAAATTCAATATAACCTTTTGCAGAAATAAAATCATAAGACGCAATGTTTCCAAATTTACACACTTAACATAAATTTATAGAACGCTTCATCTAGACCCAAGTATTTTTTTTCTTTTCTTTCATTTATGGAAAATACCTTTCAAGGTCTATTGCTGCTGAAATTTATTGGGAATTTAAAAAAAAAAATAGTTTAGAGATCTGCTGAGACACACTCGAAATTTTGCTTTCACTAATATTTATAGAGAAATCTATCTCTTCCCATATTTTCTGGGAGGTGAAATATTTGAGTCAGCACGAAAACTCTGAACTGGTTTTCCCTAACCCATCACTAGGCCGAAGCCTTAGTTTCAGTTGGTGACATCTTTTTAAATCATGAGGAACTATTGGCCTTTCGGCCCTGTCTATGATTTTTGTAAATAAATAAATAATTGGCGATATTTTTACTTGGAACTGAATCCTTAATTGAATGCCTTGTTTGGTGAATGCCGAAGATCTTTTAGATGCTCCGCGGAAACAATTGTACAAATGAAAATTCATTTGATTTATTTTATTGAACTGACATTCTGAAGATTTGCCCCAACTTGTAGCTGCACGCTTGCATTAGCCCTTTCCAAAAACAGATGAGTTAAGAGAGAACTCTCTTGTAAATAGTATCAGACATATGAACTCTTCCCCGCAGACCATGATATGTACATACCAAATGTGGCATGAAATTATTGGAAGAATTTTTAAAAATTAAAATAAATGATTTGGTTTAAACGACAACATTATCAGAGAGTATTTCATTTTTCATGAAACATATATCGAGCGTTATTATTTGGCGATCAAATGCAGTAGAGCTTATTCAAACCATACTCAAAAATGGAATTTGAAAACGAAAGGTTGTGGCAATTAAATTCTGTTCCCCTAAATTACAGAACTCAACGGTACATATATCTAACAATAACTTTAACCATGGTGCAACAACTATATTTAGTTTAGAAAAGTTATAAACTTTTGAGTGCTATGCAAAAGGAGATCTAGAAAAACACTCCCTTTAAAAAAGGTACCACTGGCAATGGACTTACAGAGTATTTCAATCTCTTGGGTGGTGGTGGTGGCGGCAATGGCAGCTGCTCTTCCTCATCAGAGCTGAAACTCCAAACTGAATCTACTGTTGAATCTGCAAAATCTTGGGCATACAATAAATGAATCCCACATTTTGTCACCTCACAACACTCTACACGTGTACGATCCTCGAGATAGAATTGGATAAAAACTTCATCATTGTAATAATATTCATCAAAGCCATCTGAAAACATATTGAAATCATAACCCAAGAAAAGGTGATCCGACCCAATATAACGAGGGCCAGGATAACCATCAGACCAACCAGTCAAGTGGCCAACTGCAACACGACAGAGTCCATCTTCAGTTTTGAGTTTGCATTCACAGAAAACTTCAAAACCCCAACCACATCATAATGGTCTCGAAATGCAACAATAGCAGATAGAGCAAAACCAACAAAGTTATAACTGAACCAATCCGGTGGTAGCTTGAAGGTTGCAGAAGATCCCATGCCTTGAAACATAAACCACTCAGGAAGTTCACTTCCAGGAAACAGATCATACCCTCGGGACTTCACAACGTTGCTGTACCAAAAAAAATCATTATTTTTAACATTGTTAACTTTAACATCCCATTCCTTTTCTTAGGGGGATAACATCATTCAAAAAGAGGCTCAGAGAGACACCTTTTCGAGTTCTTCCCACCATGCAGTTGCTTCAAGCTGCATTTTCCATCTAGCATCTTTGATAATTTCTTTGAGCTCATTCTTATCCAATTTAAAACAATTGACAAAATCAAAAAAACTGTGAATTCCAAGATGTTTGTGTGAAAAGAATTGATAAACCTGATAATGCCTCCAGTGATGAGCAACAATGTGCTTCAACATCACTTAGGTCACACGGAAGCTCGGGTAAGGATTGAAGCCTCTCACAATAGCTTATGCTAAGGGTAAACAAGTGAGACAGCTGAATGATGCTTTCTGGTATTCTCTAAAAATTGTTTATGTCTAGATCTAAAATTCTCAGTGATGACAACTGGCCAAGACATTCAGGTAACTCTGTGATGCCGCAATCAGTTAGTCTTAGAAATGTTAGACCGTTCAAGCCAAATGAAATAGGCAACAATAGCCCCGTCTGCTCACGACCCTTGAAGCTCGCAAAAGATAATCTACCCAGATTTTTCAAACATATAATCGATGAAGGTACTTCTTTTATAGCAACTCCTTCAGCTTTCAGCTCCTTCAAGGCTTCTAGATTTCCAAGTTCGTCAGGTAACCTCTCCAGATTCGAGCAACCTGCAAGATTAAGGCGTTCGAGAGATTTCAACTTACATATGTTGCTCGGGAGCCGTTCAAGCCTTGAGCAATTTCCAAGATTCAATAAGATTAGACTGGATAGGCGCTTGATGGATGAGGGAAGTTCTTTGATTGCAGTTCCATCTAAAGATAACTCCTCTATATTACAAGACAGCTCTGGAAAACTCATGAGATTTGAGCAGCCAGAAAGAATAAGCTTTTTAAGAGATTCCAAATGAATACTTGTGGAAAGACTTGATAGACTTCTGCAATGTTTTAGATTTAGGACAACAAGCTTATTCAGATATTGGATAGATGAGTGAGTCTCGAGCAAACTTGTGCAGCCTTGGAAATTCAAGCTCTCAAGATTTGTGGCCAGTGAAAGATCTGGGATTTCGGTTAGATGCTCTGAGTGACTGAGATTTATGTCTTTTAAGTTCACAAGACGCTGCAAAATTTTATTTGAAATGGAAAAGAATTAGCATATAGGAAATCAATTTTTTTTTATTTTTTAATAAAAGATTAATTGGGACATGAATGCTACGGTATACCTGGACACCCTTCCATAGTTGCTTAATACTGCTACGAGGCATTTCAAGGGAAACAAGATTCTCTGGACGAATTTTTGAAGACAATGATTTCAATGGACATCCATGCCACTGAAGATACCTCAACTCAGTAGACTCCAAACCTCGAAAATTATGTACCTTATTCACATTCTCTCCATAGCGTGAGCTATAGAACTTAAAAATCTCAATTTGTGCATATTTGTGAAACTATGGCCATTCAGGTGTATCTCTTCGACTTTAGACATATCCAAGGCGATGCCCTCAATTGCTTCAGTTCCCTAATTAGAAAATAAATAAATAATAATTTAGAATTTTGTAAGCATATAATTAACCTTAAATGGTCATAAACTAAATAGCTACTGTATATAAGGACATAAAAAACAAGTGATTTACAGGCGCAGAATATGCATTCAAACTTTTCTATAAATCACCTATCCACCTATATTTCTTAAGCGTCTTTATTTTTACCTTTCTAATTTTTAATGTTGTTTTTCTATACAATATTCTCCAACAAAATGCTAAACATATCTATGATTTTCGAAGACAATGAAATGATAGGTGGATAGGTGATTTATTGGACTTTGAACATATGCAAGGAGATGCCCTCAATTGAAATAAAAAATTAAAAATAATTAAAAAAAACCATAATTTGGAATTTAGCAAGAGTACAATTAACCTTAAATGGCCATAAACTGAATTGCTAATGCATATAAGGACAGAAAAGCAAGTGATTTACAAACACAGAATATGCATTCAAACTTCTCTACACATCACCTACCCACTTATATTTCTTAAGCTTTTTTATTTTCACCTTTCTAAATTTTAATGTTATTTTTCTATACAATATTCTCCAACAAAATGCTAAACTAATGTAGCATAAACGAAATAGAAGTAATTAATAGTTACTTCAGTGCTCACTGTATTTTTTGTCAAAACATTATAGATATCTTCATGATGCCACAGCCGACTGCGCTTTCCAGGATCTTTGATGGATTCTTGTCGAACTATTTCCCTACCCATTTCTTGTAGTAAATCATGCATCATTATCTTGTTATTCGATATAATCATAAGACACTTATCAACAAGAACACTTATTCCTATTTCAGCTGAGAAGCCACAGCCGTCTAAGAATTTTATTACACAATCTTTGTCTTCTCCTTTAAAGAAACATGCTATATCTAGAAATATATTTTGCTCTTCGTCATCCAAGCCATTATAACTTACTTTTAGCACTTTCTGGATATCCATATGAGGGATTCGTTTCATTTTATTTATTGCACTTTCCCAATCTTCTATTCTTCTTCCACATAGAAAGCGCCCCAAAACTTTAATAGCTAATGGAACTCCTTTAGCATACTTTATAATTTTGTTCAACAGCTCCATATAACCTTCATTGGGATAATTTTTCCCAAAGGCATATTGACTAAAAAGCATAAGAGCATCATCATCAAATAATTCTTTGACCTCGTATATCGTATCCACTCCACAATTTTTGAGAACTTGTTTATCTCTTGTTGTTATTATAAGTCGACTCCCTGCCATTAACCAATCTTGATCTCCAATTAAGAATTCCATTTGTTCAGAAGTAGACAAATCATCAAAAACAATTAGAACCTTCTTGCGGCTAAGCCTTTTGCTTCTAAAGTTGAGGCTAATACTAGGACGTCCGATTGATACATTTCCATCCTCTAATATTGCAGAAAGGAGTATTTGTCGCAGGTGAGCTAGTCCTCCAGATTTTTCAGATTCCTCTCTAACATTTTTAATAAAGTAAGAACCATCAAAATCAGTTGAGATCTTGCTGAATATGGCACTAGCAATTGTTGTCTTGCCTATACCACCAATGCCCCAAATTCCCAGACTGTAAACTTCTTTCGACCCAGTACTTAGTAAAGATTCAATTACCCTTATGCTTGATTCTACTCCAACCAGCTGATCTTTGCAATCACTTGGAAATATATCATTCAATCTCATCAAAACATCTTTGACAAGTTCCTCTATAAGTACAGATTCAGGCCTAAGAAACATTGAAAGCAAATAGAAAGTTCAAATAGATTAATAGAAAGAAAAAAAAGGAAAGAAAGAAAGGCAATGTATGTTAGGTTCCAAAAGGATAACACTTGGAAGGTTTACAAGATGGTTACCGACTGTTAACATATATAGTTTAAAATATATGTGAATTGTATGAATCATCTGTTTAATACCAGTTGCTATATGCAGACATGTGAATAACAGTTATTTAGTAGAATATAACTAAATTTGTTATTCTTTTATACATTGATTCTGTAACTTATATAGCATTTGGTAGTAGATCCTGATTTTACAAAAGCTTGTGTAGTTTTAAGGGAATTTTCCAATATGTCAAAAACTTATCCCAAATTCTCAAATACGTAATCTTAAGTACATCATTCTGTAAAACTGAGCACAGATAACATTTTTTAAATCAAATTGCAACCATTTCCGTAAGGACTTTATTTGTATCCATCAATTAAAGAAAAAGGTATTTCTGTCTTCAAAGCCATACATGGACAGTTGCTTTGCTATATTCATTTTATGCAGACAGTTGAGTATTCTGTGAGTAGAGATTACCTGACAATATTAGAATCAAAGCCAGAAATATTGGCAGCTTCCCTCAGTGCAATCCTCCATGTTTGCAGTTTGTCTTCCCTCCCCACCAATCGTCCTTCAAGCATCGAAAATGCATCCCCAAAAATCCCAGATTGGTTTCTTACATTTGATGGCTCAACGTGATAGAAGACTGGTATGACAATCTGTCCATACTTGTCTTTGCATTCCAGGATCTTCACAAGTTCTTCAAGACACCATCCAGAAGAAGCATACCCTTTAGAGAAAATGACCACCGAAATCTTTGATCTTTCAATTGCATCCAATAGAGATGGGGAAATGTCCTCTCCTCTAATAAGGTGGTTATCAATGAAAGTTTCAATCTTTTTTCGGCACAAAGCTGCATAAAGATGGCTGGTGAAGTTGTCTCGGGTATCATCACCTCTGAAACTAAGAAGTAAGAAAGACATTGTATTTCACTTGAGGAACAGTATCGGTGGGAGTGTATGAAGCGGAAGCCATCATGTTTCAAATTGATCAGAGACTGCATAGAGATCCGAAGTCTTCACATATTTCATTTATCTTTCTTAGTTTTAAGCTAACAAGAAAACAATATAATACTTCCATGCTTGGCATCTAACCTTTTCTTTATTTTAGTCTTCGTCCATTTCTCAGAAGATACCTTGAACAGCAGCAATGTTGACTTTGAGTTAAAATTATAAAAATTACAAAAAAAAAAAAATTGAATTCATGCATCTTGCTTCCAGAAAGACCAAATGAAAAAAAAAATAAAATTATATAAAAAGAAAAAAAATGCTAGAAAGATCTTAGCTATTAGCTTAATCAATCTTCATATTGAATAAATAAAAATAAAGTAAACAAGTAAACTAGCTTAATTAATTATATAGTTCAAATTCAGGCTTCATTCACTTGACTTTTGCCAGAATGAGTAATTTACTTTCTTATTAATAAGTCATAATTCAGCCAGATCAGGTAATATGAGCCAAATTAAGATCACTCACGCTATCATCAATAGAATCATAAAAAGTATGACTACATGCATTCAATCAATCAAAATTCAAACATGTAATAAGAACTTTAGCAGTAAAACACGGAGAAAAATGAACTCACCGGCTGGAAGACGACCCATAATTTGACCAATATCACTGGCAACAGGAAGCATTATAGGCTGATTTTGGTTAAACGCCATGCGAGCTCTGAACTGAATTCATTAGTAATTGAAAATAAAATTTAACATAGCGTTTTGAAAAATTTAATTATAAGAGACAAATTTTTTTAAAATTTACAAATTTAACTTTAAATTTATCGAAACGTTTCATCTAGAGCCCGGAATTTTTATCTTTCTTCCATTGAAACCCTATATGACTTTTACTCAAATTTCTTCAAGGTATCTGTGAATGAATTTGTTGAAGACTCGGTGAAGATTTGGTTGAATGAGCTTTGGAGCTTGGATTTGCTTGATGAATTGCCACAAAAGCGGTGTGAGTTTTTTTTTTTTTTTTATAATAGGTTAACAAAGTTGTTTCTTGTAAATCTTCATCATATTTCAACAAGGTAAACAAATTGATACTTATTTTTCTTAAGGATTATTTTACAATAAAGAAATTTCTTCTTTATTAAGAGTATGTTTGGGATTGAGGTTGGACAATAGTAACTTTTAAGTCTGCAAGACTAAAGATATTTAGTAAATATTACATTGTCAGAACTTTTAAGGTATATAAACTATATTAATATGATTTTTACTTGTATGATGTAAAATTTATTATGTTTTTAATAATTTTGTTAAAATTATTATTTAAAAATTATATTTATTACATATTATTAACTTTTATTTTATAATTATAACTTTTTTCCACAAGCAGTTTATAAACTTTAAAAGTTCGCAAAGACCTCAATCCCAAACATACCATAAAATAAATGATAAGATAAAAGCATTGCTTGATGAGTTGAGTTGCTACAAAAGCATTGCCAAGAAATTTTTTTTTTTTTTTTAATAGGTCAGTATAGTTGTTTCTTATACATCATCACCATATTTCAACAAAAGTAAATAAATTGATATTTTTTTTTTAAGGATTATTTTACAATAAAGAAATTTCTTACTTTATTAAAATAAATAATAAAATAAAATATTAAAAAAATAAAAATTTTAATATCTTATAAGAACAAATAAATAGTTTGACAATCACTTTATAACATATAAAAAAAGATGACAGTAAAATTAACAAACATGCTGTCAGAATCTATCTACATTAAGCAAATATATTGAGAGAGCAAATGAGCCTTATCATAATAACCTAAGGAAACTATAATACAATCTAAAATTATTGTAAACTCAAGTCAACCCAAAAGTCTGCCCTCACTAATATTCAATAAGAACCCGAATTAGTAAATAACTAACTAATGAGTGAGGTAAAAACAGGGGAGCGTGCGTCCCACGGCCCGGCCTGGCCCGCATGTTAGTTGAGAAACCATGAGAATAAAAACTAGCCGTTGGAGACCAAAAGACACACAACTGGAATCTACGCCGACCCGTAACGTTCGAAATATTTTTGAAAAAACACCTTCAAACCGACACCGTTTTATGGCATCCACATTCTGTTTTAAACCAAACCCACAGGCTTCTGCTTCTCATCTCTCCCTCTCTCACAAACACTCTCTGAAGAAGAAGAGAAGATTAGCAAAACCCTAATTCGTTCTCTTCTTCTTCTCATTTTCACTACCTTTGACCAATCCGACACGTTTTCTTGCTCTTTCTTGATCATCTGGGTTATTGAGTTCTCGTTGTTTGAATCAAGTTATGGCTACAGTTAACGGTTACCAAGGCAACACTCCGGTGGCAACTCCGGCGACGGCAACGGCACCGAAACAGCCCGTCAACACTTTAAAGACCGTTGATACACAATCTGTGCTTAAAAGGTACTTTTCCTTTGGTTCTATTTGTTATGATCTGAATTTGTTAAATTTCACTTTATTTTCACTTGAATAATTATCTGATAATTTTTTTTTCTCTGTCATGTTTATATAACAGGTTGCAATCTGAATTGATGGCCTTAATGGTGAGCAGAGTAATCCCCAATTTAGTTATCTTTTTTAATTCCCCCAATTTTCTGTTTGGATGCGAAGAAAATTGACAAGAAAAAACATCAAAAATAGCATCTTGAACCTTCATTTGTCTTTGTTAGTATATGGTTTCTATGTCCTTTTTTGCATTATTTTATAGTAGATGAGTTGAGTGGAAAAAAAATGCATACACTTCTGTTTGAATGCTGGGAAAATTTATTGATTTTCAATAACATAAGAGGAAATGTTCAGCTCCAATTCCTTGAATTTTGTTTACTTGGAGCCAATGTTTTTTTTTTCTTAAGCTAAAATGGGGTTTCTAAATTATTTTTTTTCCTTCTTTGTTGATTTATTTATATAGATGAGTGGGGATTCTGGGATATCTGCATTCCCGGAGGAGGATAACATATTCTGCTGGAAGGGTACAATCCACGGAAGCAAAGACACTGTTTTTGAAGGAACTGAATACAGGCTTTCCCTCTCTTTTCCCAACGATTACCCCTTCAAGCCTCCCAAAGTGAAGTTTGAAACCGGCTGCTTCCACCCCAATGTTGATATCTATGGCAATATTTGCTTGGACATTCTCCAGGTACCCTTTGCTATCCTAAAGCATCAGTTTTATTTTGCTTTTGCAGCAATTATCTCCTTAAAGATTATCGAACGTGATTTTGAGTTGATTTGACCTGATTTGATTTGATCATACAGGATAAATGGTCATCAGCTTATGATGTGAGAACCATTCTGCTATCAATCCAGTCTCTGCTTGAGGTATAAATTTTCCTTTCAGGAATTAGCTGAGATAAGATTTGCTGTGATCTTTTGGATGTTAATTACTTAATTGTTTGTTTCACTCTGTGTTTGTTATTTTCAGAACCAAACATTAGCTCTCCTCTAAACAGCCAAGCGGCACAACTTTGGAGCAATCAAGAAGGTAATATAATATGCATATAGATCATCTTTTCTCTTTATCAACGGCATACATTTTTTTTGGTTGCTTCTATATGTGTCTGAACAATGTTTTTAATGATCTTGCAGAATATCGAAAGATGGTTGAGAAGCTGTACAAGCCTCCAAGTGCATGATTCTTCAAGAGAGGATTAAACGACATTTTCTTTCAGGCTGGTTTCATTATTTCTTTGTTTCCATAGTTGTGGGGAGTCTCTCCCTTCACAGATTAAAGAGCCCTTATTTCCCTTAATGAATTGATTTTATTGCAAACAGTTTATCTTTCATTATTTCATACACTATTTTCTTGAATTACCCGGAAAAGAAACACAAGATATTAGGGGGAAAAAAAAACAACTTTGATAGAATAATGAAGCAGAACTCTGCTACAATTGTGCATATCAGGAAGCTTTGCTTTTAGGAAATATTCCAGACTTAAAAATTGCAAATACAGGCCCAGTAGCAACCCTAGAACCTATTCAAAATGTTATGAAGCCTAGCGGAGACACACAACCCAAAAACACCAATATCAAGCAGTGAAGTGATGAGTAAAAGCCGGCCCATGCAAGCAAGCAACTTAACTAGGACTTCCTGTTCAAAATGTTCCAGATTTGCCAACAAAGCAAAAACGAATATAGAGAACGAAGCCTAGTGGAGAATATACTACACAACCCAAAAATACCAATATCAAGCAGCGAACGTTTACTGGATACTTCAAATTGATGTAAATTACTAAGAACACAAAATCATCTTTGTCTCAACACTACAATTTTAAGCAAAACTTGCTAACTAGCACTGCTCTCATTATTCTTGACCATCCTTCATCGTGCAAATCCTCTTTCAAAATTACACGTTTCAAATCACCAGTTGGAATAAAAGTAGTCTACATAAATGTCTTAAATATTCTATGCTCAATTTGTAAGCTCAACGCCTAGTGCTTGGTGATGTCAACTGCCTCACATTATACTTGGCCAATTCCTTGTACTTTTCAACCACCCCAATCATGCATACAGTCTATCAAAAATTAAAGAAAAGTGAATCAGGTTCATACCGTCAGAGAGTGTAAATTCATAATATCCAAAGGGCAGAATCAAGTTCTGGATACATGATGAAAGAAGCTGAAGGATTTCATAACAGAACATAGATGTCTAGGAAGTTGTACATAACAGTGAAAATAAATAAATTAGAAACAAATAAAGGAGAAAGTTCATATACTATATACTTGTGCGTCTAATAGCAGAACATAATATCCACAAAACAGGATCCTACACATTACCTAATCAAAGACCCCAACAAATGAATATAGAGAGAAGCGACTGAGGAAGCTATTAAAGCATATTCACATTAAAAATCACTACAAATATGACAACTTTCTTACCTTGACAATTTCAACCACAATTGTCTTGTCAGGATTGCTAAGATCAACTTTATGAGGTGCAGGAACAGATTTTGCAACAGCATTTATTATTTTCATCCTGTCAATACCACTATTTGCACGAGCCTCATACAATACAGCAAACTGCAGAGAACAAATGAATAGGTCACAGACCATCACAACAGTTATAACAGAAAACTCATTTGAAATTCTCCTAACTTTAATTTTTCGTTATATGTTAAGGAAAGGTTTAACTGAGGCAACCTAAGATGAAAACATAGACAAGTGAGTGTATGATGACTATTAAAGGAGGCTTCCTTCAAATATATATATATATACACACACACACTCGATCTGGTCCGGAATTTTAAAGTCTAGTAAAATCCTGGAAAGCTATTAAACCCTACGGTTTAATAGGCTTAAAACTTAAAGCGTATAAACCGTACAGTTTATGCGTTTTCCCGGACTTTTCTGCACTTTAAAATTCCAGATTAGAACATTTCTATATATATCAAAGGAGGCCAAATAATTTCTAATAAGAAAAGTCTCTTGAAAACTATTACTTATTCTTTATATAAAAATGATGGATATAAAAATAATTTTGAGTTGTAAAAAGTATAAGTTGGAACTCATGGAAAGATAATTCTTTTAGATTGACCTTAAGAAAATTTAGCATGCAAGTTGTGACATTGTTGCCATAAACAGGAAGATGAGAAATAATTAGACTTATAGAAGATCACACCTTTTGAGGGTTTTGAGTTTCCACTGGAAAATACTGTGCCACAAGAGGTTTAATTGCTCGTGAAATTTCCTCTTCAGAAGCATAGCAGGCCAATTCAATCGGCAACACTCTTAAGATGGACCTTCAGACAAAGGAAACAAAAAAAGGGTACACGATTTAGTTCCAGACACCATTAGGTGTTTCTTAAGTGCATGCTCATTATATTCTTCACTCTTCAGTACAAGAGAGAGCATGAACCTTGAGATTGGTTTCCTAGTCGATGCAACAGATGTCATCATGTGCTGTACAATATCTTTCGGACTGGGTCCTCCATCTATTTTTCTCATTTGAACGACAGCAACACCGTTACAGCCAGAATCAAGGTTTATAAAGCGCCTCTTTCAAAAAAAAAAAAAAAAAAAAAAAAGAGAGAGAGAGAAAAGCAATATGTCAGTTGAAAGAAAAAGGTGATAATACAACCCCATCTTGCCCAGCCCCCACACACTTCAAACATAGAGACAACCAAGTTAACCCAATTTGTCTCTGGTAGATTGACCATAATAAGTACATATTTATATGTCAGTTCATAGATTCAAAATACCAGGTACCAAAGATAAGATTAATACAATCTTGCAGCACTTTTGATGCCTCACCCATCACAAATCAATTGGTGGTATCAAATTTTGTCTCTTTTGATGCCTTGAAACCGTCAAGTTCACTTCATAACTAAAACATGATCGTTTTCATGTTTGTACCCTTAGCAACAAAGTAAGTAATTACCTTAAATAGAAAATTTATTATCTTCTTAGTGCATATCTAGTGTGACTAAATCCACCTAAATAAACATTCAGGGTTAATTAATTGATGGTAAATTTCACATCAACTTCTCTTTTAGATATTGTGAATATCATAGAGTCGACTTAATTGCATAATTTCATCATTGATTACGGCAGCACACAGGTTAAGTTACAATTAGACATCATTTGGGGGTGTGACAGCATATATAAGTGTAGAAGTGTCTGCTGCATCCAGTACACACCTTATTGCTCTTCCTGTGAAATAAAATATCAAATACCATATTAGAGATTAAATTCAGTTGTAGCCCTTTCCCTATTGTTTTAAGCTTTTGGGTCAAGTGCTAACTCCATAACCATGTTGTTTGTTTATCTTGCTTTGCCAAACCCAATTGTAGATTATGAAACACAAATCAAAATCATTCCACAAATCAAAATCAGTCCATAGCAAGTCTCATTAGAATGGCTCTCATTAAGACCAATAGAATTCCTTTCAAATGATTACCAGAGAACCTAAAAATGAGAGTTCAAGTACAGCTAGTCTTTTGCATATAATACTTCTAAATGAAAACTTACTAAAATCGCAGGAAAAGACAAATACACACTAGCAGATTTGTATTTACACCAGTATATTATTTTGACATATATTAGAATTCTTGAGAAAGTCAAAGCACATAATATAGAGAAAAAAAAATTCAATAAAACGGAAGCCAATAGACACTCATAATTTATCAAAATCATATACATACAGAAACAGGTTACGCATCCACTTTTGATATAAATACAAGGGAAGATAAATATTAATGTTAGCAGCTAACTCACTCACCTTATTCTTGTCTCCAAGTTCTTTAAGCTCAGCTTCAATTAGCTTATCAATGGACTGCTCCTCCACTTTGTCATTAATCACACATTTCGATGCATCTGCTTCTAGACATTGTTTCTTGGCTGGTGGCTCTTCAGCTTCATTTGTTTGACTTTCAAGATTTTTACCATCCTCTTTATTTTCAGCAGTCAATGCCTCCATTTCTTTTCCACTGCACACTTTTTCTGAATCATGAGGATCAGACTTCTTATTAGTTAAACTTTCATGACTTCCATCATCATCTTTACAAGAGTCTGATTGTTTCCCTTCCCCCTTTTCATCTTCTCCACCGTCCTTGTCCTTCTCCTCACCTTCTACCCCCTCCTCCTCGTCCCCAACATCATTGCCATCATCATCTTCATCATCACTTGATGATGCAAATACAATCTTTTTATTCAAAGGTTTATTTGAAATCCCAGCAGGCTTCATACCAGAAACATTCCCATGGACCAGTTCTTCATAGAACTGTTAAGGCAAAACAAAAGCAAAAATATCAGCCTACCTTCTCTGATTTGAGTGTAATAAATAGTTAATAGATGGCTTTGTGTCCATCAACAATTCCTGACCTCAACGAGATAAAAAGAGGGGAATCATGAAGTAAGAAACCCATATGCAATATAAATCCACTTCTTTAAAGAATCTATCCACACTATAAACGCACAATTTTATCCACTCAGGTCCCAATAATGTTTCTGCGCAAACAAATGGAGTGCATAGAACTTCCATCATATAAAGGGGCATCCATTTGTCCTGAACCTTCCCTTCAATCAGACACAAAAATCTTAGTGTCTTTAACAAAAATGTTTTTGTTAAGATAAAACAGGTCCTGGAACACAAATGACTGCATAGACTCCAGAAGTATGGAAGTATAAGAGTTTTAAGAGAAGAGGAAACAAGTAATGGAAACTCCTTTCCTTCACAAAAAATTAGGAAAGTTAAGAAGAAAGCATAACAGATTTCCTTCACAACCGAATTTGAAGGATTCACCTTGTCAAAGCATAAGATTTCTTAAGAAAAAATTGCGCGAGAGACTTTTTACAAACACACTAACTCGGGTCATAATCTCGGAGACATAGGATATATAATTTTAAGTATAACATGCACTATTGCAGTTACCAATCAAAAAAACTACTAAAACTGCAAACTTCCCAAAATGTTCACCACAACCAAGCCAAGGCTCTGTTTAGGGATGCCGTCAACAGCTTTAGCTTTTAAGCCACAGTCATGAAATACTTGGTAAACAGTTGCAACCGTGGTGAAGAAGTTAAGATGACTTTACTCCACAGTTGTTTGATGAAATTTATAGATGAACCTTAATATTCTGTCAAAATTATTAATTTACAGCGCCACAGTACCAAACTGAGCCTAATTAAGCAAATTGTTCACTTATTTCAAATATATATACACGCCATGACATTCAAATAAAAATAACTGAAGCAAACAAACAAATATTCAAGTAAAAACATACCTAGCAAAACATGATAGACAAACAAGGCAAAAGAAATTGAACTTGGCAATTAAAAAAAAAATGCCCAGATGGAAAATAAGCAAAAGAAAGAAGGAAACGTACAGAATCAAGCACGTAAATGGCTTCATGGGAAGCTTGGCGTTCTCTGCCGCCGTCACAAGTGATGAAGAAGCCTTGAATTCCAGGCCTTAAAGGGTATGCCCCTTTCTTCTTGACGGGTCTGTTGTGTGGAAGAAATTGCCTTCTCTTCTTTCCCTTGTCAGCCGCCATTAAAGTTTTAATGAAGCTCGAACCACGCAGTGTTGTAGTTCGAAGGATTTTACGGAGCTGCCATACAGAAAATCTCTTTACAGATTTTGTGAAGGAAAGAGTAATTGTTTTGCAGTCCCTTATTTTTATTGTTTATTAATTGAGGACATAAATTTGTTATAGTATTTAAATGGGTCCCTGAGTAGCTACAAGTGAGTTGTTACCTTGATGGGGCCAAATTTTTTAAGCCCACATTTTATATTTTATAATATTATATATGTATATTTTTTAATTATTTTATAATTTTATTAATTTTTTATTAAGTTTAAATATATAAACCTTAATCAAATATATGTAATAAATAAATTAAATAAATATAATTATTTAAAATAACATATATTTTATAATAAATAAATTAAATAAATATTATTATTTAAAATAACATATATTTTATAATATATTTTTTTATAAACTCTAGGTTCTGGAACGAACCCGCAAAAGTATACATAAGAAATGTAGACAAAGTTCAAATTAATAAAAATTTTATAGTTTGATATTATGTTTGTTTTCATTATCTTTTATAGTTCCTAACTTCTGAATTAAATTATAAAATTTGTTATACAAAGTTTATGCATAGATACCAATGGTACTTTATTTGCACTTTATTAAAATGTGATGCATAGCTATCGCATCAATAATTGAATTTGGAAAAAAAAAAAAAATAATAGTAATAACAACAACAACAATCATTTTATTCATGGCCATATTAACATATATATTATATTATTTGAATTCATGTAATCGTGCGCGCAAAGAGCATTCATCATCAATTGTTAAGCATCTTATTAAAATACTTTTAATGTCTTAATCCTTTGTATGATATTGGTGGAACCATTTATTCTGTGATTATCCAAGCTTATACAAGTCATCATTGGTAGCCACCACTAAAACATTTAAAATTGCCCTAGGCTTCAATCTTTCCTCTTAATTGCCTACAATTATGCTATGATTAGCAACCACCATCAAAGTTTTTTTTAAAAAGACTCCCTATTAATAGAAGTTGACCTCATACTCTCTCCACCAAGCTCATAAGATGAGGTCAATGATCTACTACTGCCCTATATAGTGTGACAAGTAGATAAAGAAATAAGATAAGCCCATATATTTTGGACAAGTATGGTGTGATTGTGACTTTGTTTTGGGATATACTGAGTATATATTATACAATCAATGTCACATATATTATCATATTTAAATGATATTGCTATTGTATGCTTTATAAATATTGTCGCGTGTATATATTTTAGAACACATTTATACTATTATAGTGATTTCCGTAAAATTCATCCAATCCAAGGGTAGACGCACAGAACTTAACATCATTCATTAATATACATGCAATGTATTTTCACATGCAGACGTCCACAAAGTCTAAAACACAAATTTGAGGCTGATTACGGCAGTCAAACTCTAACTTACCATTATTGCAATTACACAGCCTAAACAAGTTTCAATTCTCCATTATAAAATGACAAAATCTCAATTGATATCCAAGGGTTCCTCTCAAGACATCATATTGCTAATAAACAAATAAAATAAAATTGCATTTCTGATAAGCAAAGAACAGTAATTTTCACAATGCCAATGCTAGCTTTACTATACAACGACCTTCAGGAAAAAAAAAATTTGGGCAAAAAAAGACGTAAGAATACAATGAGGGAAACTTGAGAAAGATGAAACTAAGAGACAGACCTTTCCTTTATATATATGAAACAGATAAAAGATAGAATGAATTCTACATTTACAGGGGCTATATGTATATATAAATAATCATATATATATTTATAGCGGCTGTACGGTATCCACACTATAAGATCGAATGCGAGGCAGCTAAAAGGGCTGCTCCGATGCCTGATCCGTCTTCTGTAACCTTAAGAATGACATGTTGGGCAATATCATCACCCAGAATGTCAGTCAAGGCTTCATGCAAGTACTCTCTGAATAATGTATAGCTTGAATACAAACCCCCTTCGATTGCAACAACCGTTCTTCTCATTCTAATATCACTTCTACTCCTCCCACTACTAATTCCACCACTCCCATCGCGCCCAATCTTCTTCAATATCCCGACAATACCAGCTGCAGCTAATCTAGCAGCTCTGCGGGTTACTACATCACATATTTTTACAATAAGCTTCCGGACCTTTAAAGGTACGCCTGGAATCTGAAAACACAAAACAAGGATTGCATAAACCAAATGATCCCAAAAAGGAAAAAAAGAATTCATTGATGGATAAAAGGCCCCAAGGAAAGAAACAAGAGACTTATCTACCTCCAGAACATCATTCAAGATTCTTGCTACTTCTGTTAACTCTGGAGAGTCATCTTCATGCATTGCAGCCATCAATGGTGTCCTGCAAATCAACAAGTGATACATTATCCTTCTGTTGAGAGTTTTTTAAAGCTCATAGTCCTATATTGAGCAAGCAGATAGTATTTAACAAATATATTATATTTTACAACCACCATACTGCATTACAATTTTGGACTCTTTATTCATCGTGAAGAGAGAAAAAAAAAATGCAGTAATGTCCATGCATCGTAGATCCATTTGCATCATGAATCTGTGGCCAAATGCAACTAATGGAACCCTACCCCAAATAAACAACCCCCACAAGCATGAATAAGAAATATACTATGGATTTTATGCATGTTTATTGGCATGCAAGAATGCATCTATGTCCGTGAACGCACGCTGCCGAGCGAGAGAGACAGAGAACAAATGAAAATCAAAAGCATACCTCAAGATAAAGGGCATTGATAACCTAGAAGAAGCAGGTCCAAAGATATCAGACTCCTCTGACATCCTGAGAATCACTCTTCTAACGATATCACCCAAATACATTCCCGATATCATTTTCTCAAAACCCTACAGCAGAAACCTAACAAATCAGATCTGCACCTTCAATTATTACCAAACAACAAAAGTGAACATGTGGCCAAAAACCCTCACCTGATCGCTTGGATTGGGACTTTCAGCATCTAAATCAATATCGTATGAAGTTCTGGGCAAATGAGATGACCAGAAATTACCCCATTCCATATTGACAACCTAATCAAGCAAGAGAGACTCAATGTGAGCATGGGATAATATCCCACAGATTAAAAATTGATCACACCCTCAGATAAAGCAAGGAGATAATGTCTGACTAAGACAAAAGAAAGGATACCATGCCTCCAGAGGTCGTAAGAAGCCCCTGACACTTGATAATCGCATCTGTCCGTTCCAAATAGCAAGCATTAGTGCCCGTTCCAAAAATAACTGCAGCAACAGTGTCCTCATCATGATAATGCCCAAGAGCTAAAGTCCCCACAGTATCATTTACCTGCTTGGAATAAATAAATTTGAAAAAAAAAGTATGCTTAACAACCCACTTTCATAACCAAAAAAAAAAGTCAACTTTCCTACAGCTTCAATTTCTATCTAAAGCATCATTTTCTAGAAGGATAGGTTATGGTAAGTCAAGAGACATTATCGTCAATTCACTAGTGAAACAAAGATAAATGGTGTAAATGGTCCAGTGACAATCTTAGATCCCCCACTAACTGCTTTTTAAACTAAAACATTTTATTGGTGCAAGTATACTCAACCATAGCAACCTACCATAACCGATAAGAGAAGGTGCAATGAAAACTGCAAACCAAATTATTGAAATTACAACATAACCAATAGCTATAAACTTTAGTCCGCTCATAATTAATCCCAACTATTAATTACAAGCTTCCCTACAAGAAACAGCAGATATTTTAATAGGCCAACTTTACGCTGAAAGGTCTACAAGAATTTCATATATGGCCATAATAAATAGCTCAAGCCCCTAAACATACTAAAATTTATTATTGAATGCAACACACCAACTATTTCCTTCTGCCACTATGATAGATCTTTTAATTCTTATTACATTGCAATGCTTGGTCTCATAAACCAAAGAAACCATAGCCGGATAAGACTAAACCCTTGACAAATAGAAAAGACAAGATCAATATAAGCAGTTAAGCACTATGTATCTTGAAAGATATGGATACAACCACTTGCATGGTCTCACTATAAAAGGCATCACTTTAGATTTTGGTATGATCAAGGGACCTCCATCCTACATCATGCAAATTAGTAACCCTTGCTGTTTCCAAAGTAAAATGGAAATGAAAATGTAATTTTACTGGTCTTCGTAATGCTTTTACTTATGCTTTTCATTCCTGGACGTTACATATACCCTCTTTTATGTTGCCACCTTTCTTGAGTCGCTTTGTTAAATTACAACCACAAGAGATCAGCCGAACTCATTCAACAAATCATTGATTCAACCTTGTAAAACGACATGAAAAACACAAAAAAGCATAGGAAAAATTTGCATGCACACTTAACTCACAACTGAATAGCAAAGTTAATCACAGATGAGGATACAGTACTTACCAGTGCAGCAACCCGCATATCTAAGCCTCTCTTGTCCAAAGCTCGTTGTAAGCTTTCAGTGACTTCTTGTCCAACCTACAATGAATCATTCCATACAAGTCAAGGTTAATATATAAAAAGGGCACCTGCAATTACGAAGGGCGGATTTGAACTACGTTCACTTTCTGACAAGCATAGTTCACATCACATAAGTTGCAACTGTCCATAGTTTAACCATGTTTTAAGCAAAAAAATCACAAAACTAACCATGTTTTCAATTGCAAATCCTTTGGTCCATTTGATTAGAATCCCCGATGACACGGACGTCTGTTTGACGGGGAAAGAGAATGTAAATCCAAGCTCTCTTCTTCTCACTGGAGAAGGCTCAGAACTATTTCCTTCTTTTTCAACAAATTGCTGCAACGCTGAAGCTATAAAATCAAAGAGATCCTGCAAGCATTTAAACCAACTAACTTCTGTTAACATCAGTGCATAAAAGATTTCAAAGGCTTGACAAAATAAGTGAATATACGAGGCGAATATATTCACCTCACTTGTGCCGGTCATTAATTCTGGGGGAATGGGTTGTCGTTCCACATCTGATGCTAGAATAAAGGACCTTTGACCTCCTAACTGAACCCTCAAGACCCTAAAATTAGTACCCCAAGATCGAGAGCATAATAAATTCCTTTCTCACTCCTGTTAACAAATCAACTGTCAATTCACCAGAACAACATACGAACACATTAAAACAATAAATGAACACATAAAATTACACAAATCAAATCATCAGAGAGAAATTTAATAATGTAAGAACATTATTTTGTCTTATTAGGGTGATATAATTATGAATACAAGTTTTTGCCTAACATAGCTCAATCAAAAGGTAACGAGAAACACTACTTGGCAACAATAGTATGTAGCCATTATGTGCCAATCACGCCCAAAATAGATGCAACATGAATGTCTACAAAGCATGTATATTTGCAAACATATCTATCATTCAACTGCCAAATTACATCTAAAGGTGAAGCATTTAGAATAGAGAGAAGCTGGCACAACATAGCCTTACCAAATAAGAATTCACTAAGTTTTTATTAAAAAAATTATAAAAGAAACAAGATATTACAGTTCCCATTCACAGTCTCTTCAATTAACAAAACCTCATCCCCAAGGGAAAGAGAACTTAGAAAGAGCAGACAGATTGCACTTCAGGAACCTAACCACAGTATCATCATCCAAATAGTTCCACCAAAATAATAGAACTGAACAGAAAAAAGCATAGCTTTGAAATATATATATAGATTCCCTACTCACAATGTGGAATGTCAAAAAAACAGATATCGTTATATTAATGTAGATAATCATAAAGTGAAAATCTTTACACCAATGCCAATTCCAGAAACTCTGTAGACATCTCCTAAAAGAATGTAGCCAGAAAAAATTATACATACATAAATTAAAAAAAAAAAAAAAAGAAAAAACAAAATCCTAGTGAAAGAGAAAGAGAGTTACAGCAGGACCAAAAATCAAATCAAAACCAAAGTGGGGAGGATGACGAACCATTAGCTTAGCAGTTAAATGAGACAACCCACATAAAAAAAGTTCAAACAACAATAGAATGTAAAAACAGGCATAGAAACAAGTACCCAGTATGATCAATATGTTGATAATAGAATAATTTTGAATTTTTGACATGACATATAATATTCCAGAGGAAGGGACTGTTTTGATATACCCAGTAGGAAGATTATCAACAAAAGTGAGCAACATTTTGAGCTTAGAGCCACCTTCAGAAGCCAAGCCAGCATGCATCTCAACAGCCATAGCATCAACAACTTGCCTTAATCTTGAAACAGTAGTCTCACAACCTTCTTCTAACTCTCTCAAAACACCCATCACTCTCTTCCACTTCCTCCTGCTCTTCACTCTTTTACCCACCACCACTCCCGCCACCACACACGCCGTCACCGCCACCCCAACCGCCGCCACCGCCACCACTCCTCTTCGACCCATCACTCTCTTTCTGCCAAATATATTATTATTATTATTATTATTATTATTATTATTATTATTAAATACCCATATAATAGTAATAAATAAATAATCTGTTTATCAGTTAGTTGATCAATTAGGCCAACTAAAACGACCCAGTTTTGAATGAACCGCCTGTTTTATCTCAGTCTGTGTACATAAATTCAAACTATGAAGAAACCCCAGAAAAGATTCTTGATAAAAATTCAATCTTGTTTGGGATTTTTTTAGTGAAATTTTGATTGTAAATAACCTGTTCGATGAAATGCTTAAAAGAGAGTTTTTAATGATTTTATTAAAATTTTAAAGAGAAAAAAAATAAAAGAGAGAAAGAACGAAAGAGAGAGAAAATAAGAGAGCTTCTTCTTAACAAGTTGCAGCGTTGGAAAGTGAACTGAATGGGTACTTATAGGGGTGAATGAATTTACGGATTTGCCCTTAAGAAAGCTATTTAATGGCAGATTTGTTAAGAGAATCTTTGGATTTGCGTTTTTTTTTTAACTGAGGTAATTGCCTTAATGAGGATTTTGACTTTGGTGAGGTTGTTGGGTGCTGGAATTTGCCACTAGAGTTGGTGGATATTACGGTCTTACCATGAACAACCTGTGTACAAGTCGGTTACCTTAAAATCGTGTTTGAAAATTGAAAGTGTTTCATTGTTTGACCGAAAGATTAAGACCCTTTCGAAAGCTTTTAATTTATTTAATTAATTATAATAATTGGAGTTACTTACAGGTTTGAAAGTTTGCGGGAATCATGCACGATTGTGACTTGTAATCAGGCCTAACTTAGTGGATTAATCACATTACATATCCACAAATGAAATTTATTTGAGAGATGATAGAATTATATATTTCTATATATATTTTGTATAAATTTATGTGGCTTATTTTTATTGATTGAATGAAAATATAAAATAATATATATGTGTGTATGTGTGTGTGAATAATTATTTAATTTAACTAATTAAATTATGCTAAAATAAGTTTGTAATAAGTAATAGGATTATAAGAAATTCAATATCCAATAAGGATAATATCAACATTATAGTTATAAGCATTAATGTTACGATTACTAATGATATTATTATAAAATTTTCGTATATTGATACACACAATACTATTTTAATATTTATGTTATAAGGTCTTATTGTACTCGAGATTGTTTCAATATTACTATCATAAATATCTTATTATAAATGAGATTATTTCAATATTACCGTTATAAAAATCTCATTATAAATGATATTATTGCAACATTACTGTTATAAGTATTCCGTTGTACATGAGATTGTGTTAATGATATCGTTACAAAAATTTTATTGTACATGAGATTATTTCTATGTAATTATTATAAGGATCTCGTTGTACATGAATTGTTTTAATTATAAGGATCTCGTTGTATACGAACTATTTCAATTATAAGAATCTTACTTAACACATGATTGTTTTGATATTATGAACTTACAATTACAATTATCTTGCTTATACATAGAATTATTTTAATATTACTATTGTAAGAATCTCAATAATACTATCAAGTTATAATGGCTAAATTCATACAAAAGAATGAAAAATATATATATACCTAATTTGTATATTTTTGTAGTTGCATAATAAGTACGAATCTCATAAATAAAAATAACAAGACAAATTTGGAAATTAAATTCTCTTTCCTCCTAGAACAATTAATTACCTCAAACTGGTATGGAAGTAAATAAAAGTTGAGCAAATTACTTTATTGCTTGTTGGCATAAAGTACAATTGCAATAACTATTGTGAAAAGGTTACATCGTTGCATGTAAAAAAACTTAACCGAACTGGTAACGTTTGTCACTAATAATCACTATCAATTCACCTTCATCTTTCTTTAGTTATTTCTTCTATTTTTGTCACATGTTTCATGTTTCGTCTTTCTTAACTACAGTAATTTTTTAAATTACCCATAATTGAGTTTAATTACCTTCTTGTTAATCTTTTACTACATTTGAGTAAGATAGGAAATTTAAAGCAGCATTAATGTGTACAAATTACATTACGAGATCAATGGCCAAATATTTTTTGTTGAAATTATTAATCAAAAATTTTAAGTTAAAGTTTAAAATAGTTCAATTCATTTAAGGTAGATTTTTTTTAATCACTCTTAAATAAAATTTAAAATATCAATATTCATTCCCGTGGGCCTTTTAGTAAACTCAATCAAAATTCCCCAAGGTCAATTGTATTAAAGTCACTCATTTTTTCATAACTCCCAAACAAAAAGAGAAGAAAAAAAAAAAGCAAAGTACCCATTAGTCTTAAACCAAAAAAAGAGGGGCAAAATAGGAATAAAAATAAATAAATAGGGGACAAGAAGAGATGATTTTGCCATAGGATTTAGGTTCTTTTTGTGGTATCAAAAATAAAAGGAAAGAAGGGCTTGTTTGGGACTTTGGGTTACCAAATTGATAGACAGCGGAGCCAGCTACACTCAGAAAAGAAATAATTATAAAGACATCAAAACGGCGACGGTAGCTGCGTATCTGCCGCCGTACACTGCCAGCTGTCCCTCGCTAATTCCAGCTGTGCTCCTCAGTCACAGCTCTCAAATTAATAAAAGCTCTGTACCGCATCATTTTTTTTTTACTTGTTTTTTACTAATTCTATTTAAATTACTGTTACTGTCTCCTCATTTTTATTATTATTTTAATGTTTATTATTCTCTCTACTAATACCAACAAAAACTGTCAAATTATATTAAAAATATTAAAAATATTAAAAATTAATTTTTAAAAATTTAAACTATATTAATAATTATCAATCTTTCAATATCATTAAAACATAAATAAATTTCTAATAGTAACAATTTTATAAAATACATTATTAGATTTTTCAGATTAATTTTAGATTTATAAATTATTTTTGTAAAAATTTTATTTCAAAATAAATATTTTTATATTTTTAACGCATCGAACAATCAATCAAATGAATCAATTTTTTTTTAATCTTTTACAGATAGAAAATTATTTTTTATTGAGACAGGCACTAGGCAGGCATTGTCGCATTGAGCTGTTTCCTTAACAATGTTCTTTTTCTTTTTTAAATTGTAATTTCTTGATTTTTAGTTAATTTAGAAAAACAACAATTAATTGAGCCAAATGTTTCTGGCGAGTGAGCCGATACGTTAAATAAATTATCACTTATCGCGATATATCTGGAAAATGTCGAGGGTACGGTTAAGTTTCGAATGTATTCTTGGCGCCTGTTTCTGGAGCACGTGTGAATAGGACCTGTATTGAAAACATCAAGTCGGTAGAATTTGATGGGGTCCACGTACAACGATGTTTATTAAATTCTAATCTACCGTTGGATTGCAAATACTTTCTTTTCATTCACTTTTTCTTCAAAATAAATAATAAAAAGTCGTTGACTGAAAGACTTTGACTTTTCTATTAAATGTTAAAACACAAGGTATATGGGGGTCCACGTCCAATGACACAATACCTTATCATATTTATACTTTAGATACTGTTAGATGGTTAAAAAGATTAATCTAACCACCCAACAGCGTTCAAGTTATAAAAGATAGGTACATAGACATTCTCAATGTTAATAGTTGTGATTTCGCTTATGGATCGACTACAGTAGAGATGTTGCATTATAAAAAGCTCATTATAATTATATGATTAAAGTTATAATATATTTTGTTATTATTTATTATTTTAATTGTATAGTAATATTTTTGTCATAGCCACCGCCTTTTTTTTTATTATCTTCTTCTTCTTCTTCTTTTCAAAAAACTCTTATTATCAAAATTGTTTTTAAAAGAATTCAAAGATAGCCTACAATTTTGACTTGTTTTCAAATTAGCTCAATTTAAAATTTTTTTTTACTTTTATTAAGAGAAAAATGAAGTACTTTGGATGATAATAGCTGAGTGTGATGGCAATCGTATGTCTACCAGTGTAAATCACCCATCCATCGATCATTTAACATTTTCTTATTGTTATTCACATTAATTTTAATATTTATAGAAACTTTATCCTCATTTGCAAATTAAACATTATTCTATAATATATTCAAGATATTGAAACTACGACAAGTTTTTTTCATTCATATACAAAGCAAATTAGAGGAGCATTATAACTACTTTCAAAATAAGGAGGTGCTAAGATTATCCTATTATGTAACTATTAGTCAAAATATATAATATAAAGATACATACAAAATTTCATTAAACCAGCAAGAACTATATCACTCTCGCACTAATATTCTGATGTCGATTTTGGTTAGAATCTTTATAATATATGATAAAAGGTTTGGGTTTGATGGTTCAAAATTCCCCAATACTACAAATTTAAGCCCTTGAGTTGATAAGAGTATAACATTTATTTATGTAATATTAAAAAAAATAACGACCAATAATCAGTGGATATATAGAAAACTTTTCCCATCTAAATATTTTAATTTGTTGACATGATTCTTCATTTACGTTTGAAAATTTTCCTTCCTTATTATATAATAAAAAATAAATAAAAAGATAATTTGTTTGTGATCGTGATGCGACTAATCAGGATATCATGTTGGGATATGGATTATGATTAAATGGTGAAGACAAATCAAACTTTGCAACCTAGTGCCTCTTGTTTGGTATCAATAATGGTAACGGCTTTGCATTTTTACTGACTATAGGAAAAGTCGACAAGATTGATTATCATTCTATTTTATGAAACATGTGAAGTTGCTATCAACAAAAGTCATTTCTAGTGGCCTCTATTCAATTTAAAATAGAGGGGCTTGATTGATCCCTAACTATATATTTCACTTTTTCACTTGAAGAAATTTCTAAAGGCTTCTTTGGAATCTACTAATATCATGCGTGTATTCAAAATATGCTATCGATTAGGGTTTCTCTAACTATCATTCAAACATGTTTTTATAAAATTTAAATTATTGTGTATTAGAAGTATAACGTTATATATTATTAAAATGATATTTAACTCGAGAGTCTAATGAATTAGAGTAATAGTCAAATTCAAAGATGACAACTTTGTTTAAAATGTTGATCTCAATAGGGATTTTGACCAAAATGTGGGACACCAATTCCAAAGCATCGGCTAAGCAATTTGGAAGAACATTCAAACTCCAGAGTCTGAAATTCTCGTATTGACACCTAATCATAAAGATATATTTGTCGTCCGCATCGGTGCTTATGCAACTTTTTTTTATCTTACAATTTTGACTTGACCAATGACCAATCGAAACCTTCTCCCATCAATTGTTATTTTAAATGAATCATTCAATTATTTACATAACTCGTCTCTTATTGGCCATTACTTTAATAGCGTGCTTAATATTTTATGATTTACTTTTTAAAAAAATTCTATACAATTGTAGATTTGTTCGTTCTAACTAGCATGCATGCAATAAATTCTACGACACGTCGCTTTTATCAAGAGCGTGCATTTGGTGCCTATCTAAACTCGAGTGGACTTATTAAACAAAATACCAAATGACCAATTGGATATGGGATCAGCACCCATGATACCAACCATCTCTGTTGGATTTTCATTTTCATTCGTTTTTTGGGAATATTATATCCTTTTGTAATTATTTCAAGGTCTTAACTATACAAAAACAACAAACAATTTCAATCATTTTGAAGTGTAATATTTTTATAAATCAGCTATGAAAAAAAAACATTTTATTACTTTTTCATTAACATCGTTGGTCTAATAAAATCGTCATACGGGTAAATTTGTCTCTAATAATTATGCCAAGGAGTGCGAGTAATACTTGTTGTCCTAAACACTAGGCTAGTGGTTGAACTTGAACTTGACCCCGGCTTCTTATTTTGAAAAATTGCAATAGGTCAGAGTAATTATAGTTTATAGATGGGCTTCTAACAATATAATTATATTTCGATTTTTTTAATTTTAACTTTTGTGAATTGCGTGATAAAAGAATGAATATTGTGACCAGACACCGTTGTACCATCGCAAAAACCCTAAAAAGTTGACGACTGATGATTCGTGGATATGTTAAAAGTCATAATCATTATGATGACTCACATAAAAAAGCCATGAAATGATAAGCAATTTTCATTTTCATGGGTATCTTAAGGATTTTGGTTTGACTTAAGAAATAGCCAATGAGATGCTTCACATTTTTGAGGTGTCAAGTGGAGAGTTCTGTCTTTAATAAAGTATAAAATAAATGTGGTAGCGACAAATGCTAATGATGAAACTAGTCTTGAGAACTTGCGCTCCAATTAAACATCAACAAATGGAAGCTATCTCATAAATACCCAAAACTGCCCATTCTTGTCCTTTTATAGTAAACAAAACGATACCCTCTACTTTCAATAGTTAAAATTAGTTATTTTATCTTGAATTAAAAGTAGTTGGTTATCTTTTTTCCCCCTAAAACAAAAAAAAAAAAAAAAGAAGACAGAATAATAGATATATATGAGTATAAAATATTAAATAGATCACTCCTATCGTACCAACATCTATCAAATAATAGAATAATTAATTTTATTATAAAATATTGTATAAGTCACTCTTGTTATCTCTCAAACAATAGAATAATGAGTTTTATTATAAAATTCATAATTTTTTTAACATAAAATTTTAAGAAGTTTTAATATAAAATTCACTTATAATTAATATTCAGACCTACTTATTTTATCATCTCACTCATGTCATCTCAGTATCTGTCAAATAATATAATAATAAGTTTAATTAAAAAATTCATAATTTTTTTAATATAAAATTTTAGTGAGTCATAATGTAAGATTCACTTATAATTACACATTGAGACCTACTCATTTTATCATCTCACTTCTATCACCTTAATATTTGTCAAATAATAGAGTAACGAGTTTTATTATCAAAATTTTTATTTTTTGAATATAAAATTTTAACGAGTCATAATATGAGATTAACTTATGATTACACATTGATAAGTTAATTCTTAAGGAATATTTGTAGAGTAACACTGGATATATAAGATCTAAATGAAATAATGTGGGAGATATAAGATCTAAATTTAAATATTATATTATGTTCGTCATTATTTTATATTATTTTATATTTTGAATTTATAATATTGTAATATTTTGTGCGTCATTTTTTGATAAAATATTCATAAAGAACAAAATGAATATTTTATTAATTAATTAACTGGTCAATTAACGATACTAACTAAAATATAATAAAATGATAGGTTTAATAAAAATATAATAATAAAATTATATTTCTTGTAGTCATTTCACATATTGTGATTCTTAAAGTAGTAAATAATAGTAACCCAAACAAAAAAATGTATAACACGAGTGGCTATGGTAACTAAGCACCATTCACTTCTATATGTTTGTACTAATTTAAATTGGTTTAATTTATAAGGAATTTTGAGTCTCATAAACTAAAATTAGTTGATTTCTCTTCCTCTCTTTTAAAAGTACTAAAAAAGGGGAGAAAAGAAAAAAAATAAAGTAAAAAAATTCACCAACCTGCCGACCGAAAGTGCACATTTAATAATAATAAGGGTTGATATCTATGTGGATATTAATGTCCAAAAGTACTTTAAAAATTCCAGTTGTTTCCATCATTTTGGCTCCACGCATACACAGACCGCCACCATGAAAACATGCGCAACACAAAAAAACAAAAATGTGTTGTAGGAAAAATTGAGTTGGCCATTGGCCTTGGCATCAATTGTGGTCTGTGGAAGTCATTGTCAAATAAAAGTGGGTCCAATTGCAAATTAATCACAAGAGACCCAAAATTAACATATTGTGCAAAAGCCATATCTGTGCAAAAGCGACGTTATGTTTTGAAATAATAACGAACTATTTACGACTGTTCTATTATAATTTTTATAATTAGTAAAGACAAATGTTAAAAGATCCCGAGTGACATGATAATTTATTGAAACTATCATAACGTATAATCATAATTAATAAATATTTAAAAAATTAGTAACTAAAATAATTTGAAAATTATAAATAAATTAGCATAGTTTAGACTCATATATATATATATATATATATATATATATAAGAGTGGGTACCGATTCAGATCAATTCAATTTTTAAAGAAAATAAAATTTTTTATTTGGTTCGATTTAAAAATTAAAAAAATTAATTAACAAATCTTTATTCTGTTCAATTTTTGTATTAATTTATTCAATTTTTTGTTTAAAAAAAAGAATTGAAACTAAAAAAACAAAAATTAAAAAAGAGAACCGAATTGGTATGTTTTTGCCCTCCCCAAAAACCATATGACATTTCTTTAAACTAAAATATTCAAATTTTCTAAGAAAAATATCGAATTAAACAAATAATATTTTGAATTCAGTTTGATTATGTATACCTCTCTCTCTCTCTCTCTCTCTCTCTATATATATATTAATTTTTTTTATCAACTTTTGTCTATTAATAAGAGATAAATTAAAGTCTTAAAAAAACCCTACTTATAAATAAGAGAGAAACTAAAGTCTAACAACAGTTTTTGTTGGTAATAGGACTCGGATTTATATCCCTTAATTTTTAGGATACATATTTTTTAAATTAGGTTATAAAATCCATCCGTCCTCAAAATTCAAATTTTTAGAGATCATGATTCGCTTATGTTCCACGCCCCTAGCAAAAATTCATGTATCTGATTTGTGGGTAATAAATTAAAAAAAATAATAAATCTTAATGGTATACAATTATTAGAAACTCAAAGAAACCTTCTATTACGAGAGGCTGCTGATCCATACTTGACATGGTACTGACGATCCCATTCCTAAATTACAACTGCAAACCCAGGCTGGAAAATGAAAATATTACCATTTCGCTAAAATCTCGCGAAGAAAATAATAATCCTTCACTCTCAAAGCCATTAGCCGTGTACAGAAGCCGAGCCGAGTCGAGGCACACGGTTAATGGCTTCATACATACAAAGTAAAGCGTCTAATCGTACGCACCCGTGCGTACGGTATCTCAACAGATATCGCTGTCACAGTCACAGACAACATTGACGCACGTTGCTAAAATAAAGATGAAAAACGGTCTCGCGTCGGTAAAAGAAAATTATAAAGGCCTCCAGCTAGATGGGGACCACCCAAGACTTGAAGAAACGACACGTGTCGGTATCTGCGCCTTGACAGCTAATAATCTTTGATTGAAATTTTTTTTTTGTAACGAGGGACCACGCTACTAAAAGGAGACTACCACAATCCCCCATTCTTTTACTTGATTTGCCCATTTTGGCCCTCTCTTCCTTGAACTTCGTGCGGAACTGTGCATACATCATACTCACTCGATTTTCCGCGTGCCCCGTCGGATTCGTAATATGTGTGGTCACGTGATGAGCCACGTCAGACACCAGTCATCGAGTTGTTTTTTCCTGTGCATCACTGAACGTTTACAGCTTTGCCAGCTTGTTAGGAACCGTCTGATCAATAAATCCGTATTCATCAACGTTCAATAATTGCTGGAAATTTTTAATAGCTTTGAGGGGGGCTTGTGCCATCCACGAGAGGCACGTGAAAGGTAATTAACGTCTTTATTTGTTGAGAAAATGGCACAATAATATTAAGAGAAAATATTTTAAAAATAGGGATTGAGATTTTATGAATTTTTGTACTTTACTCGTTCAAATTGATTTTGCCAAAGCTAAAAGAATGGAGAGTGAGCCAAAGCAAAACCGACAAAGTGAGTTGAGATAAGAAATTCTCACATTTTAAATGTTTCATTATTTTGAAGGTGGTGCTGTGAAAACGGTGAAAACACTTCAAACATGTTTTTTTTTTTCCTATTCTCTTTGATTAGAGTGAAATTCTTTTTCAAATTAAGATTCAAACTTCTTTTGCAATGACATAATAAATACAACATGATTTGTCTTTTAAAGATTTTGTTTAGCGTACAATTGAGATTATAATACTGCAGTTTTCAATTTGCAACTATTGTGAAATAACAAATCACTTGTTAGAGGATCGGATTTATCGTAATCTCATGATTGAGATTAAAAGTTCGAGCTCTTTCGTGTATTTTCAAAGAACAATTTTTTTTTTTCTCTGATCATATTTTTAGGCTAGACTTCCATTACAATACATAATCAAGGTAAGGCCTGTTAGGCAATGGATTGAGATCAAGCCTTAAGGTCTGACAGTCTTTCTGATGCAATTTATCGGTAATTTGTATTATAATTAGGCTAGTTTCATCCTTTTAATTAATTAATATATTCTTCAAAAAATGTTAAAATACATAGTTTTCTATCAGCTAGTCAAGTTTAGGCTGGAATAGGACCTAAAAACATGCATAATTTGGGCTGTACTTAAAGGCTTTGTCAAGGCTACTTTGATCCATTTAAAGACATGGTCTCTGCGCGTTAAGATTTGAGCCTTCTGAAATAAGGGATGGGAGCTCAATGAATGATTTAATCAATCCGCTTGTGCTTTTCACACCCGATCATTAACCTCATAGCACCCCTTCCTTATGTAATTACATTTAAGGACAAGCATTTTAATTTTCATTAAACTCATTTACTGTCTTCCTCTCTTCGAGTCACTTACAGCTTTTCTCTCTCCGAATCACTTACTGCTTTTAGCTAGAATGAAAAAAGTTCTATCTTTTTTTTTTAGGATTTTCCATAAATAACTTTCCAGAAATAGCTTTGTTATAGCAATACAAAATATATGGCCCCATGTCATAATAGGTGGATCCATCTATAAATTATTTAAATGCTAGTTAATATTCAGACCTATTTATCTTGAATTATCGAATACTTGATGTCATGAAACAAACATATTATTTTATCAAATAAAATTAAAAATAGTATAGCTTATATAGTAATAAGATTTAGGGTACGTTTGGGGCAGCTGCACTTCCACAGTATAGCTGCCTCAAACATACCTTTAGCTAGTCGTACGTTACAAGCAATGAATAATAAACATATTAAAATTTTTATCTAAAATTTCATTTTAAATGATGTGTTATTTATTGAATGATTGGTAATTATTTATCAAATCTAAATATATTTTTATATTATCTCATCAATTAATTAATGAATACCACATTATTTGAAATTTTTTTAAAATAAAAAACATTTTGCCTATTTTTGTTTAGGCTAAGAACACTAAAAAGGTTGTCTTTCAGGAGGTTTAGAGAAGCTTAAGAAATAGGTCTTCAAGGTGTTAAGGGAGATGAGGAACGTGTTCTGGATAGAGCCTGTAAGTGTTGAAAGAATCAGAAGGTGGTATTTGAACTTCTCAAGACACAAAAACCCTCTCAAGAAAAATAACATCTCTTTAGGAAGGACACTGAACCTGCAGAAAAGAGATAAAGTTGTTACAAGCGCCGACAACTATAATCGGCCGGTCTAGCCATTGAAGTGGTGATAAATAGAGAAGACCATAGTTGGAGATCATGAAGTTGAAAAAATAAAATAAAAATAAAAATAAAAATAGTTGAGAGTTCAAGAATGAGAGAGAGAGCATGTGAACCATTTTTTAGTTTACCTTGACCTTATACATGGGAGTGTCCCTGAGGGTGTTTTTGGTCCATTCGGATAGGTGGCGTGAGTTCATTGGCCTTTCCTTTCCTCATGTAGGGACATTTTTGGTATATTTTTATTTTATTCAAATATTTAGATTGCATCATTTCCATGTGATAGACTCCTATTGGTTCCTTAAATTATACAAGAATAAGGTGTTGGTGGGTCTTTTCTATATCGCAAACTCCTGTTCCTCCCTCATATTGTATAGGGATAATGTATGGACGCTTCCCACATAGAAGGGTCCTGTTGATTGCTTAGACTCGGCAAGCGCATTGGGTGCATAGGCAAGCGCATTAGGTGCATAGGGACGCTCTAACACGAGTTGGCTTGTTTGTCCCCTTGTGGTCCCAAATTTATACAATGACTATTGGGACAAATTTAGGATTCCTGAGGGAGAACAATGATTTTGGACTTTCTAGAGAGGACAATTAACATCCATCGAGGGAGGATCCTTTTGGAAAATCTTGATAGTGACTATTCTTCTAGGGAAGATCATTAAGATCCCTCCGAAGAGGATCCTTTCGAGGCATCCTTATGATGATTTCCCTTTTTCAAGGTATCCTCTTATCGTCCAGAGAATATCTTTTAAAGAGGTTTAGGATTGCCTTAATTCTACTTTTTTAGATCATCTTTTTCATTTGATATGTATTACTTATTAAATAGCCTAGCTAAATGCAACCATCAACAAAAGTTTTGAGATGTGTAGCACTATTCTCATCACAAAATGTTATGTGATCATCAATAATTGAATAGTTTACAAAATCTTAAAAGAGAAGAAATCTAGTTTTCATTAGAAATTTAAAAGTTTTTATTTGCATTGAATACAAAGTTCTCTAAGCCCTAACCTTTTAAAATCCAAAGGAAGAGTCGGTGTCTGCATCACACTCACACCTTTTAAAAAGTATTTTAAAATTTTGTTAGGTAAAAGATTTCAAGAGAATGAAGAAAGGAGTGAAGCAAACTTCCGCTAATGCTCATTAGCCCAAGAGATCAAATTGCTTAAAGTAAGATACACTAATGTTTCCCATGTTATTATTTGATTTATGATAAGTAGTATTATTATATTTTGTTTCAATTTATGCTTTAACAATGAAATAGAGAGAAATTTCAACCTTGAGCCACACCAAGCACTTGTTTGTCACGTATGAATGGTAATGAATCAAGTGAAAATAAACACAGACATAAGAATTTTAGAAAGTTTTTGGTATTTTAAGGAGTATGCATGTTGAGGTGGGAGGCTTATTGCTCTTTTGCTTAAGCTTGTAGGGAGTTTCATTATTGGTGTCGAGGGTGTAAATCTTTTTGTGTATGTTATTATAATAAGATTTTTTTTTTGAAGAATATGTACTTAGTAGTTACAAATTTTTTTTAAGTAAATAAACAGGGAAAGATAATTTTAGAAAGAAGTTTATTTCATGATGAAATCTGTCTCTAAAGTATTAAACTTTCTCTAATAAAAATGTAATTATCTATATATATCAATGAGATTCCTTCATTGGGATCTCACCTTCGATGAAATGATCAAATTATCCTCGACATATTAAATTTTGATAATTACAATAAAAAATATTTATGTCATTTAGATATGGAGATCTAATTAGACTTCTAGTCCTACAGTGAACTAGTGCTAATTTGAGCTCCTATGAAGATTTTTTTTCATTTTTTTACAAAATATAGAATAAATGTATATTTCTTTTTATTTGTTAGTGAAGGTAGATTTTTGAGCTATACTCAGTAGACGTGTAGACTATACTATAAATATGTTTATCTAGATTCTTAATATATCCCAAATTGTAATATATCTGTTGTAACTATTTATAGCCAAAAAAAAAAAAAAATTCAGACGGGGACCTATATGATACAAAATAAAATATTTTTAATACGTTGAAACACTATAAGAAATTGAGAATCGCTTTGTTATTTTGCGCCAAATAAAACGGCCCTCAAGACACTCGGTAGCCTTCTTTCATTTCGATTTCTCTCCTGGAAGCTGCAACCCCACTGGCAAAAGCAAAACGTTTAACAGTATCCAAGTTGACAATTCAACCCATTACAACTCTAACTGAAGCAGCTTTCACTTGCAAAATTCAAAAATTTTCAGAGTGGGATGACAAAGAGAACGCGGCATAAGGTATCATTTCAGATTATATATATTTATATATATGTATCTGTCAATCTTTATTGTTTTTCAATAATTTTATAATGCTATTATAGATTCTTGTTTATTACCATGTGGGTATTATTTTTGTTAATTCATTTGTTTTTACATTACTTTGGTAATCTAATCAGGAGGAAATTTCAGAGGATTTGATCAATCGACTCCCAGATGATATTCTTGTTACTATTATATCGCATTTAACTCTCAAGGAAGCTGCAAGAACCAGTGTTCTTTCCAATAGATGGAAAAATTTGTGGACTTTTACTAATTCACTTGAGTTTGATGCTTCTGAGTCGCTTTGGAATGTTGGGTTTGGTAATTTAGAACAAGAAAGGTCTAAGTACATTAACTGGGTGAATAATGTCTTAGAATTGCATAGAGGCTCTGATATAAATGAGTTTAAAGTACGTTTTGATCTGTGTGATTTTCATCAAAGTGACATTACCAATTGGGTTTACGCGGCATTGGGAAAGAGAGTTCAATACATTAAGTTGGATTTGTGGCCGGGAAGATATGGGCAGTATTACACTTTTCCGCAAGAGTTTTATAACAGTATTGAGAGTGGCCATGGTTTATCTGGTATTAAGTTTCTAAGATGTCTTCACTTTAAAACTGTGAATGTCAGTGGACAGAATCTCGAGCTTTTTATACAGAATTGTCCACTTCTCGATCGGTTATGCGTGGACCACTCTAAAACTTTGATAAGGTTAAGGGTTATTGGTTCATCGATCCAGTTGAAGTACCTGGAAATTCAGTCTTGTTACTTAATGGAAGAAATTGAAATCTCTACCCCGAGTCTTTTATCTTTTAGATACTATGGACAAGCAATCAAGATACACATTGAGAATGTTCCCCAACTTGTTGATGTATCAATCCGTGGGAGTCACTCATTTCGAGTGACGTATTTCATTGGTCCGATTATAAGTTGTTTCCCTCAACTGAAGACCCTTGAGTTGGACAGCTGCAATGAGGTTAGTATTTAAGGTGTTGCATGGGTTTTTTATAACTTTTAAGCCTGTTTTCTTATTTTAATTCTAATTTTCAGGTATATATGCAATTCTCACTGTTTCAATTACCCAAACTAATTGACTTGAGACTTCGGGTTACTACACCTAATCGTGAAAGCCTACTTGGCTTGACTTGCATTTTGAAGGCATGTCCCTTTTGCAGAAGCTTATACTTCAGGTAAATGGTTTAATATATTACTTTTAAGTTGGGAAGCTTGGGTAATTGAGATGGTTGTAACAGTAGTTATGGCTTGTTGATCTGTTAAATATTTGAGTGGAGCCTCTGTTTTCTTTATTAAGCATATGAGGCATCAGTAAAGTAACCAATCTATCTTTGTATTTCCTACTTCAGCACTTGCACGTTCAATATGGTGATGATAATTCTCATGATATTATCCAATTATTATTTAAGATTTCAATGTCAAGTAACATAGTACTAGAAGATCTTATATGTTGAAAGTTAATGCTTTTCAAAGAGATTCCTATACCCTTCTGTTCATTAGCTCTTTCTCAACATCACATTATAATAGACGTGTCAAAAAAAATTTCAAGTTAGGAAAGAGTGTTAATGTTTGAGATGAATTACAAAACAATAATGAACAGCTTTCATAGAGCTATTTAAATCTAGTAGAGTTTTTGTTGTTTCATAAGGATCATTCATGTGGACCCTTTAATATCTAGTTCTCTTTTATTCTATATTTTCTCTGCTGATTAATGTATGAATGAAGGTAGAGAATGGGCAAGACGGAGTTGCATTGGATCTTGATACGAGTTTATATGATAGTTCTCTATGAATCTGACTATATTTTATTTTATTTTAAATGTAGTGGTCAAATTTCCAAGTTTTAGAATTTACCCATTCAGTTATATATATATATAGTATGATTTAGGCATGACATGGTGTACTTGATTTTCATTGTTTCAGTTAAATGATCATGGCCGCCGACTAGGAAAGAAAAGACAACAGTTTCCTAAATACTCTCATCAACATCTCAAGGCGGTGGAATTACATGGTTTTCTTGGTCGTCAATTTGATGTTGAACTTGCACAATACTTATTTCAAAATGCGACCATGCTTGAGAAATTGACCATTGAACCTTCTAGATATATGAGGAAAAAGGTACTAAGAACTTGTGTAAAGATGCTCGAGGCTAAGGTACCCCACAGTGTCAAACTTGTGGTTGGTTCATTGTATACAGACTAGAATTGATCTGAACTGAAGACACTATTATGCCCTTATTAAGTCTGCATTTGATATGATTGTTTTATAGTTGTAAATTTTTATGGAAATCCAGAGATATCAGTAAGGTCATGTGCTCAAAACACCAGCAAAACGTCTTTTTGTTTCTGCCAATACAAGGTGCATTTTAATTCCCTCTTCAGCCTTTTGATTGATCGTATTTGTGCCTTTATATGTAATGATGTTTAGCGTTGACCTGAATAACTGAACTCTTGGGTCAGTAATATTTTACTCAAGTAATGAATTTGAGGGATAAGATAAAATTTGCTAGTTTAGTTACCATTTGATGATTCATATGAATACTAAAAGAAGCCAGCTCTAGAGCTCACCAAGATTTCAGTATGCTTGCTGGGAATCTCGTGTTCCAATCAAGGTAGCATTTGTTTTTTTCGTAATTTTGACTTACATGTAAATAAGAACCATCTTGCATTGATCAAAGTTAAATATTTCTTTAAGGGGCAGTTAACATATTTATTTGATGAGAAAAGGCAATTTAAGTGTTAAAAGCTTTTTCCAAGACTAAAATACCTTTTTTCAAATAAGGTCGCATGTTTATACCATTAATTTACATTCATCAGATATTTTTTAAATCTTTGAAATAATACACAGCTGAAATAAAATTTAACCCGGTTTGCATTTGAACTTCAAACTTCTAAAAGCTCTTATCAATTGAAAGCATCTGACGTTGATTCTTTTAAACCTGGCTTGGCTAGTGCACTCTCATAGCCACTCTTTTCATTTCCATGGCTTCTTACTTGTTATAGAAAATTTATTATTGGATGATTAATTGCATTTATCTCCTTTATATGTTTGTTTGATTTCAGTTGTATCCAGCTATAAATCAACGATTCAGAGCATGCGGTTTGTTACTGGTTTCCAAATCAAAAAAATGCCTTGAGATGTTAGTGTTCACTGTTTTCACAGGTGACCTGGTAACTTATTAATGAATCAAGAAGATGACTTAATTTTTTTATTTTTTATTTTTTATTTTTATTATTTATTTATTTATTTTTTTATAAGAAAGAATCAAGAGATGACTGAATCCATGTCTAAGCCAAATGTGAAGAAAAAACCAAATTCAAAAATATATTGACTGTGACTCATAATTATAAGCTATGAAATGGAAGTACAACCCTTTCAATTCAGGAAAAAAAAAAAAATTCGTTGATAAATTGCAAAATACAAAATTTTCATTCTGTGAACCAGCAAAGTATGAATAACTAATTGAATTGCTACAAGTCCTCAAATTACAGAGGAAATGAATATCCACGAAGATACCTGGAATCCACTCCTGATTCACGAACCAATGCTATTCGCCCAGTTCGTGCCACCTACAATGTTAAGGCAACAATTTGAATGATATTTTGAACAGCAACAAAGATTCTACCAAAGCCACTACAAGGACTTAGCGAGTTCATTAGATCAAGGGCTCAACTAGACCCAAGAGGAACAACAGGAAAGAGTTAAATCTAACTTCCTTTGATATCATGCTTTAAACCCTTGTTGGGTTGCTGCGATCATGGCTGGACGAGAGATAAAAAATATTCTAGGAAGCTGAAGCTCGTTCTGCAACCACAGTCCTATGTTCGAATCTATTAACAAAACTAAAGATTAAAAAACTGTAAGGCAAACCTCGCAAATTCCATAAGGCTCTAACAGTCTCTGCAGTGCAACCATCTTGTCCAAATCTCCTGTAAGCTGGAACAAACATTGAATGCAGATTCATCAGAATGCAGAGAAATGATTGAGCTTAGAAGTATCATAGAGAAAAGCATCCGAGAATTCATTTTGGAGTAAGCAGGCAAGTATAGCAGATAGCAAGAGGCAAGAAAATTTTAAGTTAGCAACCAAATTCTAACAATGATTTTCTCAAACAGTGCACAGTTAAAATATCAGGTATCCCCATATACTGGATAGAAAATAAGTGGATAAAAAAGTGATGTGATGATGCCTAAATAATATATCATTATATACAAAAAGGTGAGCTTACCTCAAGAGTAATCGTATGATCGGATACATCAACTGCTTTGCCCCTAAATATCGTGGCAATGTCAAGAACGTCTCTTCGAGCAGTGGAATTTACAGCAACCTTTATCAACATCAATTCTCGTTCAGCAAATGGCAAATGAGTAAGATCCCGAACCTGAAGGAGAGAAATATTACTTGTAAATTCATCAATTCAAACACTTAAATCATAAGTCCATTAAAAACAACATTCCTTAAAAGCCTGCCCAAATATTTTGATCTAGAGAGAAATACATACACTGACACAGAACATAGAAGATAGAAGGATCAAAATTCATATAAGATGATGGGACAGTGCAAATACATCTTTTCAATAAAATAAGATGGCTCCTTCTTGATAGTTTTCTCACCTCATGTAGATCTATGAGCTTATAAAGCTGCTGCACCAACTTGCTAATTGATTCATCCGTAGCGGGAACAACAGTTGTAATTCGTGAGAGCCCTTCAGTTTCTGCATGTCCAACTGCCAAACTCTAAGAAACATAATAATTGAACATATGAGCAACCCTTAGATTAATGACAGTAAGGAAAGAAAGAGGAGCAAAAAGCGACATCATAGATACCTGAATGTTATAACCCCTTCGAGCAAAAACCCCTGTAACAATGTTAAGAACTCCTGGAGAGTCATTCACAAGCATGGACAAAGTATGTGATCGGAGTCCACTTGTCTGAAAAACAATAAACCAAGCACTAATGAAAATCCACAAGAAAACTACCACCCAGCCAATTGCCCCAAGCTAACTGTCAAGAAGGAAAAAGCTTTTCACTGAAGCTCAGGTGACTATGTATATAAACGGCACTCATATATAAGCCAAAAACTAGCAAACTTTAGACCACTGACTCCCCCATTTCCAGATTAAAAAAATAAAAAATAAAAATAACATCCTAATTGTCCTTTTCTCCTGAAGGTGTACACTCTCAAGGCTCTAAAAGATTTTTCTTTGACGTGATCAATCGGTGTACCTCATGGGCTTTTTGCAGAAAACATTTAGGCTCTTCTGTACTTTGGATGGAATTAAAAATAGTCACAGCATTAAAGACTTGCATAAGCATAACCAAGCTTTGATACAATGTTAAGTTGCCACTTGACCCAACAGCTTGAGTTGATAGAGGCGCAGAAGCTACTATTTAAGCCCTAAAAAAAAACATTGAACCATGCTCACAAGTTCCAATTCGGGCTAACTTGTATATTTGTAACAACCAAAGCACCTTCAGACGCAGGCAAAGAGAAGGAGAGATACAGGAATGGGTGGGGATAACAAAACCCAAGGAAATGATGAAAAGGAAAATAAAGAATAGAAGAAATTTAAGCTGTGGAATATTTCTTACATCTTCATCATTTAGAACACCCCAGTGCGCATCTAGAACTTGATTTACAGTCAAGCCATCAGATGGTTCAACCGGATAAACGTCTCCCTTCACAAACGAAAAAAGAATATCAAATGCTCAATCCATAAATGAGTTACCTGAGGTCAATTAAACAATATATATGACTAGAAGATAGGATTGATGCAAAAGAACAAACAAGAGATTACTTTAAAAGTCAATATTCACCAGAACAAGCATTACCAACCTATGGTTTCACTATGGACAAGTATGGGAACCCAAAAAATGGAAGTGTGAATATCCATGTGACAGGACGTTTCAACAGGGAAATGGTGTCCATTCCAAACATAAATACATCATAGGTGACAAGAGGGATATGTGGAACTAAGTAAATACATAACAAGATTCTTCATTAACAGGTCTCGGTAGTTAATTAGTAGACATTCACTTCCAAGCACACACACCTGTCCCTAACCAATAATAAAACATTCATAATCTAAAATGAAGACAAATGAATAAAAAATTAAAATAACCAAGAAAATTAAAGCATTGTGTAAATATGTAACGTTAAATAGAATCTGGCAGCAGGATATCATGAGAAATTTTGCGCAGTTCTTCTGTTCCATTAAAAGCAAATCTTTCTCTGCACCAATGACTCATAAACAAGCTCACATAAGATAAAATATGGAAATTCCGGTTTAGGATGGAATTTTAAATGCAAATCTTAGAGACGCGCATACCTCTACAGTATCAGTTTCACTGAGAAGTGCTCTATCGCCTGCCCCAACAAGACCATCAACAGTTGGCATCTCATTAAGATCTGGATATGAAGCTGCTGAAAATCGCCAGAATGGAGCAGAAGCGCCCAACTTTTCCCTTCTCAAGGCAATCTACTAAGAATAACAGGTTCATAAGTTAACAAATAAATATTTCTCCCTCTCTCTCTCTCTCTCTCTATATATATATATATATATATATATATCATTCTTTTTCTCTGTTTTTCTAGTAACTAATAAAATGAGATTATTACAGCCCATCCCTTTACTTAAGTTAGAAACATGAAATGATGTCTAGACATTTCTTTTAAAAATACAAAATTCCAAAGCAATGAAAATAACAACAAAGTACACATGCTTTTTCAAGGAAGTTTACAACCTTTCCAGTTCTTGCAATTTCTCTGATCCCAAACTTGCTTAAGTTCCTTTGAACGGCAACCATCTTCCCCGGATCTCCAGTTACCTGGATTATGCATAAGACAAAAATTATGTCACCACGAGTTTTAACAATGAAGGGAAGCGAGGAGACAGAACATGCAATTTATTTATAAATGGCAATCTAACTTGTCTTCAGACTTGGAAAGCATTTGGCAAGGCCAAATAGTTGAGATCAAGAATCAATATTTTTACGTCTTCAAGTTTATTGTCTTTTGAGGCATTTACTTCTCACCAAGAAAAAAAAAAAAGGAATATGTTGGGTGGGGGAAGAAATTGCTTCAGCTTTTACTCCATTGAGGCAAGTCAAACTATCTAAATACTTAGATTTTATTTTTGTTATTATCTATTCCTTTCCTCACTCAGTTTCCATGATGGAAAGAGGCAATCCAAACTTCCAAAGTTAAGATTCTTGAAAGAGAGTCAAAACTCAAGAACATCCAAAGTCAACATCGTCACAGTAAATAACATGTTCAAGCAGCCCTTTGTTCATGAGGCATCAATATGATATAGAATAGAGGTCAGTGGGAGAAGAGGGACTGCAATAAAATTCTAACAATCATCACCTCAATTGTCAGCGAGTGTTCTGAGATATCCACAATTTTCGCTCTAAATATGTCCACTAACCACCGGATCTGAAGATGACACCAAAACATGGAATTAGAAAAATCTGAGAAAATGGACAGATAAAAACATGAACCTCAATCTCCAACGATCAAATGAACATGCTGTAGCTACCTCAGCACGGAACTTCGGATCTGCATTCACTTTTATAAGCATTAGTTCACGTTCAACCTGGGGTTCATTCGAGAGATCTTCAACCTGATGATCAGATTTGAAGATAGAAGTTGAGAAATCAATTAGAATACAAAAAAGATACTTTTCGAAGGCAGAAAATAAGGTTAACAGCTGAAATTGATTAAGAAACTTTAAAGAAATCTGAGGGGCACGTATGTCTAGAAGAAGGCAATTAATCCTAAAAAATTATAAGGTTATAAGATCCACATGCCAACTTGAATATAATTGAAGAATGGAATTCTCAAGGAAGAAATAAATTTCGAGAGGGAGATTCCAGTGTAATGTGATAACCTTCAAAACATTAACAAGTTTCTGAAGCTGCTCCACAACTTGCTGCAGCACCCTATCAGTTCCATAAACAACTATGGTGAAGAGTGCCTTGTCCTTGTTCAGACCGACAGCAAGGGACTCAATGTTATATCCCCTCCTTGCAAAGACCCCGGCAATCCGGTTTATCATTCCACTTTCATCCCCGACGAATACAGAAATTGTGTGTCGTCGCACACTGAATTCATAACAGTAGTAGCAGAAAACCAAGGCAAGCATTTTAGAATTAGCATCCAGAAGAAATCTCAATGGTTATTAATTAGCAAAAAAAACTTGCTGGCACAAAATCAGCATGGTGGCAACAAGTTTTGTGCATAAACAAAATAAATGTTCCTAACAAAGTTGCATAATTTATGAATAGGATTACCGATTTGCATAATTTCTCAATGCAAAGCCTTCATCAATACAAGCTTACAAATCAAATGCAGAATATATACAATGAAAAATTAAGCAAATCAAGGTTCATCAAGATGCAGCTTGACAACCCAACTGAAAAAAGCAAGCATGTAATCGAAAAATGCATAACAATCGCACTACCTTTATTTACCGAAAGAGTCATTTGTATACTTCATTAAGGCGCTGCCCTATACCCAAACACACACCCAAAAAGAAAGAAAAAAAAGAAAAAGAAAAGACTACGTTTCTCTTTTAGAGTGCTTCTGTAGAAGGCTCTATCTGAAGATACACCATGGAATTATGTTTAAGCACTTCATAAAAAGACGTTTTAGCAAAAAAAATCACTTATCAAGAGTTCATCCATGGAAAACTTCAATTACTTTTCAATCCCAGAAAGCACCTCCTTTATTTCCTCTAAATATCATAAACAAAAACAAAAGTCCTTTGAACTATTTAACAGCACTTCTAAACATATCAAAAATCATTTTCAAATTCACAGAGGCTCTGTATGGTATTGTCATCTGGACGTTATCCTTACAAAACAAAGCTGCTAAATTGTTGGATAAACAATTACAATTTGGCTTCAAAGCCGCACACCACAATACTAAATCGAGCCTAAAATTGTAGACACATAGCCAGCACACATACATACAAAATTATCTTGACCTAACTGAAGAATCACACACGCAATCATCCATCCACAACCAAACATAATCTTTATTTTCTTTATTTATGCACTGCAATTAACTTGTCCAACATCCAATCATATCCATGCAACCAATATACAAGAACTCTACACAAAAAATCACCTTGTTCCAGTTGAAGAATCACAATTATACACTAGCTCAATTAACAGTACAGTAATCTTATCACACAATCAGCTCAAGCCATATAAAAGAACACTGACGCATATACGAACATAAGTACATAATAGAAAAAGTGAATACTTGGAGCGGTTAGGAGAAGGGGAAGTGAAAGTGCCGCCAGTGATCTTCTCATCGACACTTCTTGCCGAGACGGCGAGTTTCTTGGGCTCATAGTGAAAAAAACTTTTGTTAGATTTTGAGAGTGAAGAGGAAACTGACGGCGAAAAACTTAGAGATTTTGAGAACCCAACATTAGGAAGCGATTCGGAGCCGGGTTTAAGGAAATGGGTCGATGATGATTGCAGCGTTGGATTTGGAAAGGCCGCCATTGAAGAGGTGGAGGATCAAAGACTTGGTCAATAAAGTAGGGATCATCAAAACACCAAACCAGCCAATGTAAAGGCGGTTTTCAGTGCTAGTTATCCAGTTACAGAAGCGGCCCCATAGGCGTTCAAAGTAAAGCGAAAGAGAAACTGAAAAACGAAACTGATAATGTTTGTTACTGTACTTTTATTTGCTGAGTGTGTACGCGGCCTCGACAATGACTATGTGAATGACGTGGATTATATATATATTTTTGAATTGATGACGCAGATTATTATATTACAATTACGAAAATTAAAATAAATGAGTCAGCGCCGGCCCGGCCCGGCCCATTAGCTCATTTCTCCAGCCCTAAATTTGCTCACCATAAGCCATTTTCTTCATCCCTCTACTCTCAGAAAAACTGTCCCGTTCGCCGTTAACTTTCTGCTCGTTGCTCGCTCAGCCGTGTTCTGTGGATGCTTTAGCTTCTGTCACTTCCGGTATTCTTATCTCAGCCTGTCTCTCTGTTTGTTTCAATGTTGTTTCTTATGCAATTTACAGAATTGAATTCACTGTTTTTGTGTGTGGTTTAGATTTATATCAACAATAAAAGTAAACCCAAATCAGGTTTTATAGTATGTAAATTTTTCACCTTTACGATAGTCATATTTAAAGTTCTAAATTTTGTTTCGAGATTAGATGACTTTGTCAGTCTGTTTTGTTGCATTTCTTTTTTCAATTTTTTGGTTTGTGTATAGGATATGCATTATGCGGGGAAAGGTTCATTGTCGACTGATTAGATACATCATTATTAATAAGATCATCTCATGTTGTTAAGCTTTGCTTGAATAAATATCTAAATAGTGTCCAAAGAGCTAGATTTTTCGGGAAAAAGAATTTGTTTAGCCACCCAAATACAACTTCTTTTGTATGATTTAATCAGTGGACATGGATTTTGATGCCGTGTTGCTTTGTCGTGGGCAGGTGGCTAACTTAACTTCATATTTCTTAATTATTAGTTGAATTATTTGGATTTGAAACATCAAGTTCTTAAAAACCACCATTTTAATAATTGATCAAAATATAAATCTTCAAGGACCAAGTATTATGACCATGTTGACATTGTTTCTGACATGCAGGCAACATGTTGTGATAGACAGAGTGAAATCAACAGGAGAAACCAAAACATAGGAGACAGAGACACAGGAGGAGATCAGCAGAAATGGCTTTGTGCAGAGTACGCTCAGCTTCATCGACACTCTTCAATAGGCTTCTCCGTCCTTCCATTCTTGACAACAACACTACTTATCGCTATCAGTCCTCTGGTACTATTGTTTTTATATTATGAAATCTTGCTCTTTTATCCTCAAAAGTTTGAATTATATTATATTGCCGTTGTATTTTGCAGAAACTGAATCATTTGGTGATCCTTCAAGACAAGAAAAACCAAAAAAAGAAACTGTGCGTGATAAGATAATGAGACAGATGGCTCATGTTGACATAAATTCTCAAATTGGAAGTTGCATGCCACTTTCTTGTATGCGTATTGGGACCATCATTCATAACATTGAGGTAAACCCAGGTCAAGGGGGCAAGCTAGTTCGAGCTGCAGGGACGTCAGCCAAGATTTTGAAAGAACCCACTTCAAGTTACTGTTTAGTAAGGCTACCTTCTGGTAATGAGAAACTGATTGACACTAGATGTCGAGCTACCATTGGTACAGTGTCTAATCCCAGCCATGGAGCTAAGAAGCTTAGGAAGGCTGGCCAGAGCCGTTGGTTGGGTCGAAGACCTGTGGTTAGAGGAGTAGCCATGAATCCGGTTGATCATCCTAATGGTGGAGGTGAGGGACGAAGCAAAAGTAGTGGTAACCATGGAAGGTGTTCACTTACACCTTGGGGCAAGCCTTGCAAGTCTGGGTATAAAACTGCATCCCCTAAGAAGAAAAAGAAATTAGCCTTTTGATAACATTGTCCTTTTGTGCTACTTAGATTGTTACATTATTTGTTATCTTTGCAGTCAGTTTTTATCCAGTTTTAAGCGATCAATAATGAAACTGAAGTTTAATTTCTGTTTGAACTTATTGCCAAACTAGTTTTACTCTTTTGTCATTTCAATTTAGCATGATTCAAGATGCTGAATTCTGTGCTTGGAACTTGTAAATGGGAAAGAGAGATAATATAGGTTAGAATATAGATTTCGTGTTTTGTTTTCTCAGGTGTAGAGATATTCTGTTCTTTTTCATTTGTTCAATTTGGTTAGTGGTGATTCATAAGTGACAATGCATTTGTGTTTATATATTTTTCTTTTGCCATTCTGTTCGTTGGGGAGTTTATACAGATTCTTCTTTTTATGCTTCTCATGCCACATGAGAGTCCAAAGCTTTTGTGTATGATTAGTATTGACTTGCAGCAAAGTAGCTTTAAACCACCGCAACATTTTTGTAATAACAGTTTGAAATCTCCTTGAAGGATTCAAAGCATTTTATTTGATAGTTTTGGCTTGCATTAAACTCCTTTGTGGTCTCCTTTAAAGCAATTCCTGTTTTAAGTAATCAAAAACTATGATTTATTATTTGATTGGAATTATGTTTAAAGTACTTTAAAATACTAAGGCAACTTTTCTGTCCAATTGAAGTACATGAAAGCACTTTTGGCTACTAATATGCACCTGGGTTTTTTAGTAAAGTCTTCAACAGAATTTATTTTTATTATTTATTCTCAAGGTAGTTTTCTAGTTATTCTTTAAGAGAACACTTAGGTTCCCTTAATAAATTTCTGAATGAAATTCCTACATAAGCATTTCTCGGAAGCACTTTTATATTCCTGCATTTAGAAAATTTCATTCCACTGTTCGCATAATTTACATAAGAGAGTTAGTAAAATGATATTTTCAATATCAGCTTGAATGTAGTATATAGAATAGGGTTGGTGTTGGTCTGAATTCTGAACACTGAATAAATATAATGGCTGCTCGAAACAGCTCTGTGAGGCTGTGACTGCAACTTTTTTACTTGTTCTATTAACAAATCTTAGTTAACTTAAAATTGTAACTGATCTTGTATTTATTGGCACCAATTTTTGAGCTGTGCGTGGAAGACCAATTGGTCAGAACTTGCAGGCACGTTTGAATATGTTGCTCCAGGTATGTATGTGTAATACTCCGTGTGTTGCCACTATGAATGTTATTTTGTTATGAGTAAGGTAATGAAAACAACGTAACTTGATATGTATTGAAAAGAAAATATGTGATGCATTCAATCGAGTTGTAAAAGCTTACTGATTTTAGTAATTTATACATATTTATCTTAGAAACGGAGGAATTTTGTGCCTTTTGAATTTTCAGTTTGATTTTTTGCCTTTTATTTTGATTAGGTTTGGTTTCGAACTGATAGAACTGGGGTTTATTTGCTAAACTCGTTAATAAGCATAAACCCGCAATAATTGGGACAAATTTTCACGTTCTATAACTCCTATTGTTTCTATGGTCCGTATTTTTTTGGTAATCTGATCAATCTCGTAAAAGTATTTTTCCTTTTCCCCAAAGTTTTAATAGATATTTTTTATCTGGCTACTTGCCATGCAAGGTTTGAATTTTCAAAAGCTATACAAGAGCTTCGTCACATCAAAGAAAGTGCAAACCGCGGATTCCAAATTTCCAATATCAATCTCCTTCCATTGCAAGGAAATCCTAAAATTAATTTCCTCAAATCCTCATCATGAAAGGTACCCTAATCCCAATTAGATAACAAAACTTCCCATCGGCTTGATTAAAAACAATCTATAAATAAGTAAAACCTACGTTAAAAATGAACCACATTTCACCTTCACCACATCACACTCTCATTAAGTCTTTGAGAAACAAGAAAAATTAACCAAACAAAGAACTTTGTCTGATAGAAATAAAATTAATATATATGGCGAGTTGCTATGGCTATTATTCTCAGAGGAGGGCAGCTGCCTTCACTCCTCGAAGCGTGCCAACATGGGAGCAAAGGTTCTGCTGGGAGGTAGGTCGCATGCCATGGATGAGGCTACTGAACTGCAAGAAATACATGCACGACTCACACCGAGTCATTTGCTGGAATGATTCAGCAGGCGAAGAGGCTTTCAAAGCGGCGAAGCTCCGGTACTGGGCAAAGATCAACGGACTTCCATGCAAAATACACCTGCCAAGTCCGGACAAATACCTTGATAAAGTTGAATGGAACCCTATTAGTAATAGTAATAGTAATAGTAATAATAATAATAATGTTAATGATGATGCTGAGCTTTTAGCTGGTCTGGATGAAGCTTCTCGGGTGGAACGAGTACAAGAAGAAGAGAATAATGTGCTGCTGAAGAGTAGTTTCGAGGTTTCACTTCATCAGATAAAGCCTACGGGTTGGGATGATGATTATGGCGGCGATGATCGGTTATTTGATCGGAAAAACCATTTGCTCACGGGGATGGTGGTCGGAGAATGATTATATATGAAATATATATGCATATTTATATGCATGGTTGCTGGAATTAATAATAGAGATGCAAATGCATGATGATGATAAGCTAATTGATAAACTGTGTACGTATTTTGTATAGGGTTTGAGTTTTTACGTACTAAATTTGTAGAAACACTTTTCTTTCTATTTAGAGAACTTATTTGCTTTCCTACATTTTCCATTTGAGAATTTTTGTTTTTGTTTTTTAAATATTTACTTTTTAAATACTTGTTATTAGATTCTTTGAAATAAGATCACGTGAGATCGAGTCTTCCTAAAAAGAAAGCTAATTAAGCAACAAGTATTGGCAAACTTGAGTGAAGCAAAATCTAGCTCTAGCTAATTAATTTTTCCAAGATAATTATCAACAATATATATATATTGAAAGAAACATACAAGAAATTAATGTTTCTTCTGTAGATAATATTCATAAATGAGTAAACAAAGTTGTCTCATTTTAACTTGTATTTTTGAAAACATTTTTTTTTAAAAGATGTTATACTAAAATACATATAGTCAAGATTGTTTTCAAGGTGTGATTATTTAGTATAGTTTATGTTAAAAGGATTTTGTTTTCATGAACTGATCAAGAATTCTTTAAATGGCTCCTAATATGTTTGATCAGAACAAATTAGAAAGCAACTATTAATACATAACATTTGAGGCAGTTCAGTTTCTAGGGAAAATAATGCATATTTTATCCTTGATAAATATCGTATTACCACTTTTATACCTACTAAATTTTTAATTATCTGCTTCATTCCTTTTATTCCGAAATAACAAAATTAATTATGAAAAATAAGTGTAAAATAGTCATTTAAAATAATATTTTAAAATTTAAAGTAAAAATCTGACACAACTGGAATTAGAAAAAAAAACAATGAAAGCACTTATTTTGGCTGGTAATTACATAAGATTAATCTTTTATTTTCTCTTTAATTTTGGTGCTAAACTACTTAGAAATATCATAAAATCCTTTAAGAAGGGATATACTGGATAATAAATAAATAAATAAAAATAATTAACTTTGTATGTGATCTCTTAATGGAAAGAATGAAATAGGTAATTAAAAATATAATAAGTAAATAAATAATTAGTATAACACTATCGTATTTGAAACTTACATTCTCCCAAAATTCTATGCATTTAGAATGTTGAAATTTTATCAATATATACAGTATACAGTGATTTGAGGGGACTATAATGGACTCTTCCTGTTCTTTCTAGATATAATCTTTAAAATGTGAGAATGTATTGGTCCTTAAAATCAACATGGAGGCTTATCATTATAACATTTCTTCATATTCAATTAAAAAGGTCTTAAAGAACTAACTTATTATAATATAAAAAATTTCAAATAAATACAGCTTAATAACACTCCATTAAAACATGTGTGTGTACTTTTTGTTTTTTATTTTTTAATTTTTTTAATAGAAGAACATTAAAATGTGTTTAAAATCAAGAAGGAAAACAATTTTACTTTTGCACTGGGCTAGAAAGGTTTTAATTTATATATATATATAAAATGAAATTTAACTACATGTTATAGAATTTTTATAAATGTGAAGAAAAATACAAATGATATGGAAACAGAAACTTGATTAGCTCATGCATTAGTAATTGATAATACAATTATACAACTTTAACTTCATAAATGTCAATCTATATATTCACATTTTTCACGAGAATCGGTTTTAATGATAGTACAAGTGTTCATCTTACAAAATATTTTACAACTGTAGCTAACAGACAACAATGTCGAGTAGACCTTAAGAATATATATATATATATATATATATGGGATAAGTTAAGAATATTGTTAAATGTTTGTGAAAAAGAGAATACCCCTAAAGAGAGTAATTAAGTTTTGAATATATATATATATATATATATATAATGGGATTTTAGAATTTTATACATAATTATGGTATTGACTAATATATTTTTAAGAAGCAATCTGCAGTCGGCATTATTATTTTTTAAATAATAAACCCAGCTTGCCCTAGGTTCAGTTGGGCGTATAAATGATGTTAGAGAGAGAAAAGTAAATTATGAATAATGATGCATGATACAAGAATTAATTAGTAAACATCTACCAGGGACCAAAAAAAAAAAAAAAAAATCTTTTGTAATTTTTTTTGGGTCTATTATATATCTTCATCATCTCTACCTCTATGATTTGAATAAACAGTTGAATTATTGTTTTAGTCTTTCACGCGGATCATCAAATTCATCAGGGTTTTAGACCAGGGCGCGAATATTACTGTTAAAAAGAATTGTTATCATCAAATTAAATAAAAATATTTAGTTCTCAACTTAATTTTTTTTTGGATAATTTTTGTTTTTGCCAACAAATTTTCAGAAGAAACTTTTTGTTTGCATAATCATCATCTAATTATTTTTATTCCAATAAAAAATAAATTAATATACTAAAATACCCTCTCAAATTAATTAACAAAGCAAAATTAATTTAAAAATTGAAAAAAAACAAAAAGCCAAAAATTTGAAAGCAGCAAAATAAAGCACCCGTGAGAAACTTGTAAGGGCGTCTCTGTCTCGCTCCTCTCTCTATATTCCTTCGAATAATCCATACATACATTTATATGATCGATCAAACATTTATTATTAATTCTTATTATTTTTACTATAAAATCTCGGCCGTCGGATTTAATGACCCATTCCCCACTCTGACGCGACATGTTCCCGGCGCTGCTAGACCCCGCCGGAGACGGTCAGTTTTCTCATTCTCATTCTATGTCCTCTGGTTCTACGAAAAACCGACGTCGTATTCGTCACAGACGATGAATCCCTTTTCAAAAGAGACAAATATGAGCTTCAATACGGCTTCCGTTTCGAAATCATCGAAGCCTACGAGGCCCAGATTGAATAAGATGCGAAAGCAATCGAATTTGAATTCGAATTCCCGGAATTTGAAATTTACAGGGTTTCAGTTTCAGAATCTGGAATCGGGTCCGGGTTCAACCCGTTTGGTCTGGGTCTGGGTGCACATGAGTCATTGGAGAAAAATAAAGGTGGGTTTCCGTTTGGAAGTAGAAATAGTGATCACAGTTATAAAAGTTATGATGTCGGTGAATTGAAGATAGAGGAAAATTTGAGAAAGTTGAAGATTGATCGTCATCATGGCAATGTGGAATCGGAGCTTGAAAATGAGTTGAAGCAGAAACTGAGTTTTAAAGATAGTGGGGGGAAAGATGATGTGAAGCATTTTGTATTTAGCGGTAGTAAAAAGAGTAGTGATTCATTTGGTACAGCGAATGAACTTCATGATCAAATGAAGAATTTGAACATAACTAGTAAAGGTGGCAGTGGGTATATTGTTGGACAAAGTGAGAATATACTGTCAAATGAGTTGGGGAGAAAGTTGAAAATTGGAAGTGTGAGTAGTGATTCTTCTGCTGCTCAAGCCGATATGGGAAGAATGACATCTCATATTTTTGTGAAGGGTAAACAAACTGGAAATTCGGGTGATAAGCAGTTACATGATTTGGGTAAATCGGTTCCCACGGAAGATGTTTTTCAGGCAGGATTGCAGGGGAAGAATAGTGGTGGTGGTGAACATCCTGTAGACAAGGCGAAAGATGGTGCAATATTGAGTGAAACTGCCTCGTCATCATCTTCGCTTTTCATCTAGTGGCATGCAGTTTCAATCAGTTGATAATGCGTCAAAAGAGCCTGATGTTGATAGACCTGAACGAGTGAATGAGTTTAGCTCTCACGAGCACACGAGATGGTATGGCGGCATCCTTTGTAGGATTTAGAACTCCAAATCAGAAAGGTAATTTTTCTCTGGGTCAGCTCCGCGAGGTGGAGTTCAGTGCAAAGAGGGATTCTATTAGAGACACAAAGGTAAAGAAAAAGAGGGAAAGGGAAGCAGAAAACTTCCATTCCGCTGTGGCACGGACAGGATTTTGTCTCGAGAGACAATGATTCCCAGGAGAATCTAGAGCCTTCAGAATCTTATTCACCTATGGATGTTTCACCATATCATGAAACATTGGCTGATACTAGATGTTCAAGAGAAACGCCTGTGGCATCAGATGAGTCTTTCAGTCTTGACAACAATGATGCATCCAATGATTCACAACCTGCAGTTCCAAATGTTGCAATTGATGAAGAGTTGGTCACTGCTACACAACGGATGGATATAAACAATGGGGATGTTGAATTTAGGGATACAAAAGAGGATCATTCTGATGGAGGTGTTGGTTCTGAAGTTCCTCAAGATGAGTCTGTTTCTGGGACTGAGACCGAAAGTTTTAAATCTGCAAATGAGGAGATTGATTTTAACTTTGACACTGCTGTTAATTCAGCTGAAACTGAAGCAAGTTCAAGTGCAGGCATTCAGAGGCAAGATAGTGACAGCAGGATGCAATTTAGTTTTACTTCTCATTCAGAAGACATAGGCGGGTCTAACTTCACCTTCGCTGCATCTTCTGCTAGTCAAGATCACTTATCAGCATCGAAACGCCGCCATAAAAAAAATCTGGTTAAAATCGGTTTAGAGTCTTTTAATACCACACCAACTTCAACAGTTCCGCATGCATCATCCTCCGTACAGTTTTCTTCATTCTCTGGAGCTTCACCGCTTTTGTCTTCCCAGCAGGGGGGTAAACGAGATCTATTTTCTTCTCGACTCAAAGGAGAGAGTAATTCTGAGGTGAATAGAGGACAGGAAATCAAGCAAGAGCCTAATTTGGCTTCTGCTGAAACTATTGCAGCTCAGGAAGCATGCGAGAAGTGGCGATTAAGGTTTTTCTTTATTCCCATTATTATTTTTCTGAAACTCACATTAGAAAATTCTCATTTTATTCCTTTTAGGAAATCTCAGTTTTGTACTTTGATTTGATGACTGTAAAATATTCTCATCCCATGTTCCAGCTTGCAAGTTAATTTATTTTTGAAATGATATATATCAGGGGAAACCAAGCCTATAAAAATTCAAACTTGTCCAGAGCTGAGGACTACTACACACAAGGGATAAACTGTGTATCTGAAAGTGAAACATCTCGAAGTTGTCTCAGGGCATTAATTCTGTGTTATAGCAACCGTGCAGCAACACGTATGGCTCTTGGAAGAATGAGAGATGCATTATCAGACTGTATGTTGGCTGTTGCCATTGATCTAGACTTTCTCCGAGTGCAAGTTAGAGCTGCAAAGTAAGGCGCTCCCTTATATTTCTGATTTCCCATTTTGAGTGAGCAGTAAAAATAAACTCCTATTAGTTGTTCCATGATAATCCTGATATCTGAAGAGTTTCTGCTGCTCTAGGGTTTGTTCTTCATGAGAACTTTAGTTTTGTATAAAGATTCCATTGCTTTAATTCCTTGTGTGGGCTCAAATGCTTTTGCATTTTGCACTGCTGACTTTCCGAATGTGCTACTTGTGAATAACAAATACAGGGCTTTTGAAGTTTCTAATTTTTCTTGACTGGCACGGTGCCACTAGATCATCTAGCTTTTATTGAGTATTTTTCATTTTGTTATACTAATTATTATTAATGTGCTGTAACTTTGTTGACCATCGTTGTTCTTACCTATTCTGCGTTGTGTTTGATCTTTGTCAAATATATTATCATCTAATTTATTCTTATTTTTACTTTCTAAAAGTTGTTACCTTGCACTTGGGGAAATTGAAGATGCATCCAAGTATTTTAAGATGTGCTTACAGTCCGGAAGTGATATCTGTGTGGACCGGAAAATTGCAGTAGAGGCCTCAGATGGTCTTCAAAAGGCACAGGTAATATGAATCCTCTTAACTGAATAGAACTTAATATAATTGTCCTATTAAGTCAGTTTATGATGGGTGTATATTGTACTTGACATCAGTTATTAATTGCAGTTTAGTCACCAAATACATTAGGGCCCGTTTGAGATTGAATTTGGATAACTGTTGCTTAAAAGTTACAACACTAAAATGTTTATTAAACACTAGCTTCTGTAGCTTGAAAGTTAAGTTGATTTGATTTTACAATTGTATGATGAAAAATTTATTGTATTTTTACTAATTTTGTCAAAATTATCATTTAAAAATTGTACGTACTACATACTATTAACTTTTATTTTATAGTTATATAACTTCAATCCCAAACAACGCCTAAATTTTTACATATTGTTCATGGCAAGTATTTTCGTAGTCCTGGCTGGTTTATGCTAGAAGGCACCATATGGAGCCACCGTCGTTTCAACCTTGGCATGATGAGAGGCTGTAACCACTCATTGAGGGGTCCACAAAGTGTTGTTATTTATTCACATTCTTTTGAATCTGCATAGTTTCTAGCTGTCCATATCCTATGGTTATCTTCAGATACATACAAATTATTTCAGCATTGTTTGTGAGAATTAGCATAGTAATATTAATCCTATTTTGCTAACTTCTCATATCTGTAATAAATCATGCTAAATGTTTTGCTTAAATTTTCCCCTATTTTTAGTTAATTTTGAGGAAATTTATGGTTTCTCCAATGACATTGTGACTTATCTAGTGTTATTCCTGTTTGGCAGAAAGTGTCGGAATGCATGCAACGCTCGGCTCAGCTTCTACAAAATAAAACATCCAATGATGCTGAAATTGCTTTGGGAGTAATTGATGAGGCTTTGTTTATAAGTTCATACTCCGAAAAGTTGCTTGAAATGAAAGCGGAGGCTCTTTTCATGGTTTGCTTTACAGTCTTTTGATGTGTGATACTTTTACGTGTACAAGAAATTGTTGTTGGTCCAGAGTCGTCTATGCCAATAGCATTTACTGTTGTGTCAAAGTAACGGTAAATTTGAGTTAACTATTTTTATTGCAGCTACAAAAGTATGAAGAGGTAATTCAGCTGTGTGAGCAGACCTTTCATTCTGCTAAAAAGAATTCTCCTCCTTTGGATGCCAGTGCCCAATCAATGGAGCTAGATGGTTCTGAACCACCCACAAAAGATGTCTCCTTTAGGCTTTGGCGGTGTTGCTTAATTTTCAAATCTTACTTTACTCTGGGAAGACTGGAGGAGGCCATTGCTGCACTCGAGAAGCAAGGACTGGGGTAATTCCTAATTCTTGTGCAAATTGAATTTCTTTCACTTTTACTTGTTATACTACGATATTCTTACTGTCTACTTCTTCTTTGGTTTTCAATTTTTTTAATTTTATTTTTTTGCCCCTCAGGAATGGAGGAAAGATGCTGGAATCATTGATACCTTGGGCTGGCACAGTCCGTGAGCTGTTACGCTATAAGGTTTGCGCACCCTATGCATCGACACATTCTCTCTCCCACCCCCCCCTCCTTTCTCTCTCTTCTATCTGCTGCTTTATGCATTCAATCTTCCATCCTAGCAGTGAAAGGATGAAATAATATTTGGTGCATCGGAATATTTTTGATTTTGAGTATTGCATTTGTTTTATTTTGTTATAGTCTGCTGGGAACGAAGCATTTCAAGCAGGAAGACATTCAGAAGCTGTTGAACATTATACTGCTGCTTTATCTAGCACTGTGGAGTCACGTCCTTTTGCAGCTATTTGTTTCTGTAACCGAGCTGCTGCGTACAAGGCATTGCGCCATATTACTGATGCTATTGCAGATTGCAACTTAGCTATTGCTCTCGATGAAGATTATCTGAAGGTTTGGTTCTAAATTCTTGATAACTCTTAAGTGAATAATGAACATTGCCCAAAGTTCTTATATGATTCTAAATCCACCGGCTCATTTATGTGGTAATGTATCTGAGATTTTGATGATTTCATATGACCCATTATGATTAAATGGACATTTTAAGCGTATTTGATCTAACTTACTCATGAATAAGCCAATTGACTAAATCATGTAGCTCGAACTACTTGCTGGCAGGCTGTTCATGCTGGGCAGCAATCTAATCCCTTCAATGAAAGTACTAAACTAAAATGTACCTTTTAATAGTTTCCATGTGAGTTCACTAATGACTAGTGAGTTTTATCACACAAGGAAAGCATTTGAATTGCAATTTATTTGTTTTATAATTATGAATAGAATACTACTAGCAAAGATGGTGATTATAATCATATAACTGTTGGATAGGATAACCATTCTTGTGCATTTAAGTGCTGAGAAGAACTTATCAGGTAGAAGGTTGTTAGAAGTAATTACATCTTTTCAGGATACCTCGTGCTCATGGTTGTTTTTTTCCTTGGAGTTGAGTTAGTTGGCCCAAGAAAATTTCAGTTTAGTCTGAATTTGTACTTTTTGTTCAAAGTAACTTGCAAGTGAACATCACACAATAATACCCCATAGATGATCTACTTATTTTATTTTTATTCTTTTTAAGGTTCTGGAAAAATTTATTGTTTCTTCCTATGATCCTTCAAGGTAAAATTGTGATTGCTTTCCCTTTAAGAACATTTTAGCTAATATGTATGATCGGTTTCTACTCTATAGGCAATTTCCAGAAGAGCTACTTTATATGAGATGATTAGGGATTATGATCAAGCAGCTAGTGATCTTCGTAGACTTATTGCCCTTCTTACTAAGCAAATAGAGAAGAGTAATCAGTCTGGAACGTCTGACAGATCAATTAACTTGGCAAGCGATCTCAGACAAGCTCGTATACGACTTACTGCAATAGAGGAAGAAGCAAGGAAGGACATCCCTTGGATATGTACCTTATTTTGTAAGTTGCTCTCTTTATTCATGTGGAATGAAAGTTATCCTGGAACATGTAGTGCATGAAGACTAATGTGATGTGTGTTGAATGCTTAGGGAAAAATGTAGATCTTGTTGTTGTTTTGCTTTGATGCACGACAAATCTTGATATGAACCATTTTATTAAGCCTTCTCTTCCCCCACCCCCCTCTTGAAGTTGTTATACATTATATGAATTATTATAGCAGTGTGAGATGCTGAAAGTGAGGACAAGTAACTTAAGGTCTTGTTTGATATGCATACAAATTAACTTAAGGTCTTGTTTGTCATGCATACAAGTAGGTTAGGCATGTTTCTTGGCTTCATGGCTTGTCATATTCTGGTTATATGTAACTTTACATCATAAGGACACTATTTGTTGATCCGTAAGAATTTTCTGTTAACTTAAACTTTGGCATATTGCATTTGAAATTTCGAAGTTCTAAGTACTCTCAGTTGAAAGTATGACGTGTTTTTTGCCCCCTTTTAAGTTATTATCAGTGGTGTTTCAGGTATGCTAGTTATATTCATCATTGTGTTTCCGGTCAAAATGTAGCTTCCACAAGTTGGATATCTGTTGTATTGGGTTTGTTATCAGTCAGTGTTGGTAAATGTTACATGCTTTCAATCATATATTAATTTCTTAGATTATATCCATATGTTTATGTGTATATATATATGTGTGTGTGTGTATTTTAGCAGCTCTTTAAAAAGGAAAAAACGGAAATGGTTGCTATATACATAAATATTCTTGCCATTAGCTTATAGTCTTCCCCACTCCAGAGTGTAATCTGAACCTCTTCTCAGTATGTTCAGACTGTTCCAACTGTCTTTCATTTTACAGGGTTTAGGGATTAAGATTTAGCTGTTTGAATAGTTGTAAATTTCGTGCAAATTCGTGCTTGTTGAGAGATTGAATCTTTGGCAATTTAAGTGAAATAAAATTATAAAAGGGACGAGAAATGAAAGGAGGGTGTTTTAGCAAAGAAGGTTGTATTTGAAACTACTCTGCCTTGATCTATTATTTCTTATGTGCCTCTATGGGGTTTTATCCAATAATAAAAAAAATATAAGTAATTGCTCTTGTACATTTTCTATACTTATATGTGGCATAAATGTTAATTGCCTTCTGAATTTAATGGAATATGCTGTAATTGTTAGTGAAGTCACGACTAGTGGCAATCATTGTATTTTAATTTCATGATCTAAGATCCCTTCTATTTTACATGTTGTGGCAGAGGAGTTGAACCATCTGTTTCGCGCCAGATATCAAAAGGGCTTATCGGAAAGCAGCACTTCGACATCATCCTGACAAGGTTTCTTAAATTAAATGCTCTATTTGCTTGCTTACTAATATTCACTCATCTGACAATCCAGTGTTGGTGTAGGCGGGTCAATCCTTGGCTAGAAGTGATAATGGAGATGATGGGCTTTGGAAGGAAATTGGAGCAGAAGTCCACAAAAATGCTGAGAAACTTTTTAAAATGATTGCAGAGGCATATGCTGTACTTTCAGATCCTTCCAAGGTCCCAAATTCATATCTATAACTATCTTTTCTTATTTTGCATTATTCTCTCATCTGACAAACTTTCAAGAGGTGTGGGCATTCTGTTACCATCGCTTTTTTTTCTTTCATTTTTTCCAAATCCGCTGTTAGAACTTTTAGATGTTGCTAGCAAAGTGTTGTTAAGAATCATTGCTTGGGCTATGCACTTTGAATTTTCTTGCAGGGGTGTGCCACTTCTTGTTAAGTCCTAAAGAACTTGTGCACCTGTGTCAGGGCACTGGGTTATATTTGTCTTTGGTCATCAATGATCATTAAAACTATTTTCTCTCAATGTCAACGTGAACTTGAAGTCTAACAAACTAGCACCTAAAGAAGACGCCTGTATAACTTTGTTGGTGCAAAATGGTATACTTGGGCCCTCACCTATGATCTCAAGTTTGGTTTAAGTGGTATAGGAGATGTTCAAGTCACCCCATTGTATTCATTAAAAGAAAATAAGTAATAATATGTGTATGTTATGTTTGTGTTCGTGATTGATCCACGCGATTTATACATTAGGGTATTGTCACCTACCCATAAGCTTATACATTAGGGTATTATTTGAAGCTTAGGCTTAACCTTTTAAGCCTGTATCAGCCTTTACTAGAAATGATTGACCTCATCTTAAATTTACTGATCATAATTGCTTGCTTCAATAAGTGGTTGTTACTAGTTTAATACCCTCAAATCTTGCATCACCTGCCCTTCTCTATGCTAGGCCTAGCTCATGCTGCCCATCCATTTTATGCTATTCTGTTACTGAAGCTGTTTGTTGGTTGTTCTTGAATTTTTCTTTTTTCTTTTAATGCAAGAATTGCATTGATGGAATCAACTACTGTTTTATCTTTTCAGCAGTCCCGGTATGATCGTGAGGAAGAGATGAGGAACACCCAAAAGAAATGGAAAGGAAGCAACACATCCAGAACACATACGGATACTCAAAATTATCCATTTGAAAGAAGCAGTAGTAGGCGACAGTGGAGAGATGTTTGGAGATCATATGGTAACTCAGCAGCGAGAGGTTCAGAAGACACTCGATCAAACAGATAATCGTGACCACTGTACAATTCACAAGATAAGAATCCCATGTTTTCTGATTTGATTTATAATCAGAACTATTCAGGTGACAAATTTAGTCAATTAGCTTGAGTCTGCATATAGCCTCAAACAAGAGATGCTGCAGGCTTTCTGTCACCATCCAAGAGTTCATGGCACGTGTGTGCTGATGGAGGTACCAGATTGTGGTTAGTTCTTCTAAAAGAGATTTTTGCTAACCGAAAAAGTTTTGTTTGTCAAAGTTCAAAAGATTGTTGGAGTTTTGGAAAGAATTGTATCATAATAACAAGATTATTTTACTGGAGGAAAAAAAAAAAAAGTGAAGGGTAAAGCAAAAAAGAGGCACACAATAACATGATTCTGATATAAGAGTGGGATGACTAACTGTTTGTGTAAATTGAACACTAACACATGCATATGTGATGTGATGACATGTGACAATACAACTGAGAAACTTGAAGAAATCAGGTTCATACCTGATCAATTGGGTGGCGGGGATATCTAATGGATTGCAGAAGAGTCATATCAAATAGGTGAGCAGTTTTGGTTTGATTACACATTTTAGTATGATTGGTTTCATTTTTGTTCATTTAGTGAATTTAGCTTCTTCTTTTGTTGTATTACACGAATGAAAATTTGCTTGTTTGTACAGTAGTTTCTTTAGGTGTTGCTTGCAACTTATTGAATTTTCAATGAAGATCCTTCTACTGTTTCACATTTTGTGTTTTCTTCATTTGTTTAAGCTGATTGATCTGCGGTACGTATTACATATGCCCACGACCATAATAATGAATCTAACCTGTTAGAGAATTTTATATATGATGTGTTGTGTGCAAGGCATGAGACTCAAGTCATAAGCCATTCCATAAACTTCTGCTTCTTTGTTAAATATCAAACATAGAATAATCAATGGTGTATTGTAACTTTGTATATTTCCTCTGACGAATGAACTCTCAATGATCTCCTGTATCTAAAATTCTGTAGCAGGATCATAGGAAACGTATACAGTATTATCAACAGGTTACATTCATGGCAAACAATACTGGTACTTCTACCTCCAAAGTACAAATTGAGAACTTCCTTTCCAGCATTCTCACACGTATATTCCTAATCCGAGCTCTTTTGGCTCTGTTTCCACCATCCATGGCGGCCTATTGAGAGGAGAAAAATATGCCATGACTACAAACAAACTGAAAATAAGACAGAAAAAATCGGAGTTCAACTTGGGGATCAGAATCATTACTTGTTCATTACAAAATTTATTGTTCCTTGTGAAGCACGTTCCAGAAGAACTTCCCTCGCCTCAATTGCAATTCCTTCAGGCTGCACAAAAAAATTCAATGAGATGTTGTAACAGTTCAAGGTAATATTTGAGTTGCTAAATTATCTAGAAATTCTGCATACCTCCTCCGGGAACCATACCCCCCGGCTGTGTGGCTCCCTCGAGAACTGCAAGAACAAAAGCAGCTGTAGCGGTTCCCACAGATCTGAAAGATCAGAAAATTCTGTGCACATTACATCTAGTTTAAAGCATCCAACAATATGTTTTGGAATTTATTTTGAATTAGCAAGAATCATTAAAAAAGAAAAACATTTCACAGGAGTTTTGATGCAGTGAGGTTACTGGATATGAAATATAGAAAAAGAGATAAGAAGACTTACACTGAGAGCCTCCTGTGAGTAAATATACCAACTGTATTGCGTCCATCTGTGCATTCTAAATCAACCTGCCAGGAAAAGGGAAAAAAAATAATGACAAAATGACAGTATGATTAGATATTTGTCATGAACCACAAGGCAGATTTATACCCTCTATTAAAATTGACAAAGGTCAAACACAAGATAATAAAAACGATCGATTGAAGATATCTCACCCTCATTGATACACGTTCTCCAGCAATCCCATCAAACGCTCGAACTACAGGATCAAACAATTGAACTAACTGCTGAACTTTGCTTCGGTCTCTTAGATATTCCTGTAAGATTAATGCAAAACAACATATCCTTATCAAGAGGAGCTAAAAGAAGAGTTTCTTTTTCGAAATTGATGTTGTTGATCAAACCAGTAGTAAGTGCACTGTTTATTTCTTAGTGTTTAATAATAGGTACCCAGTAAGTTCAGTGTATGGAACAGCTTTTATAGCCAAACAAATTGTTGTTAAAACTTACTGCAGGAAGAAGCCTTTGCATGGCTAACATTCCCCAATTCCAGAAGAATGGTGCAGTTCCAAATCGAGCACTGACAGTTGGTACTCCTAGGACCTCACGAGCACTTCTCACCTCTGGTAAATTCCTAAAAAATGAGATTCTGTTCAGTTGAATGGTTACAAGGAAGCAAACCTAGCAGATACACCAAAACTAATTGATAAAATTATATTCATTTTAAGCGACACAATAAAGCAAGCCTGAACTCTGAGATATTATTACAATGGAAACTGATTAATTATATGTATAAGCTCCAAACTTAGGCAAGAAAATTTGCCAGCTCAGAGAGCAATTTCTATCCTACTGAACTTACAACAGAAAGACATCTTTCCTTCCGATCCCTTTCCCGAAGTCAACACTGAGCATTCCACTATAAGGCTCTAATGTGATTTCTTTTCCTGCTTGGATTGTGCATTATCATGGTTAGGCGACACAAACAGTAGGCCAATCAAAAAAAAAAAAAGGGACATAAATAATTTTCAATATGCTCTCGAATCAAACCTTTATTATATGCAACAACTTCCTCTCCGAGAAGTAAAAACTAGTGGCTAGTATTGTTGGGCCAGCACCACCAGTGCCTGCTGTATAGTAGGAGAATCTGAGAAGAGCATATTTTCATGTAAATTGCAAATTAGAGCAAAAAGGAAAAGGAAGAAAAGGAGCCATTATATATTCTATAGGGTGATGCAAGCATAATGGTTGTAATTCCCAATTCTTTCTATTGTAATAAGTTGTCTGAACTTTTGCTATCTTTTAAGGGTTTAGTGCAGAAAGTTGTGTATATCTCACCAGGACTATATATATCAGTGACACCACCTTGAACTCAAAAGTTTAAGCCCGTTGGTATACAAGCCAACATCTTGTATACAAATACAAGTATGGTATTCTTAATATTTTTATATGGGATTTACAGCATACCTACCCACTTGTGTAATTCTCTTATGGTATCAGAAATACTTTTCACAGACTCAAATGTGTATCCAACATCAGCAAGAAAATTACGGGAAGAAGAATTTCAATTTGTCAGTACAGTTAAATACATTTTAAGAATTTTAAAATCTTTAGTAGTAATTGTAGCATCCCTTTGCACTGATGGTTTGTATAATTAGACCAATTTTTTCTCCTTAGCAGTCCCTGTCAATTATTCTATGTGGATGGATTTCACCAAAACATGAAAAGGGAAAAAATGCCAATCTGAGTGGGAAATTGAAATCACTTCAGCAATGCGAGTGCTCTAGGACTTTACCATATGAAAGTTTGTAGACATAGTTACCTTAACCTCTCTGGCTCTCCTTTGCTTTCACTTCTTGCAACACGAACTAGCTCTGCTGCCATCACTGTCACATAACAGATATCAGTTAGTACGAGGATCCAAAAGCAGCATAATAGCAGATACAATTTTCATTTGTCAAAAAAGACATAGCATAGCCATATTTTTAAAACAGCTGTAATCTCATAGATTGTATGCGTGTCACAAGCAGAGCTCTAACTTAGCTTGCCTAAATCTAACCAGAGGAGGCTTTGCATCATCTTGAGCAAAAATCCCAAAATTCAAAATTAAATAAACAGTTCCAAAGAGCAGGGACAGGGCATTAGACAATTCAGCTTAGTTAGAATGTAAACATGAAAATAGAAACCATCTCAAGCTTAGGAGTCCTTTCTAATTAATGGTCATCTAAAGTAGTTTCATATTGATAGTTAACTCAACAGAAGCGGCTACTCAGGCAAGATATTCCCTTGGAGGTCTGAAAGAATCACTTATGTAGTGCAAGTAGCTCGAGATTCTGAATACTTTGTGAGAGAGTGCTTGGAGCCTTATCTTAGTTGCAAAATGTTAATATTAGAAAGTCACTAAGACAATCTCTCAAACCAATATGTGCACCCATATATAAGAACTTTGGAGCCAGGTCTATGAGTTTGCCAACAATTAAGTTTTAGCTCTAAAGCAAGAATTGATAGACTGAACCATCTTTCAATTATTGAATTGGTACTCTATCCATATTTTTCACTTAATTGTATCATTTACAGTGCTAGTAGCGCGGATTATAGGAAAAGAATGTTCATAAAAGCACCATTGCTCACTCCTGGATAGATTCCTCCAGTAGTTATGGCTGGAATGTTTGCAGCTATTGCTCTATCCTTGAAGGACTTTGCCCGCCGAGAGTAGCGGGTATCGTCACAAACATCAATGTATGCTGTCTGTTAGGAGACACAAAAAAGAACACATAAGACGACATCTTGGTTACATAGTAAAGTTGTATGCATGCTTCAATTATCACATATATAAAACATAGAAAACTGGACTTGGAAAAGAGATAATCAAACACAACATTTACCTTTCCTCACCTTGGTCTCTATGGCAGCTTCCAATACAGAGCATTTCGGTGCCTGTTGAAAAGGCCCAGCTGCATGAACCACAAGATCCACATCTGAAGAAGCAAAGTTACAGCATTTCACAAAAAGACTAAGATTCATCAAAATATTGTCGATAACGAAATATCTGCTTTAAAAAAAAATTCCTTTACTTTGACTCTAGAAGAAAAAGAATTATTGACGTGGAACAACAGAAGATAGATCTAGTCTGCGAGGAATGATCGCACCTCTTAAAGCCATTAATAATGAGCCTTCATTGTCAATGTTAACTTCAGCAAATTCAGTATTTTTCCCCAGTATAGAGACCATAGCAGCACCTTTTCCCTGCCGGTATGCAAAATTTTCTGAGCAACACTCTAAATTAGGAAACATTCCAGCCATAACTATGTGAATTCACAACTCTATAGTTCCGTCCAAGAACTAACATGTTTGACAACATTCTAAATTAATAACATACATGGTCAAAGCATATCAATCAACAAAACCGACATGATTGCCTTTTGAATGTTTATGAAAAGCAAAAAGATAAAGAATTACAATTTTTGCATCATCAGCAATTTTACTATGGTTTGTTTAGAATCCTTTTTTATTGCCATCTAATCACAACTCTAAAGTATTTGGTAAACAATTGCAACTGCAGTTTGAAAATTAAGGCGATTTTATCCACGATTGTCCAACCTATATTAACTTTACTATTTTTGTCAAAATTATTATTTAAAAGTAACATTTAACAAACACTATAAACTTTTATTTCATAACTAGAGCTCTCATTTCTCAGCAACTATCATTTAAAATACCACAACCAGATGGAGCCTTAATCTACAACTGCGGGATAATCACTTGTAGCTGTGAGAGCTTTCAAAACCATGTAAAAGCATTGCAGTTTACCGTTAGCAATCACCTTGAATTTCAATTTTAAAAGAACGAAAGAAACATAGTAAACATAAAAATAACAGAAAATAACAAAGCTTGAAAAATTTCCCTCCTTTATTTCTTGCATTTGTTTGGGAAACCAAACAGAAGAAAGAAAAGGGTATCAGTGATTTCACCTGTTTCGAGAGCCAACTACAATCTGAAGGTCGGGGCAGAGCTTGAGAGAGCAACAGCAGTGGATCCACCGACCCGACCTGTACCTCCAAGTACCAAAACGCGGGCGTTTTGGTTCTTCATTTGAAACTGAGCTCTGTCAAGAACTCTCTCTTTAGTAGCACTTGTAGCCCTGGCCAATATGGCCGCGGACGTGCTATTCAAATGAAGCAAAGCTCGCGCCATTTTGGTTTCTCTGCGAAGACCGAAGACTCAATTCAACTGCCTTTCTTATCCAAATTATCATCAGTTATAACCTGTTAGAATGATGACGTGGCCACTGTATTGAGCATGGTGACGTGGATGAGTTTTCACATGTTGACGTGGCACATACTGGGCAATTTGAACAATGATCACATAGGGTCAGAGATTTTGAAGCACTATTATTAGAATTATTCAAACCCATTTTCATTTTATACCCAATCAATTATCCATTGTGAGTTTCAAATCAGTATTATTACAATTTACACACTCAATTTCAGCTTACAAAATCGAAGATGTAACCCCCCAAATTAAGCCCACACCGTATCCTACATCATTATTGATATTTCTCATTGTTGCAATATAGAGAAGGCCAATAGGCCGTGCCTCTTTTTTTTTTTTAATTTCTTTTTAAGATGGTATACCAAACTATTGGTCTAATTTTTTAAATATATGTACTATTTTTTTTGTCTACTTATCTTTAATCAAATTTATTAAAATTGAAAGTTTAAAACTAGAGTCAATATTTATTAATAATAAACTAATAATAATAAAAGAATGTAAAATTATCAACTAGACTTATATAGAGTCATAGATAATTGTTCATAATAATATTAATGCTTACAAGTTTTACATTAAAACATAACAATTAACATTTCATTAACACAACTATATTATCTAATTTCACAAATGAGATGGTTTAGTAAGTGCCAACATAATTTAGATGTATTATCAATTGTAGTGATGCAAATTACACATATTTTTATTTAAACTATTAATATTGTACTTGCACGTGAGCTCTATTGAATGAAAAATGCAACTTTTCATTTATTATAAAACATATTTCGTTCACAATTTTATTTTATTTTCGTGTATAAATGGTGAAAAATATTTCATTCATAGATGAAACATATTTTCTTTGATTAATTTATGAAATCATAAATTAATCAAAGAAAATATGTTTCATAAATGAAATATTAAAGCTGTAAAATTTTAGATTTATCATTTATAAAATCATGATATCTATAATTTTATTTATTATAATCATGATATCTATAATTTTATTTATTATAATCATGATATCATTTGTTCATTTAATAAATTTTAGACATAAAAAATTAGATTTTTTAAAAACTAAGACTTAAATGAATTTAAAAAAACTATGTTAATAAAATACATTAAAAGATTCAATTTCAAGTTAGCTTTAAAATCACAATATTTTTAATTTAATTTTCATTAAAAAAAATTTTAGTTTGATATACTTTGACTTGCATATTATTGATGATCTATGTGTCATGTGCTAGCCCACTAATGAAGTGTCCTTATTGTGGTCTTTTTCACGAGCTTTGCAAGTCTATCTTTAATGATGTCGTACTTTTAAGGCTCATATGTATAAAATTCTTAGTTCAGCCTAGCCCGTGTGTGTGCTGTGTCATGACATATCCTTCCAAAACATGCTCGTGTCGTGATATGACCGTGCCTTGTCATTTGCCATGGACCCATTGGCCATTTCTATGTCCAACAATAGCTTGAGTGGACAGATTCTACAGTGTCTTGGAAACTCTACACTTAGGTATTTGGATCTTAGAATAAAAAATCTTCATGGTAGAATTCCACAAGCATATGCAAAAGGCTGCAATTTATATACTCTCAGGCTAAATGACAATCACCTAAAGGGACAGTTTCCACAAGCCTTGGAAACCCAGCACTTAATAAGATCCAGGATATGAGAATGAACAGATTCAACGGCGGTATCCCTCAAATGTTTACAAAGAGTTGTGATTTGATAAGTCTTAACCTTAATGGCAATCAACAGAAAGGACCGTTGCCTCTATTTTTTGTTAACTGTCGGCAATCGAAAGTTTTGATATTGGGAATAATCATGTTAATGATACATTTCCTCATTGGTTAGAAATTCTTCCTGAATTGCAAATGTTTACAATACCATTTAATCGCTTTCGGGGTCTCATTAGTGATATAAATCAATGGTCTTTCCAATGACAACCCAAAATTGATTAGATCATAATATAAATACTTGCAATTCAAAAAGAATTTCTAATCAATGAGGAAATATATAATTAACATGATTATCTCGATATCAAAAACTTTCAAATGCCAACGAGTTAACCGAGGATGGAGACGATGGTCCTTCCAACTGATTGCCATTAAGTTTAAGACTTCTCAAATCACAACTCTTTGCAAACATTTGAGGGATGCTGCCGTTGAATCTATTCATTCTCATATCCAAGACCGTAATAAGTGTTTAGTTTCGAAGAAATTGTGGCCGCTCAAGTTGTTATTCCCAACATCAATATAAATCAAACGGATACAATTAATCAAAGATGGTGGCAATGGTCCCTCTAGGTGATTGTCATTCAGCCAAAGAACATACAAATTGCAGCCTTTTGCATATGTTTGTGGGATTCTACCATGAAAATTGTTCATTCTAAGATCCAAATGCCTAACTGTACATGTGGAATTTGTCCACTCAAGCTATTGTTGGACAAGTCAAGAAATTGAATAGAACTCAAATTACAAAATGAAGAAGGAATCTCTCCAATCAAATTATTATTGTAAAGGGAAAAGACTATCATGCGAGGTGGCGGAAGTGGTAGATCAAGAAGTGATCCTTCAAAATTTCCACGGAAGATGTTCCATACTTGTCAAGAAGTTTGTGAAAGATCTAGGAAACTCAAAGGTATGTAGGCCATATCCCACATCCAACCAGGAATCCTATCCGATGGTCGGATTTTGGTTTTCAGAAAAGTCCAACCACTCTAATTGATGTTGAGTTTTCATGATGTCTGGAAACTCTCTTATATTACAAGCCGATATATCCAACACCAAAAGATTAGAAAAGACGAGTTGACTGTTAATTTTGTACGAAATGATAAACTATTTTTTGCAAGAGCAAGTACATTAGGATTTTTTGAGCTCTGCAAAATCGTACAGCACAACGCTGTGGAGGCCAATCACGTGGCCCGTCGCCATATCACATGTCACTCCATCCCACTGGAGCAGCAATCAGCATCCTCTTTCCAAGACATCATCTCTGGACGAGATTGTTGGTATCCATCACAAGCGGATGAAGAATAATCTTTTGAGTAAAGCAGAAAACGTTGGTCATGAGAGCAAACTATTGCTGAACACTGAGAATACAAGAGCAATAACTGGAGGCAAATCAAATGTTGATAATTAAGGCTGAATGATATAACCCAATTTTTTTTCCCCTCTTGATGAAATCACAGGAAGAGAGATATAACTATAGAGAAGTGGAAGTAAAGGAGGGAACCTAACTAATAATATAAAACTTATTGACTTGTGAATGGAATACTTGAATGGAGAAGATCGGTTAAGAAAGTTGGAAGTTTCGGTAGGACACCCTTCAAAGAGGGGAATGGGAGTCTTGACGACGTGCACGTCGGGAATGATGGCCCTTACTTTTGAGATTGCTTTTAAGTTTGGCAATAGCATGAAAACTTCTACCAGTTTAATGGCCGTTTGGTTCCGTTTTACGCAGCATTAGTTATTTTTGTTTTCACTATATATATATATATTTGCATACATGACACTATGCTAATTTCTTTTTTTAAAAAAAAGATGAGGGGATTTCAATTAAAATGTTATCCCCTTATATTTTTATTAAATTTGAATTCGGGTGATTAATAAAATAAAATTACTTATAAACCATTTGATTAGACCTTAATGACAATAGAAGTTTTGCTTTATTAATCAATTAGAGATAGACAATGGGGTGGGGTGACCTTTCCATTAAAAATTTCGCACCCATTCCCCACCTCAGTTCTCAATAAATTTAGTGGGGTTAGGATGAATAATTTTTTTTTAAAGTATACATAAATATATAATTTCAGTAAATTAAAAATTACAAATTTAAATAAAATCAGTATCATATTATAAAGTATTTAAATTATTAAAAAACTCAAAAATTTTAAAAAATATATTAAAATAATATCAAAACTGTAAAATTTTGAAGAGAGTGGTATTTTAAGAGAGAAAGAAAACATAGCAATATTTTTAGGATTGAATAATAATTATGTTGTAAGATTTTTATGTTATAAGGTTTTCTTTTAGTTATATCCTATTTATATTAGGTAAAAATAAATTGAAAATTTATTAACTAATGAACATTGTAATTGATAAAAATAAAAGTTATTAAATAAAATTAAAAAAATTTACATATAATAGGGATTTGGGTGGAGATGGGTGGAGATAGGTGGGGAGTATAAAACTGAACTTTTCCTCGTTAAAAATTTGAGGATTATTCCCGTCCCATTCCCAAAAAATATTCAAAATTTATCACATCTTGGGTGGAACCCCAAACCCATGAAAGATTTTATCACCCTTAGAATCAATTATCACATTCCAAGCCCCAAGGGTATGGTCGGGTTAGTCACCATGCTCATCTGTAGAAACTGTGAAACCCGAGTTCGATTCTTGGAGGTGAGAAGGGGTTAAAAATTGTATTTGGACTTGCCGGCCCTCCTTTCCTTTTAAAAAAAAAAAAAATTATCACATTCCAAAGTAATTAAACATTGACGAATTATCTTTATTGATTATCCCCTTTCTTTACGTATAAAGTAGACTTTGATTCTTCAAGAGGAGCATTTTTAAATTTTTTCAATTTGCACTAACCACACCACAAGCTGAAGCTGTATCCAATTAATAACCGTTTTGATATTAATTCATTTTCCCTCCCCTGTTTTGACTCTGTTTCATTCTGTTAAGCAAGTTGTTAGACCTTCCATTTACATCTTAATTAGTCTGACTACAAATTAATGTGTAATCTACTTGTAAGCTTGATCAATACTACCTTTTGAAATTGAGGAGGAATAATCTTAATAACTATAGTTCATTTAGATGTAGAGTATGCTCCAAGTCTTGTTATATATTGAGAGCCTCATGGTATTGTTTTGGAATGTAGCAGATGCATGAATTTGAGGCCAATTTACAAACATTTCAAACTATTTCAACTTCTTTTCCACGCTAACTCCCAAGACAAGTCTTCAACTTTCCATTAATATTTTTCACTTTAAAAACCTACTACCCCGTTTTAAATCAGTAAATCAGAATGGCTTACTCTAGCTTTGCAATTTTGGTCGCCCTGGCTTTGCTTTCCGTTTCCGCAATGGCGCAAACTCCGGCGCCGTCTCCAACGAAGACTCCACCAGCAGCGACGCCATTGCCGTTGAAAATTCCACCAGCCGCTTCGCCGTCTCCGTTGAGTGCTCCACCTGCGGCCACGCCGTCTCCATTCACTGTCAGCTCTCCACCGTCACCTACTCCCTTTTCTTCTTCTCTGGCACCGGCGAATTCTCCATCATCGATCTCAATGCCTCCATCTGATGCTTTTGGGACATCGATTTATTATTGTAATTGGATAATTTTTTTTTCTATTCTATTTTATTTATTTACATCATTTATACTCACAGAAATAATTATTTTAATTTACTTCTTTTATATATTATTTTTTTGGTTAATAAAAAAAAAAAAAACTTCTTTCTACGCTATGAAACCCACGGGAAGGATAAAAAAAAGGTTGAAAGTTGTATGAATTTGTTGTCAATTAGTAAAATTCCAAACAACTACGACTTCTTTTCCACAGTTATGCTTCTTATGAAACCCATGGGAGGTATCAAAAGGTTGAAAGTTGCATAAATTTGCTGCCAACTTAGTATAATTTCAAACTAATTCGACTTCTTTTCCACGGCTATGAACCATGGGAAGGATAAAAAAAAGTTAGACTGCCCAAAATTCTCAAAGCCATTAATAATCAGCACTTTAGCCAAGTTTCCATTATAAGGATCAAAAAACTTTTCATAGACATCTCTTTTACGCACACTACTAATAGGGAATCTAATTAAATATAGCATTAGTACAATATTTTTAATACATAGATCCCTGACTTTAATACAATCAGGAATAAATTAAAAGATAAAAAAATAGTACATTAGAGTCTGCATTTTTTTTTTTGTTTTCTAGCTTATCCTTGACTATATTAAAGTTAAAGATATTTGATTGAAACATTTCTCTAGAGCACAATTCTTTATTTATAATTAGAGATGGCCAACGGGCCATACCATATCATGTCGGCATAGCCCGTTAAAAGAAAGCCCGTGTAGGCTCATGCTCATTCCGTTTTGTGCCCACTACGTGATTCATATTGTGCCGCACATACCTAATTTTTTTCCTTAGATCCGGCCCGGCGCACTTGCCAAGCCTATGTAGGGAGGCACAATCCTCCACGGGTTTGGAGCCCCATGGGGTTTTACCCTAAAAGAGATAAATAATTTTTGGGGAATGGGGCGGAGAATGAAGAGAAAATAATTTTCTAATTTTTAATGGGGTGGGATTTGGTTTTCTATTCCCTACCTCACCCCGACCCCAAACCTCATTATACATAATTTTTTAAAATTTTATTCAATAATTTTTATTTTTATTAATTACAATATTAGTTGGTTAATAAATTTTCATTTTACTTTTACCAAATATAAATAGGTTATAGATAAAGCGAAACTCTATATTATAATTCTTATTCAATTCTAAAATATTATTATGTTTTTTTCTTTCTTAAGATACCTCTCTCTTCAAATATTTTGTAGTTTTGATATTATTTTGAGATATAGTTTCAAATTTTTAGATTTTTTAATAATTTTAAAATACTTTATAATATGATGATGGTTTTATTTAAATATTTAATTTTTAATTTACTAAAATTATATATTTTTATATACTATAAAATAAGTAAATGAGGAATATGATGGAGATGGGAAAATCATTCCCACATGGAGATTCCTAAGCACCAAACGCGCGTTTTGGTTCTTTATTTGAAACCGAGCCCAGTCAAGAACTGTTTCTCTTGCAGCACTCGTGCCATCTTGGTTTCTCTGTGAAGACTGAAGACTCAATTCGACTGTTTTTCTTATCCAAATTATCATTAGTCATAAGACTAATCGAGTCGAGTTTTGACATACCGTATTTGAATTAATGAAATCCATTTTCATTTTACACCCAATCAATTATTCATCAACTAATTTTTAATCGGTGATTATAACCCACAGACACTTGCACAAATTCGATAACTAATTAAAAGTTTTTATTGGTCAGCGATGAGGAAAATATCCAACGTTCACACACTATAATTTTTTTTTTTTTAATTTAAAATGATTTGGGACTTTGTTTGTAAACTACAAGAAATGTTTAAAACACTAACAAAACAAAAAAAGAAAAAAAGAAAAAAAGGCAACATGAGTTTCCTGAAGGACTGCCGTTCTGGAAAATAATTTCAAATGTGATTTTGAGTCCTAAAGTAATAGAAGTTGGCAAAGTCCTACGGATAACAGAGCCAAAGGCAAAAATATTCTTCTTCTCCTGACAAATTTTGAAATAGTTTGTTCTTCGCCGCCCAAATCTGAAATACATGGCCTAAGATAAAACAAACCAAATTTACACAATTTCCTGCAACAATATTATTACTTCAAGTCATTTTACCATTAAAGCATACGTCAGTGATAACATGTTCTTATGAAATGAAAATAAAAGTAAAAATAATTTCGGCACCTGGAGGATTATTTGGCTTCCACTCCTAGCTTCCAAGAGTCTAGAATTCCTGAAGAGAACAATCACATCAATAATTCAGGTAAAATTTTCTTTCTTATGCATTATCCGCAATTTCTTTCTTACTATAGATGTTAATAATAAACATAATTTGAAATTAATTAGGATTGTGATTTTTGTAAATCAATTGTTAGACTACGAAAATATCAGCACGCTTCTACTCAAAGAACAGAACCTGAACCAGCTTATAATTCCAAAAGACAAACTAATAATTACTCACCTGCGCCTTTAGAGATGCGTTTACAAATTTCTTCTTCTTGCTCTGCCTCGCTTGATCACCCTTTTCACCTTATTGGATTGCTTCCTTCGATCATCCTCGCAAAATATCGTGGCCTTCCAGTCTCAAATACCACGTATCCGATGGACACTCCGATCAACACTCCTGATGCGTAACCCACCTTGGCAAACTTCCAATCAAACCAGCTTAAATCATCGTCTCCTTCGTGAAATCTTGTCGTTGATGTTGGTGTTGGTGCCTCATCAATGCTGCAGCTTTTTGATACTGGGAATCCACACAACCCCAAGTTACCAGAATAAGAATCATTTCCAAATGTATTAAATTGGGGTCCTCGTGGTATGGGCCCCTTGAGCTGATTGTTCGAAAGATTCAACACCGAAAGATAATTCAAACTCGCCAATTGTGTTGGGATATGTCCGGCAAGATTGTTCGAGGAGAGGTCTAGGGATTCAAGCTCTGTCAGATTTCTCAATGATGATGGAATAGCACCTGTCAAGTTGTTGTGAGAAATATTAAGGCCTTTAAGTGAATTAAGCTTTCCCACCACTTCTGGAATTCCCCCTTGAAATTTGTTGCTGGACAAATCAATAGTTGCGAAAGTGGTTAAAATCCTCTCCATTTTTATGTCATTGCCTTTCATAGTAAAAAATATTGAATAATAGTAAGAAAAATTCTGCGACTCCATATAATCGACTCCAACACTATTGTTATCCCCATGCATCATGGCTTTAAAATTATCAAGATACCGTGTTGGCAAAACACCAGTGAGCTCGTTGTGAGAGAGATCAATTATTCGCAACTTGGGAAAGGGAGCTCTTGTTTTGGTATCACCAATGAGACCTCGAAATCGGTTAGATCGCAATACAAGCACTTGCAATTCAGAAAGAACTTCTAACCAATGGGGGAATGTATCATCAATCTGATTATTCCCAACATCTAAAACTTCCAAATATTGACAATTAACCAAAGATGGAGGCAACGATCCTTCCATCCGATTGTCATTCAGGTTAAGACCTGTCAAAGCACAACTTTTTCCAAATATTTGAGGGAGGCTGCCACTGAACTTGTTCAATCTCATATCCAAGACCTTAAGTGTTGAGTTTCCAAAAGATTCTGGAATTTGGCCGCTCAAGCTGTTATTCCCGACGCCAAGATAGAACAAACTCGTTAAGTTTCCAAGACATTCTGGAATTGGGCCGCTCAAGTTGTTATTCCCAACATCAAGATATGACAAATTGACACAGTTAATCAAAGTCGGCGTTACTGGTCCCACCAAGAGATTGCCATTCAACCAAAGAGAAGTCAAACTACAGCCTTTTGCAAATGTTTGTGGGATGCTGCCTTGGAAGTTGTTCATTCCGAGATCCAAATCATAAAGCGTAGAGTTTCCAAGACACTGTGGAATTTGTCCGCTCAAGCTATTGTTGTGCAAAGAAAGTGATTGAATAGAACTCAAATTACAAAATGATGAAGGAATCTCTCCGGTCAAATTATTGCTGGAAACAGAAAAAAATAGAATGTGAGGGGGTGGATTAGGAAGTGATCCTTGAAGTAAGTTCGAATCAAGGGAAAGATATTTGAGATTTTTCCACGGAAGATGGTCAACGCTAGTCAGGAAGTTTTGTGAAAGACCTAGGTAATACAAAGTATGTACTCCTACATCCCACATCCAACTGGGAATCCTACCATGGATTTGGTTTTGAGAAAGGTCCAATCCCTCTAATTGATGTTGAGTTCTCAAGATGTCCGGAAACTCACTTATATTGCAAGCCGATAAACTCAACCCCAAAAGATTAGGGAAAGACGAGTTGACTGTTAATTCGGTGCTCAATGATAAACTAATATTAGAAAGAAAAAGATATTTAAGATTTTTGAGCTTTGCAAAATCGTACAGCTCAACGCTGCCACTTAAATTGTTAAAAGAAAGAGAGATCAAAGTCAAATTCACAAGTTCAAAGACTGAACTTGGAATCGAGCCAGTCAGTTGATTCTCTTCCAAGTCTAAATAAGAAAGTTGGGTTAGGTTGGTAAAAATATCCGGAATTTTACCAACAAATTTATTACTCCCAAGATCTAAATGACGAAGCTGCTGAAGATTTGAAAGAGATGATGGAATGTGACCATTAAAATTGTTATCCAAAAGATCCAAATAAGCAAGATGGGTAACGTTACCTAGTGAAGCAGGAATTGACCCCGTGAAATTGCTGGAAGAGAGGTTAAGGAGTGTCAAGGTCGGAAATTGAGTAAAACCAGAAGAAATCTTAGAGTAATTGAAATCATTGAAAGCCAGGTTGAGGTTTCGCAGGCGAGGAAGAAAGAAAAGGCTACTGTTGGAAGGGATGCTGCCGTGAAGCCAACTACAACTGAGGTCGAGGCCAATCACGTGACCCGTCGCCGAATCACATGTTATTCCATCCCAGCTGGAGCAGCAATCAGAGTCCTCTTTCCAAGAAATCATCTTTGGACGAGATATTTGTCGAAATATTTCATCACAATATTGCGAAGAATGTTTTCAAAGGAAAAGAGTTGCTTAAAATATTTCATCACAATATTCTGCGACTTCATATAATCGGCTCCAACACTGTTTTTATCCCCATGCATCATAGCTTTAAAACTTGATCAATATCCTGAAAGTTTAAAACAGTGAGAAGGGTAGAGATTGGAGGATCATTTTATACAAGGAAGTTCACAAAGATGCAGCCACTTTGGGAATGATGGTTTGTTGATGATAGTTACCAGATTGGGTAAATCTTCACGGGTGGAGAATTGTTGAAAAATTCAAATTCAAAACCAAAACCAAAGTGTTCAAAGTTTAGCAAAGCACATGTTCAAAGTTTGGCTAAAATTATTCAAAGGTAAATTGTTCAAAGTTTGGCAAAAAAATTAGGTAATCACCAACCAAACTTTGACAATTTTAAAGGTTTGGTGAAATAAGTACTACCATGCATTCCTATAAATAGCTAATGTTCTTCATTTGTTAAGGCATTCCAAAATTGAGAAGCAATTGCAAGTGAAGCAATTGAGAGAGTTGAGAAAGCTTCCACTTGAGTCTTAGGAGAATTTATTTGGGTGTATTGAAGCTATTGGGTTTTGTGAGTTTTCCCGATTTGTAAATTCTCATTTGTTAGTAAAATTATCTTCGAGTCTTTGCTCGTGGATGTAGAACTTTCTACGAACCACGTAAATTATCATGTCAATTTTCTTAGTAATTGTTTACACCACATTTAAATTTCTGCGAAGTCACGATTACTCATCAATTGGTAATTTGCTTCAACCTACGCTTCCGCATGACAGATGTCAAGCTCGGAAATTGAGTAAAACCAGAAGAAATCTTAGAGTAATTGAAATCATTGAAAGCCAGGTTGAGGTTTCGCAGGCGAGGAAGAAAGAAAAGGCTACTGTTGGAAGGGATGCTGCCGTGAAGCCAACTACAACTGAGGTCGAGGCCAATCACGTGACCCGTCGCCGAATCACATGTTACTCCATCCCAGCTGGAGCAGCAATCAGCGTCCTCCTTCCAAGACATCATTTTTGGACGAGATATTTGTTCATCACAATAGAGCGAAGACTGTTTTCAAAGGAAAAGAGTTGCTTAAATTGGAGTAGAGCAGAACTTTGGTCATGTGAGCAAAGTGTTGCTGAACTCTGAGAATACAAGAGCAATAACTGGAGGCAAATCAAAAGTTGATAAGGCTTAGTTAAATAACCACCCATTTTTTTTTTTTTTCCGATTGATGAAATCACAAGAAGAGAGATATGACAATTTATAGAAGTTGAATGGTGTGTAATTAATTAAAAATATAATACTTGTTGACTGAGAGCACCAATTCTTGTTTTGGAATTTAGTTGGTGAGTGGAATCGTTGCATGGGAAGATCGATTAAGAAAGTTGAAAGTGACAGTTTGACGACGTGTTGGGTGGGAATGAAGTAATTTTCCATTTCATTCATCCTATAATATTATATTGAATATGATTCACCACAATTTCAATAAGATTAAAAATTTATCCACAACACTACCCTTAAATTTCACATATTAATTGAAATTCAATATAATATTATAATATGCTTAGCGCGCGCATTAATTAGAAAAACAAAAAATTATCTCTATGTTAATTTGTTAGGTATCGACTATTTGGGCCGCAATAAAAGTTATGCTGATTTAAATTTATGACTGTAAAATATCAATAGTATAATAATTGTTATTCAAAAATAATTGTTTGTCTGTCGGGACGCATGTAGAATGGGTCCAAAAAAAATTTATCCAAAAAAAACCAACAACAATTTATCCAAAAAAAAAAATTATATATTCTCATTTACCTTTTTTTTGATATATATATGTATTAAACGCCATAATTTTTAACCAGTAGAGATAATCATCATAATTTAAATAGGCAGTTCAATGCATTGTTGTTGTGCTTCGTGTGCTCTTTTATTAAAATGAAATAGAGTCTTTCTTCAATTAAATTTTAATTGTTTAAAAATTTATATCCAAATTTCAAATTTGAAATTGTAACCTACTTGTGAGCTCGATCAATACTACCCTTTGAAATTGATCGGGAGGAATAATGTTAATTAATTATAATTCATTTAGACTTAGAGCATGCACCAAGTCGATGTTTATAATGCTTTTAAGGTTAAAAAAAAAAAATGTAGCCATCTCTTTACTCTCACCAGTACACCACTACTGAAGGGGGAATCTAATTAATTAATTATAATACTTTTAGACTTAGGGCACCAAGCGTTTAAATATAATACTTTTTTACCCAAGAGTGCACGAAGTCTTGTTACTGTGATAAGCTCATAATCTTGTTATGGAGTCTAGTTAATTGGCGGTACATTCGTTGCCGATTTTATAAAATTCGAGACAATATTGAGTGTTTATAACGGTGCGAGTAACTTTGATTCCAAAACCCAGTCCAAAAGGAAACACAAAAAGATTTGCCCAATTCCATGTTTAATTATCCATAAGAAGCTAGCTGTGTCCAAATTAGAATATATGTTACTGTAAGTTACTAATTAATCTAGTTTCGGAATCTCTTGGACAGTGGGTTTTCTAACAAATTTTTAAAATTTCAAACTAGACCTTATACATTTTCCACAGCCATGAAACTCATGGGAAGGATCCAAAAGTAAAAGAGTCACAATTCCAATTCCAAATCAGAAATCTGGCTATTATCTTTACTCATTCCCTTTTCTTAGGTCTAAAGCAGACTGTAATTCTTCTAAAGGAGCATTATCCACGCACTGTCCAAAAGCAGGGATTTGTTTATTGTCAATGCCATCCAGAAGAAGCGGCTCGCAATTAGAATTTTGATATTGTTACTCTATGTTATTGAATCTTGTTGATGAAAATATTATGCAAAACTAGTCCTAATATATAGGTATAATTGAATGAATTACTTTGTACATCTTAGTCAGGAGACTACAAGGACCAGTCTCTAGATCATTTTACTTGTGCTGCATCCCTTCTATGATCAGAAGACCAATCAAGAAATGAGATTCTATTCACTAAAACTAAACGATAATGTAATGCTGAACTCATTTTCCCTACTCTGTTTTTATTTTGTTTCAGTTTGTGAAGCAAGTTGTTAGACCTTCCATTTACTTCTTAATTGTTTCCAATATATGTGTGTAAGCTTGATCAATACTCAATAAAGATCTCAAACCCTTTTCCAAAGTCAAAATTGAGCGTTCCACAGTTTGTTTCTTGTTTGGATTAATTTTGCATTAATATTACTAAATTTATAATGGTTTTGCATCATATGATATATAGCTTCGTTTATATAGGCTGTTAATCTGCTCTTCTAAGCTGAAAAGAAGATTCAGAGAAGATTGAGGTTTAAAATGAAATTAATTAAAAAACATAAACAAACGGAAATAACATAAGAATTTGTTATAAAAATGAAGTACAAATCTTAGAAGTTTCCTAAACTGCTGGAATATAAAATAACTTCAAATGTGATTTTGATTCCCGAAATGGTAGAATTTCAGGCAATGAGCCCCACAGATATCGGAGTCAAAGGCAATGAGCAACGTTGTTCATCTTGTTATCAGCTTTTAAACAGCACACTATACTCCCTAATCTGAAAAAGTGGCCCAACTGACACCACACCAACATCATCTCAAATCATTTCCAACATCAAAATTATTTTAAAATAAATTTCACCTGAAAATTTTGATCAATTTAGTCATCAAAACGTAAAGTGTGTGGTATCATGTTCTTATGAAATGGAAATAAAAGCAAATCAATTTTGGTATCATGTTTGCAGCTCTGTGTATGGACCGCTCGAAATTCAGCCAGATCCCGTGGAAATTTGTATGGACCCCTCAATACGTAGTGAATTAGAGAACCAAGTCTTGCTTTGTTGATCCGTGGGATACTTAAAAATCACTTGATTAAAGTCCTAGAGACAATAGAAGTCTTTCATCCTGAAAGTAATCAACACGCTCGAATGTAATTAAGCATTGATGGATTATCTTTACTGATCATCCCCTTTCTTTACGTGTAAAGTGGACTTTGACTCTTCAAGAGGTGCATTTTTCAATTTTTCAGTTTCCATAAACCAGTCCAAAAGTTGAAGCTGTATTTAATTAATTACCATTTTGGTATTTATTTATGTAAAAAGATAGTTCAGTCAGATGTTAGTTAACTGTCATGTATGCTGATGGAACAGCCAGCTAGACTCGTAGTTAGTCATTTACGCAAAACACAATTCATTTTCCCTCCCCTGTTTTGACTCTGTTTCGGTTTGGTAAGCTAAGTTGTTAGAACTTCCATTAGTTGACTACAAATTAATGTGCAATCTACTTGTAAGCTTCATCAATACTACCTTTTGAGGAGGACTGATCTTAGTTAATTATAATTCATTTAGGCTTAGAGCATGCAGCAAGTCTTGTAATACTGAGATACTCATTATATTGTTTTGGAATCTAGTAGGTGCACAAAATTAATTTTCCCTCTGTTTTTATTCTGTTTCAGTTTCGTAAGCAAGCTATTAGACCTTCCATTTACTTCTTAATTACTTTGCTACAATTTTCTCTACATCCATTTATATTTCATGACAAATAAATTTTTTCCACATCCATAGGAACGGGTTCAAAATCTAGATCTCGTGTTTCCACTCAAAAGAAAAAAATTATCAATTAAATACGTAGTAGGCCCCACTTTGGAATTGAAAGGGAGGTTAAGGAGTGTTAATCACCATTGGGAGAATGTGCCTGAGACTATTCTAAATTAAATTTATTATGGCACAATCCGAATTCATATATGCTCGATTCATATTAGTAGGAAAAAATCTACCATATTTAACTATAAAAAAATGAGTCCCAACAATTAATTGCTCTCAAGATTTGAGAGTGAGTGCTGTTAACGGGCTCCCATTGGGAGATGAGGGGGATCTCAGTTAATACATTTTCTCCAAAAACAGCATTGTACTCACTTACAAATGGAGCTATCAATTAAGCTCCGAGTTTTTAAATTGATGAGATGAAGTGAATATTACGGTAGTACTCTTTTCATTCTGAAAGCAGCCACTCGAAAGTCATTAACCAGAAACTTAGTCAACACGCAACATAACTAAGCATTAAACATTGATGGATAATGTTTGTATTTACTCATTTCCTTTCTTGGCATCTATAGTAGACTCTGGTTATTCGAAAGGAGCATTTTCCAACTTTTCTAATTTCCACAAACCAGTCTAAAAGTTAAAAAGATATATAGATAAGAGAAATGTTATCGTCTGTCGTATATATTGATGTGGCAGCCAATTAGACACCAATTATTATTATTATTATTATTATTACTTTTTTAAAAAAGTAGAGAAATAGACGGTATCCAGTAGCCCAAATGTATGTGTTAACACAAAACTCCCTTATGAAATGACCAATCAAATAAAGTTATTTAGAACCTACTCAACTAAGTCCAAAGGATCCACACTCTAATTAGTCCCATGCACAAAGAACTGTTCATTTTCCTCCTCTGTTTTGATTCTATTTCAGTTTATTAAGCAAGTTGAGTTAGAGTAGACCTTCCATTTACTTCGTAATTTATTGTAAATATGTGTAATCTATATGCTGAACTTGTAAGCATAGATCAATTAATATCCAAAAGAATGATCAGGTACACATTGTTGCGTATGCACGACAGGCCATGTATCACTTGATTATTGACCGACTTATTAAACACCAGTCTATAATCAAGTAACTTGTGGCCTGTTGCACTTGATCGGGTCTCTCAATTCCCAATACTCAATAAAAATACTCTCAAAGAGAGAGAGTAAATAGGATGCATAAACACATGCAAGGTCATTTCAAACATTATTTCTTATTATCAATTTTTTTTTTGTGGGTTTCAGGTGCAGCTATATCACGAGAATAAACGCCAACAATTTCATCTTCTGAGTTTGAGCAAAAGCAATTTCATTTGAATGAATTTTTTTCTTAAATTATAGATTAATGGCAACTCAAAACTTTAGACATCGTATTTTCACTCAAAAGACTTAACCAACTGAATTTGTTGATTCCACTTTTATTACAAGAAAACTTAGAATTTGACAAAAGTCTTAACATACATCACGAGAAGGAAAAGAATTTTATCCTTTCTATTGGAGCTAAAACATCATTGGTACCAGGAGGATTACTTCACTTCCAATGCTACCTTCCATGAGTCTAAAATTCCTTTAGAAAAAAACACATCACATTCATATACAGTTGAAGGAGTAGTTCAGAATATATAAAAATCAGCGTGCAAAAATCATCTCTCCGAGCATGAGCACGCTCGATCGTGTATGCATATGAGAACTTTGGAGCTGGTCTAATGGTTCACCAACAATGATGTTTTAGCTCTAAGGCAAGAAGCAAAGATACAGCATTTCACATACAGACTAAAACATTATTAAAATATTGTTAATGACGGAACAGCAGAAGAGACATCTGGTCTGAAGGGAATTATCGCGCCTCTCAAACCCATTAATCATGAGCCTTTGTTGCCAATGTTAACTTGAGCAAATTCAGAATTCTTCCCCATTGTGGCTACTACTGCAGCCACTTTTTGCCTGCCAGAATGCAAAATTATCTCAGCGACACTCCAAATTAGGAACCACTCCAACCAATACAGAACTCTGCTGTTCCATCCAAGAACTAGCATGTTTAACAACATTCTAAAATAATAACATAGAAATAAATTAAAACAGACATAACTCCCTTTCGAATGTTTATGAAAACCAAAAAGAGAGAGAATTACAATTTTTGCATTATCAAAACGCTGGCGTTTTGGTTCTTCATTGAAGCTGAGCTCTGTCAAGAATTGTCTCCTTAGTAGCTCTTGTAGCCCTACCCATTGTTAGGAGTTATGATGTTACTCAGATGATTCCAGAGCTTTCCAAGCTGATTCAATTGTTAATCAAGCCTTACTGCATTTGATTAGTTACAATTAAGCATTGTATGTATGTGTAACAGATTGTGCAGGTGTCGTGTTTTTATTAGTCCATTCCAAAAGTTGCTAATAAGATTAGTTGTCCAGCTCAGAGAGTTAGTTAGCTTTGTTAGTCACTATCAATAGAGTCTTGTAAAAAAAATTGATTAAGCTGAGCAATATAAGAGTTTTCTCATTAATTTTCTCTGAGTTTTTCTTTAGATCCAAACACAATTCTACTCTAATATGGTATCTGAGCCACTAAATATGGAAAACACAATCAATTCAGCTTTATCTTCACTCTCCTTCAGTTTTATTCAACCTGTTAAGCTCAACCGAACGAATTATCTTGTGTGGAAAGCACAAGTGCTTGCATCAATAATCGGAAATGGACTTGAAGGATTCATCAACGGTGAGAAATCTTGTCCGGATCAATTTCTTGCTGAATCAACTGGTGAATCGCGTAGATCTGAAGCTCAAACGGCAAGATCCACTGAAAATCGAGATGATATTATTTGGAAGAAAACTGACAAGTTGCTACAGCGCCGGTTGCTCTCTTCAATAGAGGACAATGTATTGATTATAGTGATCAGTTGTGAGACTTCGTTTGATCTCAGGAAATCATCTTGCTGAAATCTTTGCCTCTCAGTCCAAAGCTCTTTATATGCCTCTCATGATACAGATCCAAACAACTAAAAAAGGATCACTCTCCATCAGTTATTACTTCAGTAACATGAAAAAGATTGAAGACAGTCTTGCTATTGGAGGTAATGCACTTTCTACAAATGAGTTTATCATGCGCATACTCAGTGGTTTAGATGACAGTTATGAATCACTTGTAACTAATGTGCCGACTGGAATAGAAAAAAACTAGTACTGTTGAAGAACTATTCTCAATGTTGCTAAGTCATGAAGTTAGGCTTCAAATGATCAATGGAAAAACTCACAGTGATGTAATGCATGATATGAGTGCCAACTATGTGAAAAAAGACAGAATTATGGTGAGCCTAACACTGCTAACAATAACATAGCTGTTGTTGGAGGATCTGGTGGTAATTCTGAGAAGAAAATGATGTTGTTTATCAAATTTGCTTTATTCCAGGGCATGCAGCCTACAAAAGCAATGACAGATTCAAATATGGCTTTGTTCCTAGACAAGCTAGAGGTGGTTTCAGGCCCAGACCTGGTCAGTCATTTGATGGAAGGTATGAAGGGGTTTCAATAACTATGGCAGATGATACATTGTTTTTATGGAGGTTTTAATGGTGGATTTCCAAGAAATTCACCACCTTTCAAGGACATGTTGCATTTCAGGCAAGCTTTGCTTATCCTCAGGGAGCTTCTGGTTTCATCCACGACAATCCACCACCAAACATGTTTGCAGGGGATACTGGTCTCAATCCTGCAAATAGTTCTAATTCAGTGAATCTTGCTATTGACGTTGCAAAATACAATACTGCTGCTGATCCAGCTTGGTATCTTGACTCAGGAGCCACCAATCATGTGACACAAAGTGCAGGTATACTCTTATCCTGTTTTATTTACACAGGTAATGAGAAACTGCATATAGGAAATGGTATGGGATTGCCTATAACACACGTTGGTGTTGCTGTTTTGAGTACGTTTGATACTGATCAATCATATCTTACCAATGACCTGCATGTGCCTGATATTTATGAAAACCTCTTAAGTGTTTCCAGATTATTAACTGATAACAATGTCTTTATTGAATTCCATGAATCTGTTTGTTTTGTTAAGGCAAAGAGTACAGGGATCTCATTGCTCAAGGGGATTGCTAAAGGTGGACTTTATCAAATTGCTGGTCTAACTACAGTCCAAAATTCAACTTCTTCTCATGGTCTCTTAATTTCTGTGTCAAAATCTCTGTCTTTTGTTAGTTCAAAATGTAATCTGGTGTTAATGTTTTCTCAGTGCAAAACATCTGATATGTCAACGTTCTCTCAATATGATGCATCTGCTGCCTTGAGTCTTTATGATGTAAATCATGCTTCCTCTCAATTCAATAAAGATGCCAAATTGGCCTTGTCCATATATTCTCATAAAGCTTTTAATTATAGTCTAATGCATAAAAGAATGGGGCATCCAACTGCCCATGCCTTAAAACAGATAATGAAACAATTTGATCCAACTCTTGATGTGCACAAAACCATTGTACCAGAATTTTGCAATGCTTGTCAATCTGGAAAATCTCATATGCAACATTTTCCTTCAGTTGAAACCACTACCAAATCAACCCCTTGATTTATTACATGCTGATCTTTGGGGGCCAGCACATGTTCTTTCTTCTCAAGGCTACACCTATTATCTTTCCATTTTAGATGATTTCACTAGATTTACCTGGATTTTCCCCTTACTGCTAAGTCCAGAACACTTTCAACCTTTATAGAGTTCCAAAGAATGATTGTGAACAATCTTTCCAAGAAAATAAAATGTCTTCAAAGAAACTGGAGGAGGGGGTGGGGGTGGGGGCGTGGGTGGGAAGATGGGGTGGTGAAGGAGGGAGTTTAGATCTTTCACTAATTATCTTCCTGAACAAGGTAATCAATTTAGGCATCCCTGTCTATATTATCATCATCAAAATGGCAGAATTGACAGGAAACACAGACACATTGTGGAGGCTGGTCTTACTCTCCTTGCCCAAGCACATCTACCCTTAACCATTTGAGTTACTATTTGGCAAGAAACCTGATTATTTGCACATGAGAATTTTTTGTTATGCTTGCTACCCTTATCTCAAACCTTAAGACCATCATGAGCTTGAATATAGAATTGGTAGATGCATTTTTCCAGGATACAGCTCCTTACACAAGGTTATCAGTGTCTTCATTATTCAGGGAGGATTCGTGTCAGTAATGATCTGATTTTTGATGAGTCAACATTTCCTTTTCAGCCTCGTATTGATTTCTCTTCTGTGTCTGCTGCTTATCAACCCTCTCTTTCTGGTTTTTGTCCATCTCCTGTCTCACCACCACTGACTCAACAGACTGTAACACAGATTGCTCTGGCTCCATCAGAAGTGCTCTGGCTTAGATCATTACTTACTGATATTGGTGCCCTTCCTAGCTCAACTCCTGTGATATGGTGTGATAATTAAAGTGCAGCAGCTCTGGCCAGTAATCCAAAGTTTCACTCTCGTACCAAGCACATTGAATTTGACATACACTTCTTACGTGAGAAAGTAGCCAACAAAAGTCTTCAAGTGCAGTGTATTCCAAGCTTTGATCAAATAGCAAATAAATTTCCCCCATTAGCTTTACAGCCTTTTCATTATTCTGCGATCCAAGCTCAACGTTGTGTCCACTGTTGAGCTCGTGAGGCGATGTTAGGAGTTATGATGTTATGATCTTACTCGGATGGTTTTTATTGTTATACAAAGCTGATTCAATTGTTAATCAAGCCTTACTGTATTTGATTAGTTACAATTAAGCATTGTATGTACGTGCAAGAGATTGTACAGGTGTCATGTTTTCATTAGTCCATTCTAAAATTTGTTACTAAGATTAGTTGTCCGGCTCAGAGAGTTAACTTTGTTAGTCACTATAAATACGGAGTCTTCTATAAACAATTGATTAAGCTTAGCAATTATAAGAATTTTCTCTGAGTTTTTCTTTAGATCCAACACAATTCTATAAACTCTAATAAACCCTGCGTTATTTCAATTATTCAGATCCATGTTCCTTTTATGCCCAATCAATTATCTGATTGAGAATTTCAGAACGGTATGGTAATATTACATGTTGATGCAGATTTTCTCGCGTGCCTCAACAGTGCTTCGAACCTTCCAACAGTACCTCCAAACAGCTCGCTAAGGAACGTCTGAACCTTCTGCTCGCGGATTTAAACAGTACCCGATCCTTCTGCTCGCGATAAGTTCGAGCAGGATTGCCTCCTTTGTCCGGGTCCGCTGTCTTCTTCGGAACAGTGATTTCCCGGACCTGCACTCACAGAAAACCGGGTCAGGGGTCGCCGGGCGTTTCCCGGCGAAAACCCTCCGACGCTCAAGTCAGTAATCGGGTTTCTCTTTTTTGGTATCTCCCTTAGTGAGGGAGACCGGAAAGATGAAAGGGGTATTATTTCGCCCCTTTTGGATGTAAATGGTGTTTTTTAGAGAAAGTCAGATGAGAGAAATTTGGAAAGGAAGAACCTGTTATCCAGTTACAGAGAATCCAACTTCTCTTTTTGTGAATTCGAAATGCCAACCCTCGTGCCGCTCTCCTTCGCTTCCTTTTATACTGCTTTTTCCCGCTTTTTCCTTTCCAGTCCGTCCACTCCCACGCTAATGGTATCTGGGTCCCTCTGACAGCTAGGTTTGACGGAATATTCCCTAGTGGATGAGCTACTGCTCCCTTAGTCCGATGCACGTGGCCAGATCACCATGTCGGCAAGCGTGCGAGGAATGATGACACCTTGGTGGCACGCGCCGACCACCGACAACAAAGTGTCATCTCTCCACCATGTGGGACCCTTGTCGACATCAAAGGTGTGCCAGGATTCCGAGATAACTGGCCTGGGCTGCCCTAGGTCGGGTTTTGTCCAACTGTGCTCGTGGATTTCATGAAGCGTGAGTGATGTGCCTCGGCCTCGACCTTGACCAGCCTTAACCCGAAGAATGACCTCGAGCGGCAAGGAGCCTCGACCTCGACCGCCTTGACCGTAAGGATGACCTCGAGCAGGCAAGGAGCTCTCGACCTCGACCAGCTTTAACCGAAGAATGACCTCGAGCGGCAAGGAGCTCTCGACCTCGACCAGCCTTGACCGTAAGGATGACCTCGAGCAGGTGAGGCTCTCGACCTTGACCAGCCTCGACCGAGGATGACCTCGAGCGAGCGAGCTCTCGACCTGACCGCCTTGACCGATGGATGACCTCGAGCAGGCAAGGAGCTCTCGACCTTGACCAGCCTTGACCCGAGGGGTTGCTCTGGCCAGGTTACCATCGGAGTCTTGCTTGAGCCTGAAGGGCTTCGAGGGGTTTGTCCGATATTTACCCCATACACCGTGAAGGGCTTTTGGGGCCTGTCTGATATTTTACCCAAACACCGGCCCCCGGCTTCTAGTCTTTTGAGTGAAGCGAGATAAGACCGAAACTCAAGAATGACGGGTCGACTCGCGCCTTTTACACTTCCCCATGCTTCCCAACTGTCTCGCCACTTGAATCATTTCTCATTTAAGACGGACACGTGGTCGATCCCACCACAGATTTGAAATTCGAAAGGACGCGACCTAAAAGGTCGTGGTCCTCAAACGCACCGCCACTCGAAAGGACGCGCCTTCCTCTTTAAAAATCCCCGACTTCTTCACTCGCTCTCTATTTGCTTACTTCTCATTCGAATTCAAAATTCATCCGCTCTCCCTCGGTTATCTGGTCTTCTTCTTCTCGCTAGGCGGCTCCGGCCACCCACACTTCCTTTCGTGCCTGTGTACCACTCAATTTTCCATTTCACCACTGCTTTCTTCCTCTCGCATCTCGTTATTCCATACCCTTAAAATGTCGACCCCAAAGAACCCCAGTAGGATGTCACCGGAGGACTCTTCCTCTTCTAGCTGAGGCACGCCTCCGAGTATAATCCCCGTGAGGGATTCTAGTCCCAGAGGGATTACCCGCTACCGAGACCCACCAGCATCGTAGGTAAGTGGCCACCAGAGGTCCGAGCGTGGGAATACCCCATTGACTATTTAGAATGTCAAACCACTCAATCTGAGTCGAATGCACTTAGGGAAACCTACCACATTCCCGATAGTGTAATTCGAGGTTGCCGTGCAGGTGAAATCCCACCGCCTCCACGGGTTTACAACCTTCTATTCGAGTGCTTCAGATGGGGTTAGCCGCCTCCAAACTTTATTTTGGCCGGTTTTGTCCTGGTTTCGCCTCGCCCTCGGGCAACCGAACCCGAATGGGTGGAGAGTCCTTTCCGGCTCTTCGCTTTGTGGAAACGTCACGATCCGGATGAGCCCTCGTAGGGAAATCGACACCTCTACCAGCCTTAAGTGTAGCCCAAAGGATGCTCGGGTTGGTATTATCTTACCTCCAACTCAAGGGTAAGAAGCCCATCATCGATCTCCCTACCTCCGTGGCAACCGGAAGAGCAAATTCTTCTTCGCTGGGAGAGCTGGGCACTGCGACTTCAGAAGCGAGGGAGTTCCTCCAGCTCCGCGGCATTTCGCATTCCGTGTCATTTATCCGCCTTGTGAATTTCATTTTAGTTCCTCGATTCAGCTCTGCTTTCATTGTCTTGCTCCGTTGTTTTCGCAGCCTCCTGAGTGCTTCTTATTCGATTATCAGCCGCCTTCGAGCACGCAGTGCGATCGCTCTTGCAAACGCAAGCTCGCAGGTGGAGTCGCTGACATCTCGTAGCTTTTGTGAGTCCAATCTGGTTCCAAGTGAAGAAATGATCGGCGGGATGCGCGAAGCCGCTGCACAGCGCTGGGGACAACTCAGCTCGCGAGCACATCAAAAGACCACGAGCCGAGCGAGGTGCCCCACCTCCACCACCGAGCTCGCTTCCTTCTTCTGGCTCGACAGTCGAGCGGCAGAGCAGTGGTCCTCCTCGCAGGAGATGGAGGACTCGCTCCCCAAACCAAGCAGCAGCAGGAGCAGAGTCAGCCTACCGGCTCCGAGCCTTATCGAAGGCTTTTAACGAAGAGTCGACCGACTGTGTTTCTCGACGAGATAGAATCCTGCTCTCCCTAGGCCATGCAAGATCTTCCAATGGCCTCCTCTCGAGCATCGGTATCTCGCGACTGTGCTCAACGAGATTACTCCGAGTTCCCGTGAAGAACTCCGAGCAAAGCGTTCGTAGCTTGGAGCGAGCTTTGAATGAGCAGGTAGGAGGAGAATCGTGGTCACTGGAGGAAAATATAAATTTTGCAGAGAAAATGCAGCGGGCCGACTCGAAGGTCTCCGGGCTTGAAAGCGGAGTTGGTCGAGGTCAAGAGCGAGTCAAGCATGCCTCGAAAGACCCGGACACTCGTAAGTCTTGTTACGAGCAGACTCACTGGAGGAGAAGCTCGCTGCCTTCGGGAGCAAATAGATACTCAAGGTCCAGCTTGCCATCGAAGTACAACATCAAGGCACTCCAGCCACGATCGCTCGATGTATGCTTTTGGCAAGGCATACCCAAGCCGACATGTCCACGGTTGCAAGTGGTATGTAATCGAGTACATGAAGCAACCTCAGTAGCTACTTCATCCGAGCCCCAGGTGCGTGGTCAGCTGAGCTCGGCCTCTTCTTCCAAGGCTCCTCCCGCTGGTGACCTCCCTCCCGATGATGCTCCCGCCAAGTTCCTCGCTGAAGCTCCACTGGTGTCCTTCCTCCCGCCTCCTCCTCGCTGGTCCCGCTGCTGCCGCCGATGTCGCTTCTTCCCCGCTGCGTCAATAACTTGGACATTTTTCTTTTTTTTTTTTTTTTTTTTTTTTTTACATATGTAATCTTTTAACTTGAAATAAAGAGACACATGTTTTCAACAATTCTATTGACTCGCTAGTGTACATACATTCCTCGCCTTCTACGCTGAGTTAACTTTGAATGTGCTTGCCCAAGAAAAATTTTCTAAGTGTTGTACATCCTTTATTTATGAATGCATGGTAGAGTTTTGCTCGACTTAGGCTAAATAAGCCTTATGTCTATTTTACGAGCTCATTTGACTTGCTCGAGCCTCGCATTTGGCTCTTCATAGACAACGTCCCGCCTCGAACTTAGTGCCTAGGGACTTTTGGACAAGGGTTCCTTTGAACCCCGGCCGGGCCTCAGAATTGACCCGAGGTCTTCGATAACACCCTCGCCTGCGTTTTCAACAACCCGAGCTTCGCAGACCGTCCCGCCCAATGAAGTTAGGCTCGGGACTTCATGCCGTGGAGTTCTTCTTCTTCTCGAGCCTTTTAATCGACCCGAGCTCTTCGGATAATACTCCCGCCTCGGTTTTCAGATAACCCGAGTCTGGCACCGTCCCGCCTAACGAAGTTAGGCTCGGGACTTCATGCCGAGGAGGTCTTCTTCTCCTCGAGCCTTTTAATCTACCCGAGCTTCGAAAACACTCTCGCCTCGGTTTTCAACAACCCGAAGCTTGGCACCGTCCCCGCCTAATGAGTTAGGCTCGGGACTTCACGCCGAGGAGGTCTTCTTCTCCTCGAGCCTTTTAATCTACCCGAGCTTCGAAACACTCTCGCTCGGTTTTCAATAACCTCGAAGCTTGGCACCGTCCCGCCTAATGAGTTAGGCTTCGGGACTTCGGCCAAGGAGTTCTTCTTCCGCCGAGCCTTTAATCGACCCGAGGTCTCGATGACACTCCCGCCTCGGTTTTCAAATAACCCGAAGCTTGGCAACGTCCCGCCTAATGAGTTAGGCTTCGGGACTTCGGCCGAGGAGTCTTCTTCCGCTCGAGCCTTTTAATCGACTCGAGGTCTTCCGATAACACTCCCGCCTCGGTTTTCAACAACCCGAAGCTTGGCACCGTCCCGCCTAATGAAGTTAGGCTCGGGACTTCGGCCGAGGAGTTCTTCTTCCGCCGAGCCTTTTAATCGACTCGAGGTCTTCGATAACACTCCTCGCCTCGGTTTTCAAATAACCCGAAGCTTGGCACCGTCCCGCCTAATGAGTTAGGCTTGGGACTTCACGCCGAGGAGTTCTTCTTCCGCTCGAGCCTTTTAATCGACCCGAGTCTTCAGATAATACTCCCGCCTCGGTTTTCAACAACCCGAAGCTGGGCACCGTCCCGCCTAATGAGTTAGGCTCGGGACTTCATGCCGAGGAGGTCTTCTTCTCCGAGCCTTTTAATCGACCCGAGCTTCTGAAACACTCCCGCCTCGTTTTCAACAACCCGAAGCTGGCACCGTCCCGCCTAATGAGTTAGGCTGGGACTTCACGCCGAGGAGTTCTTCTTCCGCTCGAGCCTTTTAATTGACCCGAGCTCTTCAGATAATACTCCCGCCTCGGTTTTCAACAACCCGAGCTGGGCACCGTCCCGCCTAATGAGTTAGGCTCGGGACTTCATGCCGAGGAGGTCTTCTCCTCGAGCCTTTAATCGACCCGAGCTTCGAAACACTCCCGCCTCGGTTTTCAACAACCCGAAGCTTCGGCACCGTCCCGCCTAATGAGTTAGGCTTGGGACTTCCGCCGAGGAGGTCTTCTTCTCGCCGAGCCTTTTAATCGACCCGAGGCTTCGATAACACTCCCGCCTCGGTTTTCAACAACCCGAAGCTCGAGCACCGTCCCGCCTAATGAGTTAGGCTCGGGACTTCACGCCGAGGAGTTCTTCTTCTTCCATTCTTTATTTTTAACTTGCATTATAAATGCTATTTCTCATTCTTACATACATTTGTACTTTTACATATCCCATCTCGGGACGAAATCTTATATTAACATTTTATAATACAAGGGACTTACCTGAAATACTTCTTCGGACTTGTGCGCTCCACTGGCCTCTGACTCCTCGCTCGTCTGGACGAGCCAACCAGACGCTCCTCGGTCCTGCTAATTCCTCGCTTTGCAGCCTTTTCCTCTCGATTTGCATATCCCGCTTCACCCGCTCATACACATCCGAATATGAACGGATCGATGGACACCGCAGTTATACCATGGTCTCCCCATCCGAACACCCTCTTTAATCCCCTTAGAGCTTGGGATGGTTGAACGCACCAAGATCTAGGACCGATCTATGGTATCTTTTGATAAACTCCCGAGGGACTCTCCTTCTTTCTCGCCTCACTCGACACCCATCATGTCATCCTCGTGGTCACCGCTGCCTCGAATTGTTCTCGCGAACTCCCCGCACATCCTGCTCAAAACTCAAGATACTTCCCGTGGAGCTCATGGTACCATTCTCTCGCCCTTCCTCAAGAGCGAGCTGGAAGGCCCCGCGACCTCGGTCACTGACTGACCTTGCACCCCGCCGTGTCATCGAACCGCTCTACGTGTATTAACGGGTCACTCTTTCCCGAATATTGCAGATCCGGAAGCGAAAGTCACGTGGGATCGTGACACCCATAATCTCCGAGAGAGAGGAGATTCATTGTCCAAGATTATTCGCCAGCTTGGACTCTTTCTTGCCTCCAAGATCTTCCACCACTTGCGCCTAATCACAGCACCTCTCCCTCCAACTCCTCCGCACGAGAGGTCAGGCTGCCTCCGCAAATGTTGGCGAGACCCCTTCCTCCATGTTTGTTTCTTCTCTCACCGCAACATTTGGTGCCCCAGGTCTGGGCTTCATCTCCCGCTTTCCCGAACACGAGTATTCCTCGATCGACTCCGGACATCGCTGCAGTGCTTTTCTCTCGTCCTTCCCCGACTCTTGTAATGTGGAGGTCATCATTTCGATCTGCTTTTCCATCCGATCCATCCTTTCCTCGGATCTCCCTGCTCGGGCCTCATTGGCCACTTCTCTCGTGAGTCATCGATTCTTCAGACTTACTCCTCTTCTACTGCTTCCCTCATCGCTGTGTTTTGCGTGTCTTCAATGTATTAGGAATCAGGCTTTCGTGCCGATCCCCACAGACGGCCGCCAAAAGATGTTGATGCAGATTTTCTCGCGTGCCTCAACAAAGGCTTCGAACCTTCCAACAAGATTCTCCAAACAACTCGCTAAGGAACGTCTGAACCTTCTGCTCGCGGATTTAAACAGTACCCGATCCTTCTGCTCGCGATAAGTTCGAGCAGGATTGCCTCCTTTGTCCGGTCCGCTGCCTTCTTCGAATAGCTGATTTCCTGACCGCACTCACGTAAAACCGGTCGTGGGTCGCCGGCGTTTCCGACGAAACCCTCCGACGCCAAGTCAAGAATCGGGTTTCTTTTTTGGTATCTCCCTTAGTGAGGGAGACCGGAAAGATGAAAGGGTATTATTTCGCCCCTTTTGGATGTAAATGGTCTTTTTGAGAAAGTCGATGAGAGAAATTTGGAAAGCGAAGAACCTCGTTATCCAGCTACGTAGAATCCAACTTCTCTTTGTGAATTCAAATGCCAACCCTCGTGCCGCTCTCCTTCGCTTCCTTTTATACTGCTTTTCCCGCTTTTTCCTTTCCAGTCCGCTCCACTCCCACGCCTAATGGTATCCGGGTCCCTCCGATACCAGTTTGGCGAAATATTCCCTGTGGATGAGCTGACTGCTCCTTTAGTCCGATGCACGTGGCCGATCACCATGCCTGCAAGCGTGCAGTGGAATGATGACACCTTGGTGGCACGCGACCGACCGACAACAAAGTGTCATCTCTCCACCATGCGGACCCTTGTCGACATCAAAGGTGTGCCGAGATTCCGAGATAACGGGTCGGGTTGCCCTAGGTCGGGTTTTGTCCAACTGGGCTCGTGGATTCTCGCGAGCAGGAGTGATGTGCTCGGCCTCGACCTTGACCAGCCTTAACTCGAAGAATGACCTCGGCGAGCAAGGAGCTCTCGACCTCGACCGGCTTTGACCGTAAGGATGACCTCGAGCGAGCAAGGAGCTCTCGACCTGACCAGCCTTTAACCCGAAGAATGACCTCGAGCAGGCAAGGAGCTCTCGACCTTGACCAGCCTTGACCGTAAGGATGACCTCGAGCGGGAAGGAGCTCTCGACCTTGACCGGCTTTGACCGAGGGATGACCTCGAGCAGGCAAGAGCTCTCGACCTCGACCGGCCTTGACCGAGGATGACCTCGAGCAGGCAAGGAGCTCTCGACCTTGACCGCCTTTGACCCGAGGGTTGCTCTGGCTAGGTTACCATCGGAGTCTTGCTTGAGCCGGAAGGGCTTCGAGGGTTTGTCCGATATTTACCCCATACACCAGGAAGGGCTTTTAGGGGCCTGTCTGATATTTTACCCAAACGTTACACACCCAAATTCAAACCGAAGATGTACGCCAAATTAAGCCCACACCGTGTCCTAATCATTATTGGTACGATTAATTGAGTCAAGATTATTTGACATTTCCCATTGTTGCAGATTCACTTGGCTTATCAATATTTGGGAACGCGGAAATTAACAAAATTTCTGAATAATATATTTTATTAATAAAATGTTGTTTAACCATGATGCTTCACATCTTTTTATACTGATACTAATTAATTAGCGAAAATCAAATCCATTAACAAAGATTCGAGAATTCATTAGTGAAATTCACTGAAATTAAAAGTAATAAAATCACACAACAACGGAAGTAACACATTAGTTTTCCAAAGTACAAGATGTTAAATAACTTTAAATGCCATTTTTTTAAACAATGACAATTTAAAATAATTCGATGGATATATGTTGTTCTTCTTATCACAAGCTTTGAAATGATATGTTCATCTACGCTCAATTTCGAAATTCGTAAGTGCCCTGCATATTTCCTGCAACAATGTAAGCTTATTTCAAATCATTTTTTCCTCAAAAATTAATATAAGTTTACCATCGTCCATCAAAAGATAGGTATGTGATAACAAGTTCTTATGAAATGGAAATTAATTAAAAAAAAAAAGTTGCGGTACCGGAGACTGAAATTCCTAAAGAGAACGATCACATGAATAACGAAGTTAAATATTTACCCACTTTAATAAGATATGATTTTTATTATATACTTGATCCTCATTTTGTTTCTCCTGATAGATGTTGATTACAAACATAATTTGAATTTAAACAGGATTGTGGTTTTTTTATAAATCATTTGTTAGATTATGAGAATATCACCATGCCATCTACTATCTACCCAAAGAACGAGTATATAAACTAGATTATAAATCCATAAAACAAACTAATTAATAATTACTCACCCGGGGCCTCGGGTGCACTTACTAGTTTCTTGTTCTTGCTCCGCTTCATCCGATCACCCTTCTCACATTCTTGGATTGCTTCCTTCAATCATCTTTACAAGCCACCATGGCCTTCCAATCATGAAATACCATGTATCCAATAGACAAGCCAATAACCAATCCGAAGCGTAACCCATCTTAGCAAACTTCCAATCAAACCAACTCGATGAATTGTCTCCTTCATGGAATCTTGTTGATGATCTCTGGTTCTATTGTTTCATCGATGTTGCAACTTTCGATAACGGAATCCACACAACCTCGAGTTACCCGAATAGGAATCGTTTGGAAACGTATCGAATTGGGGTCCTCGAGGTACTCGGTCCCTCAAGTCGGTTATACTGAAAGATTCAAGACCGAGAGAGAATTCGGACTCGCCAATTGCGTTGGAATCAGCCCAACAAGCTTGTTTGAGGAGAGGTCGAAAGATTCAAGTCGTTGTGAGATTTCCCAATGATGATGGAATACCACCTATCAGGTTGTTGTGAGAAATATTGAGACATTTAACCGAATTAAGCTTTCCCACCACTTCGGAATTGCCCTCGAAACCGATTGCTCGACAAATCAATTGACATGAAAATTGTCAGAATCCTCTCCATTTGTAGGTCAATTCCTTTCATGGTCAAAATTATAGATTCGTAGTAGGTAAAATTTTTCGAACTCATATATTAAGCTTCATGACCAACAATATTATCCCCATGCATCATAGCTTTAAAACTATCAAAAAACCGTGTTGGCAAAACACCGGTGAGCTCATTATGAGAGAGATCAATTATTCGCAACTTGGAAAAGGGAGCTCTTGTTTTGGTATCACCAATGGTACCTCGAAATCGGTTAGATCGCAATATAAGCACTTGCAATTCAGGAAGAACTTCTAACCAATGGGGGAATGTATCATCAATCTGATTATTCCCAACATCTAAAACTTCCAAATATTGACAATTAACCAAAGATAGAGGCAACGATCCTTCCATCCGATTGTCATTCAGGTTAAGACTTGTCAAAACACAATTTTTCCAAATATTTGAGGGAGGCTGCCACTGAACTTGTTCATTCTCATGTCCAAGACCTCAAGTGTTGAGTTTCCAAAAGATTCGGAATTTGGCCACTCAAGTCGTTATTCCCGACGTCAAGAAAGAACAAACGCGTTAAGTTTCCAAGATATTCGGAATTGGGCCACTCAAGTTGTTATTCCCAACATCAAGATATGACAAATTGACACGATTAATCAAAGATGGCGGTAATGGTCCCACCAAGAGATTGCCATTCAACCAAAGAGAATTCAAACTGCAGCTTTTTGCAAATATTTGTGGGATGCTGCCTTGGAAGTTGTTCATTTCGAGATTCAAATTTAGAAGCGTAGAGTTTCCAAGACACTGTGGAATTTGTCCACTCAAGCTATTGTTGTTCAAATAATGGAAAAGAATAGAACTCAAATTACAAAATGATGAAGGAATCTCTCCGTCAAATTGTTGTTGGAAATTGAAAAGAACATCATGTGAGGGGTAGATTTGGGAGTGATCCTAGAAGTAAGTTCGAATAAAGGGAAAGATATTTGAGATTTTTCCACGGAAGATGGTCTATGCTTGTCGGGAAGTTTTGTGAAAGATCTAGTTCAGCCAAAGTATGTACTCCTACATCCCACATCCAATCGGGAATCCTACCATGGATTTGGTTTGAGAAAGGTCCAATCCTCTAATTGATGTTGAGTTCTCAAGATGTCCGGAAACTCACTTATATTGCAAGTCGATAAACCCAACCCCAAAAGATTAGGGAAAGACGAGTTGATCGTTAATTTGGTGCTCAATGATAAACTATTATAAGAAAGAGAAAGATATTTAAGATTTTTGAGCTTTGCAAAATCGTACATGACTCAACGCTGCCATTTAAATTGTTAAAAGAAAGATAGATCTCGATCAAATTCACAAGTTCAAAGACCGAACTTGGAATCGAGCCAGTCGATTGATTCATTCCCAAGTGTAAATAAGAAAGTTGGGTTAGGTTGGTAAACATATCCGAATTTTACCAACAAAGTTATTGTACTGAAAGATCTAAATGACGAAGTCGATGAAGATTTGAAAAAGATGATGGAATGTCACCACTTGAAACTGTTATACCTAAGATCCAAATAAGCAAGATGGGTAATGTTACCTAGTGAAGCGAGAATTGACCCGTGAAATTGCTTGAAGAGAGATTAAGGAGTGTCTGTTGAAAAATTCAAATTCAAAGCCAAAACCAAAGTGTTCAAAGTTTGGCAAAGCACATGTTCAAAGTTTGGCCAAAATTATTCAAAGGTAAATTGTTCAAAGTTTGGCAAAAAAAAATTAGGTAATCACCAACCAAACTTTGACAATTTTAAAGGTTTGGTGAAATAGTGCTACCATGCATTCCTATAAATAGCTAATGTTCTTCATTTGTTAAGGCATCCCAAAATTGAGAGCAATTGCAAGTGAAGCAATTGAGAGAGTTGAGAAAGCTTCCACTTGAGTGCTAGGAGAATTTATTTGGGTATATTGGGCTATTGGGTTTTTGTGAGTTTTTCCCAATTTGTAAATTCTCATTTGTTAGTAAAATTATCTTCCAAGTATTTGCCCGTGGATGTAGGCTTTACTCGAACCACGTAAATTATTGTGTCAATTTTCTTTGTAATTGTTTACACCACATTTAAATTTCTCTGAAGTCACAGCTACCATCAATTGGTAATTTGCTCAACCCACGCTCCAGCACAACAATTGGTATCGGAGCCAAGGTTCGTGACTTGGGGAATACATGATTACTAGATACGACCATTTGTACTTGGAGAACAGTCTATTGTAAGTAGTGTGTATTTTTGCATGTCTAGGAAAGTTCCATCAACAAGACGATAAGAGTCGAAGGAGTCCGGGTTTTAAGTGGGACCATCGTGACCCCTCCATTCTCCCGAGAACTTTCTCGGTGCATTTATTCACGCGAAATAAACATCATAGAGACTGCTTTTCAAGTGTGAATAGTTGTTGAAGGCACTCGATTATTTGAGGTTGAGAGGATGGCGTAAGCGTCGTCGTCGCCTTCGCCGCCAAGGACTCATCGTGACTAATGCAAAGTTTGAAGTGGAGAAATTTGATGGTACCAATAATTTTGGTATGTGGCAATGTGAGGTGTTGGATGTCTTATGTCGCTAAGAGTCTGGATCTCGCTCTAGAAGAAAAGCCCGAAAAGATGGATGACAAGGAGTGGACAAAAATCAATAGACAGTGCATGTGGTACTATTCGCCTATGTCCGGCTAAAGATCGAAGTACTACGTCATGAGGGAGACATCAAGCAAAGAATTTGTGGAAGACACTCGGAAGAAAAATATATGAAGAAAAGCCTTGAAACAGGCTTTATATGAAAAGAAACTCTATCGATTCACGCATGCACTCGGTATGTCGATGAATGACCACGTGAACTCATTCAATAAAATATTAGCGGATTTGCTAAATTTGGATGAGAAATTTGAAGATGAAGATAAGGCATTGTTGTCGTTGAATTCACTTCCGATGAATATGACCATCTCACCACCACTTTGCTTCATGGGAAGGACAAGTGTCACATTTGATGTCAGTATGTAGTGCAATCGTATAACGTCGAGACCGGAAAGAAAGATAAAAAGGATCACGGAGATACAGATTGCAAGTATTGACAGTAAGAGGTCGCTCACAAAGCCGCAAACCCGGAAAAGGGAAAGTCTAAAGGTAGGCTCGCCAAAGATGAATGTGCTTTTGTCGCGAGAAAGGGCATTGGAAAAGAATTGTCCTAAGTTACAAAAGGGCAAGGCTATTTCTAATGCATGTGTAGTCGAGCATGATGAGAGTCGAATTTAGTCTGGTTGGCATGACATTGACATGTCAATCGGATGAGTGGATTTTGGATTCGGTGGAGTTGTTTTATGGGCAATGACAATGCTTGTAAAACCATGGGAATAGGTTCAATCCAATTGAAGAATCATGATGGCTCAATCCATGTCTTGATGTAAGTTCGCTATGTACCAAGCTTAAAGAAAAATCTTATCTCATTAGGAGTCCTAGAATCCAAAGGGCTTACAATCACTATAAGAGATGGGTTCTCAAGGTAGTAGATGGTGCAATCGACGATGATGAAGGGCACATGAAGGAATAACTTGTACTATTTCCAAGGAGTACAGCTTATTGGATCAAGATCATCAGCTTTGAGAAAGGATGCGATTCGGAGGCAACCAAGTCATGGTATATGCGTCTGGGACATGCCTGTGAAAAGCTTTGCAGACTTTGGTTAAACAAGGCTTATTGAAAGGTGCAAATTCTTGCAAATTGGAATTTTGTGAACATTATGCTCAGGCAAGCAAACAAGAGTAAAGTTTGGCTCAAGAATTCACAATACAAAAGGGATTCTGGACTATGTTCACAGCTGATGCGTGGGGACCTACCAGAGTAGCTTCTTTGGGAGGTATGCACTATTTTGTTACTTTTGTTGATGATTATTCAAGAAAAGAGTGGGTGTATTCGATGAAGAACAAAATGAAGTTTTGAGTATATTTCGAAATGGAAGAAGATGGTCGAAACTCGGATCGGTCGAAAGGTTAAAAGACTTCGCTCGGATAATGGTGGTGAGTACAAGAATGATCCATTTTAGAAGTATGCCGAGATGAGGGTATTAGTGCGACACTTCACTCGCTCGAGGTACACCACAATGGAATGGGGTGGCAGACGCATGAACCGAACTATACCGAGAAAGTTCGGTGTATGTTGTCCAACGTCGGATCGGGCAAGGAATTTTGGGTCGAGGTCGTTGTATATGCGTGCCATCTAATTAATCGCTTGCCATCACCGCAATTGAGGGCAAAACACCCATGGAAATGTGGATCGGTAAACCCGCTATCGATTATGATACTTTACATGTCTTTGGTTCCACCGCTTATTATCATGTAAAGGAATCTAAGTTAGACCCAAGAGCGAAGAAAACATTGTTCATAGGTATAACTCAGTGGAGTAAAAGGATACCGCTTATGGTGTCCAAATACAAAGAAGATCATTTTCAAGAGAGATGTGACTTTTGATGAATTAGCCATGTTAAAACAAAAGGATTCACAAAAGGATGATAACACCAAGTAGTACTCGCAGACAGTGGAGCTTGAAAAGGTTAAAGATGATCCAACTGAGTGTCAAGAGGCGGATGATTCTCAATCAACCGAAGATGAAGAAGAGGTTCGACTCAAGAACCTTTAGAGCAACAAGATTCAATTGCATATGAAGGTCGCGGAGAGAGATTCGTAGACCTGCTCGCTTTGTTGATATGGTGGCCTATGCACTTCCAATCGTAGATGGTGATGTTCCTTCCACTTACGGAGGCGATGAAGTAGTCTCGAAAATGTACGATGGAAGCAAGCAATGGATGAAGAAATGCGTCTCTTCAAAAAATGGAACTTGGAAGTTAGTTACACGCCTAAAGACAAAAAGGCAATTGGGTGCAAATGGGTATATGCAAAAAGGATGGATTTCCTCGAAAGGATAAAATTCGATACAAGGCTAGATTGGTAGCGAAGGGTTACGCTCGTAGAGAAGGAATAGACTACAATGAGGTATTTTCTCCAGCTGTGAAACATTCGCCTATTCGGATTTTGCTAGCCATTATTGCGCAATATAATCTGGAGCTAGTTCAACTTGATGTAAAACCGCGTTCTTGCATGGTGGTTTGGAAGAGGAAATCTACATGACTCACCGGATGGATTTAGAGTCACTGGAAAAGAAAATTGGGTTTGCAAACCGACAAAGTCACTTTATGGATTGAAACAATCTCCGAGGCAGTGGTACAAGCGATTTGATCGGTTTATGAAAGCGGCCAATTAGTTGGAAGTCTACACTACATGCTCATGCTGAACCATCAACCATAGAGGCCGAGTATATGGCAATTACGGAGGCTATTAAAGAGGTCGTTTGGTTACAAGGCTTGCTTGGAAACTTGGATTGATCCGGGAGCATGTTAACTTGTATTGTGACGATCAAAGTGCTATTCACTTAGCAAAGAATCAAGTTTATCATGCGCAGCATCTAAGCATATTGACGTACTGATTTCACTTTGTGCGGGAAATTATCGATGAGGGAAGATTCTTCTTCGGAAAATCAAGACCGCAGAGAATCCCGCAGATATGTTGACCAAGGTGGTGACAACGATCAAGTTTGAGCATTGTCTAAACTTGATCAATATCCTGAAAGTTTAAAACAGTGAGAAGGGTAGAGATTGGAGGATCATTTTATACAAGGAAGTTCACAAAGATGCAGCCACTTTGGGAATGATGGTTTGTTGGTAGTCGGCTCAGATTTGGGTAAATCTTCACCGAGGTGGAGAATTGTTGAAAAATTCAAATTCAAAACCAAAACCAAAGTGTTCAAAGTTTGGCAAAGCACATGTTCAAAGTTTGGCCAAAATTATTCAAAGGTAAATTGTTCAAAGTTTGGCAAAAAAAAATTAGGTAATCACCAACCAAACTTTGACAATTTTAAAGGTTTGGTGAAATAGTACTACCATGCATTCCTATAAATAGCTAATGTTCTTCATTTGTTAAGGCATTCCAAAATTGAGAGCAATTGCAAGTGAAGCAATTGAGAGAGTTGAGAAAGCTTCCACTTGAGTGCTAGGAGAATTTATTTGGGTGTATTGAGCTATTGGGTTTTGTGAGTTTTTCCCAATTTGTAAATTCTCATTTGTTAGTAAAATTATCTTCGAGTCTTTGCTCGTGGATGTAGGCTTTACGTCGAACCACGTAAATTATTGTGTCAATTTTCTTTGTAATTGTTTACACCACATTTAAATTTCTCTAGAAGTCACAGTTACCATCAATTGGTAATTTGCTCAACCTACGCTTCCGCACAACAGTGTCAAGCTCGGAAATTGAGTAAAACCAGAAGAAATCTTAGAGTAATTGAAATCATTGAAAGCCAGGTTGAGGTTTCGCAGGCGAGGAAGAAAGAAAAGGCTACTGTTGGAAGGGATGCTGCCGTGAAGCCAACTACAACTGAGGTCGAGGCCAATCACGTGACCCGTCGCCGAATCACATGTTACTCCATCCCAGCTGGAGCAGCAATCAGCGTCCTCCTTCCAAGACATCATTTTTGGACGAGATATTTGTTCATCACAATAGAGCGAAGACTGTTTTTCAAAGGCAAAGAGTTGCTTAAATTGGAGTAGAGCAGAACTTTGGTCATGTGAGCAAAGTGTTGCTGAACTCTGAGAATACAAGAGCAATAACTGGAGGCAAATCAAAAGTTGACAAGGCTGAGTTAAATAACCACCCATTTTTTTTTTTCGCTTTTCCGGTTGATGAAAAACAAGAAGAGAGATATGACAATTTATAGAAGTTGAATGGTGTGTAATTAATTAACAATATAACACTTGGTTGACTTAGAGCACCAAGTCTTGTTTTGGAATTTAGTTGGTGAGTGGAATCGTTGCATGGGAAGATCGATTAAGAATGTTGAAAGTGACAGTTTGAGGACGTGCGTTGACGGGGAATGATGAGGAAGCTGTTTTGGTGGAAGGCTGTGAGGGAATAGATGCGTGGGTGGGATTGTCAAAAGGAGATATGGCTCCATTTGGTGCTAAGCGCGCGTTAATTAGAAAAACAATAACTTATCTCTATATATGTTAATTTGTTGAGTATCGTAATAAAAGTAATGTTGATTTAAATTTATGACCGTAAAATATCAATAGTACTATAATTGTTATTCAAAAATAATTGTTTGTCTGTCAGGATGCTGGTGGACTGCTTGTAAATTGTAATTAGAAACGCCAGCAAGAATTTATCCACAAAAAAAAAAAAGTAATGTTGATTTAAATATATGGCTTTAGAATATCAACAGTATTATAATTTTTATTCAAAAAAATAATTGTTTGTCTGTCGGGATGCATGTGGGCTGCCTGCAATTAGATAAGCCAAAAAGAATTTATCCGCGAATGAAAAAAAAAAAAACTAGTAAGAATATTGAACTACTAACATGACCCCTTGTTTGTATAGCACATGTTACATTCCCATTTTGACATTTTTTTTAAATATATATATAGTAAATGCCATAATTTTTGACCTGTAGAGATAATCATCATAATTTAAATTGGCAGTTCAATGAATTGTTGTTGTGCTTCGTGTGCTCTTTTATTCAAATGAATTAGAGTTTTTCTTCAATTAAATTTTAATTGTTTAAAAGTTTATATCCAAATTTCAAATTTGAAATTGTAACCTACTTGTAAGCGCAATCAATACTACCCTTTGAAGTTGATCAGGAGGAATAATCTTAATTAATTATAATTCATTTAGACTTAGAGCATGCACCAAGTCGATGTTTATAATGCTTTTAGATTTGGGAGTACCAAGTCTTGTTATACTTCTTAATTAGATTGCAAGGGCCAATAGAAGTCGTTCTTTCTCAAAGCAGTCAACACGCTGGAAAGTGATTACGCATTGATGAATTATGTTTACTGATCATTCCCTTTCTTTACGTAAAAGAAGACTTTGATGATTCTTCAAGAGGAATCCAGCTAATTACCATTTTGATATTATTTATATATGTAAATAGCTCAGGGAGATGTTAGACGCCAGTTAGTTAGTCATTTACACAAACACAATTCATATTTCCTCCTCTGTTTTGACTCTGTTTTAGATTGTTAATAAAATCGTTGGACCTTCCATTTACCTCTTAATAATTAGTTGACTACAAATTAATATGTGTAATCTACTTGTAAGCTTGATCAATAATACCTTTTGAAATTGAGGAGAAATAATCTTAATTAATTGTAATTCATTTAGACTTGGGAGCATGCACCAAGTCGATCTTTATAATACTTGTGGACGCTGAGCACCAAGTCCAAAATTGAGGAGCAATAATACTTTTTGACTCAAGAGTGCACGAAGTCTTGTTACTGGATTAACTCATAATCTTGTTATGGAGTCTAGTTAATTGATGGTACATTCGTTGCCGATTTTATAAAATTTGAGACAATATTGAGTGTTTATAACGGTGCGAGTAACTTTGATTCAAAACCCAGTCCGAAAGGAAACACAAGAAGATCTTCCCAATTCCATGTTTAATTATCCATAAGAAGCTAGCTGTGTCCAAATTAGAATATATGTTATTGTATGTTACAAATTAATCTGCAGAAAATTGAAAATATAAGGGCAATATCTAGAGGCAGATCAAAATTTGAAAAGGCTGTGTTAAATAATCCATATTATATTTTTTCTTAATGAAATCAGAAGAACAGAAATGGCTAAATGCAGAAGAAAATGATGTGGAAGTATGAAGTGAATTTAGGGAGGCTTCAAGTCATTGTAATACTTTTAGACTTTGAGCACCGAGTCTTATTGATTTTGTTAATACATTTTCTCCAAGAAGAGCAATGTACTCACTCACAAATGGAGCTATCAATTAAGCTCCGAGTTTCTAAATTGATGAGATGTAGTGAATATTACGGTAGTACTCTTTCATTCTGAAAGCAGCCGCTCGTAAGTCATTAACCAGAAACTTTGTCAACACGGATTAAACATTGATGGATAATGTTTGTATTAACTCATTTCCTGTCTTGGCGTCTATAGTAGACTTTGATTATTCTAAATTTTTCCAACTTTTCCAATTTCCACAAACCAGTCTAAAAGCTGAAAAGATATATAGATAGGAGAAATGTTATCGTCTGTCTATCATATATGCGGATGTGGCAGCCACCTAGACTCCAGTTGTTATTATTATTAGTATTTTATTTTTAAGAGGAATAGACCGTATCCAATAATCCGAATATATGTTTTAACACAAAACTCCCTTATGAAATACCAATCAAATAAAGTTTTGATTCTATTTCAGTTTATTAAGCACGTTGAGTTAGAGTAGACCTTCCATTTACTTCATAGTTTATTGTAAATATGTGTAATCTATATGCTAAACTTGTAAGCATAGATCAATCAATATCCAAAAGAATGATCAAGTGGACATTGTTGCGTATGCACGATAGGCCACATGTCACTTTATTATTGACCTACTTATTAAACACCAATCTATAATCAAGTAACTTGTGGCCCATCGCATTTGATCGGGTCTCTCAATTCCCAATACTCAATAAAAATACTCTCGAAAGTCATTAACCAGAAACTTAGTCAACACGTAACATTATTAAGCATTAAACAGTGATGGATAATGTTTGTATTTACTCAATTCCTTTCTTGGCGTCTATAGTAGACTTTGATTATTCGAAAGGAGCATTTTCCAACTTTTCTAATTTCCACAAACCAGTCTAAAAGTTGAAAAGATATATAAATAAGAGAAATGTTATCGTCTGTCGTATATGCTGATGTAGTAGCCACTTAAACTTCAGTTATTATTATTATTATTTTTATTATTGTTTTTAAAAAGGTAAGAGGAATAGACGGTATCCAGTAATCCAAATATATATTTTAACACAAAACTCCCTTATGAAATACCAATCAAATAAAGTTATTTAGAAGCTACTCAACTAAGTCCAAAGGATCCGCACTCTAATTAGTCTCATGCACAAAGAACTGTTCATTTTCCCTCCTCTGTTTTGATTCTATTTCAGTTTATTAAGCACTTTGAGTTAGAGTAGACCTTCCATTTACTTCATAGTTTATTGTAAATATGTGTAATCTATATGCTAAACTTGTAAGCATAGATCAATCAATATAAAAAAGAATGATCAAGTGCGCATTGTTGCCTATGCACGACAGGCCACATGTCACTTTATTATTGACCGACTTATTAAACACCAATCTATAATCAAGTAACTTGTGGCCGATCGCACTTGATCGGGTCTCTCAATTCCCAATACTCAATAAAAATACTCTCAAAGAGAGTGAGTAAATAGGATGCGTAAACACATGGGAGGTCATTTTGAAACATTATTTCTTATTATCAATTTTTTTTTTTTTGGATATCAGGTGCAGCTATATAACGAGAATAAACGCAAACAATTTCATCTTTTGAGTTTGAGCAAAAGCAATTTCATTTGAGTGAATTTTTTTTTCTTAAATTATAGATTAATGGCAACTCAATTTTCTTCATGAAGGATTCAAACTTTAGACATCTTATTTTCACTCAAAAGATTTAACCAACTGAATTAGATGATTCCACTTTTATTACAAGAAAACATTAGAATTTGGCAGAAGTCTAACATACATCACGAGAAGGAAAAGATTTTTATCCATCTTATTGGATGCTTCACAATGACATATTAAAAGCCCAAATCTTACAGACATAACCGAAGGTATACCTTGTAATAAAGTTGCCCTATAAATATTATTATTTCAAATTAAAAGTCGAGCTTATTTGATTTTCCCGTTGGTGCATACAAAGAACAATTATAGCTAAACATTATTATAACTTAGTCATCTTTAATTTCTCTACCTAAAGTTTTTATAACTGCATTTGTTTTTCAATATATATTTGAAAGACTATTGTTGCTCTTTAACATTAATTAAACTATAGCTTATAAATAAAAGGCTTATTTACTTTGACATACATTAAACTTCCTTGCAATTTGCCGGGAAAAAAATTGTATTTTAATAGAGATCAGGGATCTTTATACTTTATGCTATGTTTCTAGTGTTTAGTGATAGAGCTTTGAGAGTTTCAGTCAATGAAACAAAAAAAAAAAAATGGAAAAATGGCCACCGCAACAAACCAAGAAACAATGAAGGATTTGGTTATAAAACAAAAACAGAATACTATGAGGAAATAGAGAGATAGAAGTAGCAAAAAAAGAAGAAAAGAAAAAGAGATTTAAATGAGGATATGGTTTATTGAATGAAAAAATAAATTTTTAAATTTAAATGAGAAACTTGGTTAGTAAATGGGTTTATTGAGTGGTTAGTAAATTGGTTTACTGAGTATTATGGCTAGCTTAAATAGTTTCACCCTATTTCAAATCATTTTTTTTCCTCAAAAATTATGAAAATGGAGATTGTCAATTTTTTCTCTATTATATTCAATATATACTATTTATCTCATTGCTCTTTTTTTAATAATTAGTAGCCTCACTGACAACATAAGTTTATAATATTATCCTTATTTTAAAATATACTTTTATTCATATTTATTATAAATTAAATAAATCACATGAATAGAAATTTAAATAAAAATTAAGTATCAAAAACAAAAAATAAAAGTTATGATGTGAAAAAAAATAATAAAATGTTTTTCTTGTATTTTTTAATAAATATTTTTTATGATGAATATATAAGAAAATTATTATAAAATGATAAAAAATTATTATAAGAAACTTGAATGATAAATAATAAATTATTATAAAATAAATAATAAATTTTTTTCTTGTAAATTAAACATAGAAAATAGTCTAGACGGAATTTTTCCATAGAAGACAAAATGATTATTTTTGGCCGGTCAGTTCAATCCATCCCAAGGTCAATTTAGTCAACAATCCCCCTTGGGCATTAAACATTGATGGGATTGTTATTTTCGTGAATTATTATCTTCGTTTATCATTCCCTTTTAATTAATTATGTAATTTATCTCTAATTTTGCCATGTGCATTCATATTATTATGATTGATTGAAATACACATTAGATAAGAATGAATTAGAAAAAAATAATACACTATTAAAAAATTTTCTTTAAAGTCGACTTAGATTCTTCAAAAGGAGCATTTTCCAATTTTTCACATTTCCACAAAGCAGTTTTGGCGTTTACAGTTGAGTGCTGACGTGGCGCGAGGGTGAGGCATTTCTTAGTACATTTCTTTGTTGACGTGTCAAGTACTGCGCTTTTGCTTATTGTGATGGACCTATACTACTCCTAACTAAAATTCAATTTCTTAGTACACCCGCCATTCGAATTAGATTTTTCATTTTTAATACAGACCATATAAAATTCGATTAGCTGATTACCTTACAATAAATATACATACATACATACATATATATATATATATATATATATAATATTTAATGCCAATATACCATCCCACTCCGTTTATCGAAAGTATAAACAATAGGATTAATTTTGTGAACAAAATGGTCCAACCATAATGTTTTTGAATGCCTAGGGCCTACACTTTCACCATAGAATTGAAAAAATAACTTGAGTTTATAAAATCTGGTGAACCTGCACGAATCCTAAATTAAATTCAATTTCTTAGTACACCCGCCATTCGGATTGGAAAAATAACTCGAGTTTATAAAATCTGATGAAGTGACAATATGGTTAGGAGAGAGAATAAATGGATTGAGTGTAATTTAAACACATACGGGATCATTTCAAATATTATTGCTCATCGTCATCAGCTACTTTATTTTCATGCGTGGTAATTAGAGTATAAGTTAACAATTTCATTTTTTGAGCGAAACTGATGTTTATTCACTCGATGAACTTTAGCAAGATAGACTTGAAAGACTACAGAAATTACAATGGTTTAAGAATTACACAAATTGATCATGGCGAATTATTGAATGAGGGTTGAGATCTAGTATTAAGTTGAGCTGTACTTAACTGTTCATAATATTCTTTCGCACGTACATGAATGAGATATAGCTTCATTTATAACAGCTATTAGCAAGCTCTCATTAGCTGAAAGCACAAATTCAAAAAATCTAATGGTTGAAACTAAAATTAAACCCACTTTCATATTTAAAGTTTATTATTACGTGTAGACGGACTGAGCCGTATATAACAAAATTACTTGACACCTTCATTTTTTTTTTTATAATCTGCATACGAGTAGCTTGTGATCATTATTTCTTATGACTGCTGTGAATTATGATGACTGGGTCATGGGTTGAGGAAATAGGACTAAGAGTATATAGAGGTAATTATTGTAATGAGCTTTTTGATAAATATTGAAGAGGACTCAAAAGCAATACTTAGTTCATATTTTTTCAGTAAATATTACAAACTTGTTTGAATACCAAATTAAATTTTGTTAGAAATATCATTCAATCAAAATCATGCTATCTTTTATTATCTGTCATTACTCATACATATATAGTAATTGTTTGCACGTGCATCTTAATTAACCAAATCATTAAAACAAATCGAAAAAATAAAAATATGAATCTTGATATTACTTGCAGACATTGATCAATTACCGGGCGGTGAGGCGGCGACGGTTGATAATGCAAGTACTTATTATAAGAACGTGATTAATCATGTCAGTACTGGGACTCCGAAGAGGCTTGGAAAATGTATTGAAATTTATTTGTTTGCTATGTTTGATGAAAATCAAAAGGGTCTTGCTGAAACAGAAAGACATTTGGCCTCTTTTCGCCTGACAAGCAGTCCAAGTATAAACTTGATAATTAAGTTGGATTGTAGCTTTATTAATTTTCGAACAATTGTGAAAGAAAATATATTATTACTAAAATTATGTTATAGCTTCAGATTATGGATACTCTGCATACATAAAGTGTATTATAAATGCATACAGAACATTTAAATAAAAATAATAAAAAGAAGGCAAGGGATTGAACAATTCATATATTTCATGATAAAATTAAACATCCTAAAGCATAGAAATTGAGCTAGCTAGGTAATTATAAACTATTATAAACATTTAAAAATTAATTGCATTGTATGTGTTTACCCATCTTTAGACTTTTCAGCGAGCAATGCATTACTCTTCTTTCAGGATATTATATTGCCCACATAAGCATTATTCAAAAGTTATGAGTCAATAAAATTTGGTACCTGGAGGGTTGTTTAAACTACCACTGCCACCTTCCATGAATATAAAATCCTGAAGAGCAAAAAAAAACACATTATGTTAATAGAGTTGGTGATTTAAAAAATAATAATAATAGTGGTTCTTAATTATTTAAAATTTTTCCTCTAATCTCTAATAACAATTTACTGCACGAAGAAGCCTTTGCATGGCTACCATTCCTCAATTCCAAATGGAGCACCGACAGTTGGTAAATCCCTAAAAACGAGATTCTGTTCGTTTGAATTCTTACAAGCAGGCAAACCAATAAAGCAAGCCTAAACTCTGAGATGTAACAATAATGGAAACTGATTAATTAAATGTTAAGCTCCAAACTCATTATCACATATATGAGTGCTCCACCTGCGGCCGCGCCGTCTCCGGTCATTGTCAGCTCTCCGCCGTCACCTCCTCCGTTTTCTTCTTCTCCGGCGTCGGCGAATTCTTCGTTATCGATCTCAATGCCTCCATCTGATGCTTTTTCTCCATCTGAGAACTCCGCCTTTTCGAAGAGATTCGCCGTTTCTGGATCTCTGGCTTTCGGGCTATTTGCTGCCGTTTTGGCTATATAGAGTTCACTAAGTGCGACATCGATTTATTATTGTAGTTGGATAATTTTTTTCCTATTCTATTTTATTTATTTACATCATTTATACTCACATAAATAATTCTTTTAATTTACTTCTTTTATATATTATGTTTTGTGGCCAAGTTAGTAAAATTCCAAACAACTACAACTTCTTTTCCACTGTTATGATTCTTATGAAACCCACGGGAAGGATCAAAAGGTTGAAAGTTGCATGAATTTGTAGCCAACTTAGTAAAATTTCAAAGTAATTCGACTTCTTTTCCACGGCTTGAACCAAGGGAAGGATTAAACAAAGTTGGGAGTTGCTCATGTAAGACTGCCCAAAATTCTCAAAGCCATTAATAATGAGCACTTTAGCCCAGTTCCCATTAGAAGGATCAAAAAACTTTTCGTAGACATCTCTTTGACTTACACTACTAATGGGGAATCTAATTAAATATAATATTTTTAGACTTAGAGCACAATTGTTTATGTATAATTAGAGATGTCCAACGAGCCATACCATATTGTGCCGACAGAGTCATGTAGGCTCGTGCTCATTATGTGTTATTACCACTACGTGATTCATATTGTGCCCACATGTACCTAATTTTTTTCCTTAAATCTAGCCTGCCACACTTGTCAAGCCCGTGTAGGGATGTCAAAATTCTCCACAGGTTTAGAGCCCCATGAGATTTTACCCTGAATGAGATAAATAACTTTGAAAAATGAGGCAGAGAATGAGTAGAAAATAATATGGGGTTTGATTTTGTACTGTCCACCCCACCTCGACCCCAATCTCCATTATATGTATTTTTTATTTTTTTATTTAATAACTTTAATTTTTATTAATTACAATATTGGTTGGTTAATAAATTTTTATTTTATTTTTACCTAACATAAATAGATTATAGCTAAAAGAAAACCCTATATTATAATATTTATTCAATCCTAAAAATATTATTATGTTTTCTTTTCTCTCTTAAGATACTGCTCCGTTCAAATATTTTATAGTTTTGATATCATTTCGAGATATTGTTTCAAACTTTTAGAGTTTTTTTTAATAATTTTAAAATACTTTATAATATACTAATAATTTTATTTAAATCTTTAATTTTTAATTTATTAAAATTATATATTTATATATACTATAAAATAAGTAAATGGAGAATATAGTGGGAATGAGGAAATTATTCCCCATCTAGGGATTCCCAAGCATTGGTTCTTCATTTGAAACCGAGCTCATCAATAACTATTTCTCTCGTAGCACTCGCGCCATCTTGGTTTCTCTATGAAGACTGAAGACTCAATTTGACAATTTTTCTTATCCAAATTATCATCAGTGATAAGACTAGCTGAGTAAGAGATTTTAGACCTACCATATTTGAATTAATGAAATTCATTTTCAGTTTACACCCAATCTATTATTCATCAACTAATTTTTAATTAGAGTGATTATAACCCACAGATACTTGCACAAATTCGGTAACCAATTAAAAGTTTTTGCTGGTGAGCGATGAGGAAAATAGCATCGATATATGTAGCGAGAGAATATCCAACGTTCACACACAAGAATTTTTTTTAAATTTAAAAGATTTGGGATTTTGTTTGTAAACTACAAGAAATGTTTAAAACACTAACAAAAAAAAACAAAGGCAACATGAGTTTCTGAAGGACGGCCATGCTGGAAAATAATTTCAAATGTGATTTTGAGTCCTAAAGTAATAGAAGTTAGCAAAAGTCCGGTGGATAAATATTAACTCTAGCATAGTGGATTAATAAATATTAAAAATCAAATAATTCTTAAACATTTTGTAGTAGATATAAAGCAGAAGAATGATAGATAAAGCAATGATTGATTCACCATAGAATTCAAAGTTCAAACTAAGCATCCCATGTACATTCATTGCCAAAGAGCATGTAGAGAAAAAATAAAATTAGCGCTTCCAATAATATTAATACTTGGTTTGTACTGAAGAAGGGATCATATAATTATTATTGGTTAAATATATGTTTTAATTTTACTTTTTCGCAAGCATCAGCATCACCCACCCAGCACAAAACCCTGGCTTAAATGGGAATTTATTGAATTATTAATTGCACACGATCACCTTATAAATTATCAATCTTAATTAATCATAATTACTTCCTTGGTGGCCGTAGCCCTCTTTGCAATAATGCTACAACATTGTGATTTTTAATAGTTATTAATCCACTACGCAGAGAATGTTCTTCTTCTCCCCCACAAATTTTGAAATAGTATGCTCTTCGCCCAAATCCGAAATGCATGGCCCAAGATAAAATAAACCAAATTTACACAATTTCCTGCAACAATATTATTACTTCAAATCATTTTACCATTGAAGCGTGCGTGTGTGATAACATGTTCTCATGAAATGAAAATAAAAATAATATCGGCACCTGGAGGATTATTTGACCTCCACTCGCTAGCTTCCAAGAGTTTAGAATTCTCGAAGAGAACAATCACATCAATAATTCAGGTAAATTTTTCTTTCTTATGCATTACCCGCAATTTCTTTGTCACTATCGATGTTGATAATAAACATAATTTGAAATTAATTAGGATTATGGTTTTGTAAATCAATTGTTAGACTACGAAAATATCAGCACGCTTCTACTCAAAGAACGAGAACATGAACCAACTTATAATTCCAAAAGACAAACTAATAATTACTCACTGCGCTGTAGAGATGAACTTACAAATTTCTTCTTCTTGCTCTGCCTCGTTTGATCACCCTTTTCACCTTATTGGATTGCTTCCCTCGATCATCCTCGCAAAATATCGTGGCCTTCCAGTCGCAAATACCATGTGTCCGATGGACACGCCGATCACCACTCCGGATGCGTAACCCACCTTAGCAAACTTCCAATCAAACCAGCTTGAATCATCGTCTCCTTCATGAAATCTTGTCGGTGATGTTGGTGCTAGTGTCTCATCAATGCTGCAGCTTTTTGATAATGGGAATCCACACAACCCCGGTTACTGAATAGGAATCATTTTCAAATGTATTCAATTGTGGTCCTCGTGGTATGGGTCCCTCGAGTTGGTTGTTTGAAAGATTCAACACCAAAAGATAATTCAAACTTGCCAATTGCGTTGGGATATGTCCAACAAGCTTGTTTGAAGAGAGGTCAAGAGATTCAAGCTCTGTCAGATTTCTCAATGATGATGGAATAGCACCTGTCAAGTTGTTGTGAGAAATGTTAAGGCCTTTGAGTGAATTAAGCTTTCCCACCACTTTTGGAATTTCCCCTCGAAACCGATTCCTCGACAAATCAATAATAGCGAAAGTGGTTAGAATCCTCTTCATTTGTATGTCGATGCTTCTTATGAAACCCATGGGAGGTATCAAAAGGTTGAAAGTTGCATAAATTTGCTGCCAACTTAGTATAATTTCAAACTAATTTGACTTCTTTTCCACGGCTATGAACCATGGGAAGGATAAAAAAAAGTTAGACTGCCCAAAATTCTCAAAGCCATTAATAATCAGCACTTTAGCCAAGTTTCCATTATAAGGATCAAAAAACTTTTCATAGACATCTCTTTTACGCACACTACTAATAGGGAATCTAATTAAATATAGCATTAGTACAATATTTTTAATACATAGATCCACGACTTTAATACTGATCGAGGATAAATTAAAAGATAAAAAATAGTACATTAGAGTCTGCATTTTTTTTTTTGTTTTCTAGCTTATCCTTGACTATATTAAAGTTAAAGATATTTGATTGAAACATTTCTCTAGAGCACAATTCTTTATTTATAATTAGAGATGGCCAACGGGCCATACCATATCATGTCGGCATAGCCCGTTAAAAGAAAGCCCGTGTAGGCTCATGCTCATTCCGTTTTGTGCTCACTACGTGATTCATATTGTGCCGCACATACCTAATTTTTTTCCTTAGATCCGGCCCGGCGCACTTGCCAAGCCCATGTAGGAGGCACAATCCTCCACGGGTTTGGAGCCCCATGGGGTTTTACCCTAAAAGAGATAAATAATTTTTGGGGAATGGGCGGAGAATGAAGAGAAAATAATTTTCTAATTTTTAATGGGGTGGGGTTTGGTTTTCTATTCCCTACCTCACCCCGACCCCAAACCTCATTATATATAATTTTTTAAAATTTTATTCAATAATTTTTATTTTTATTAATTACAATATTAGTTGGTTAATAAATTTTCATTTTACTTTTACCAAATATAAATAGGTTATAGATAAAACGAAACTCTATATTATAATTCTTATTCAATTCTAAAATATTATTATATTTTTTTTTCTTTCTTAAGATACCGCTCTCTTCAAATATTTTGTAGTTTTGATATTATTTTGAGATATAGTTTCAAATTTTTAGATTTTTTTAATAATTTTAAAATACTTTATAATATGATGATGATTTTATTTAAATATTTAATTTTTTAATTTACTAAAATTATATATTTTTATATACTATAAAATAAGTAAATGAGGAATATGGTGGAGATGGGAAAATCATTCCCCACATGGAGATTCCTAAGCACCAAACGCGGCGTTTTGGTTCTTTATTTGAAACTGAGCCCAGTCAAGAAATGTTTCTCTTGTAGCACTCGCGCCATCTTGGTTTCTCTGTGAAGACTGAAGACTCAATTCGACTGTTTTTCTTATCCAAATTATCATTAGTCATAAGACTAACTGAGTCAGAGTTTTGACATACCGTATTTGAATTAATGAAATCCATTTTCATTTTTACACCCAATCAATTATTCATCAACTAATTTTTAATCAGTGATTATAACCCACAGACACTTGCACAAATTCGGTAACTAATTAAAAGTTTTTATTGGTCAGCGATGAGGAAAATATCCAACGTTCACACACTAGAATTTTTTTTTTTAATTTAAAATGATTTGGGACTTTGTTTGTAAACTACAAGAAATGTTTAAAACACTAACAAAACAAAAAAAAAAGAAAAAAAGAAAAAAAGAAAAAAAGGCAACATGAGTTTCCTGAAGGACTGCCGTTCTGGAAAATAATTTCAAATGTGATTTTGAGTCCTAAAGTAATAGAAGTTGGCAAAAGTCCTACGGATAACAGAGCCAAAGGCAAAGAATATTCTTCTTCTCCTGACAAATTTTGAAATAGTTTGTTCTTCGCCGCCCAAATCTGAAATACATGGCCCAAGATAAAACAAACCAAATTTACACAATTTCCTGCAACAATATTATTACTTCAAGTCATTTTACCATTAAAGCATACGTCAGTGATAACATGTTCTTATGAAATGAAAATAAAAGTAAAAATAATTTCGGCACCTGGAGGATTATTTGGCTTCCACTCCTAGCTTCCAAGAGTCTAGAATTCCTGAAGAGAACAATCACATCAATAATTCAGGTAAAATTTTCTTTCTTATGCATTATCCGCAATTTCTTTCTTACTATAGATGTTAATAATAAACATAATTTGAAATTAATTAGGATTGTGATTTTTGTAAATCAATTGTTAGACTACGAAAATATCAGCACGCTTCTACTCAAAGAACAGAACCTGAACCAGCTTATAATTCCAAAAGACAAACTAATAATTACTCACCTGCGCCTTTAGAGATGCGTTTACAAATTTCTTCTTCTTGTTCTGCCTCGCTTGATCACCCTTTTCACCTTATTGGATTGCTTCCTTCGATCATCCTCGCAAAATATCGTGGCCTTCCAGTCTCAAATACCACGTATCCGATGGACACTCCGATCAACACTCCTGATGCGTAACCCACCTTGGCAAACTTCCAATCAAACCAGCTTAAATCATCGTCTCCTTCGTGAAATCTTGTCGTTGATGTTGGTGTTGGTGCCTCATCAATGCTGCAGCTTTTTGATACTGGGAATCCACACAACCCCAAGTTACCAGAATAAGAATCATTTCCAAATGTATTAAATTGGGGTCCTCGTGGTATGGGCCCCTTGAGCTGATTGTTCGAAAGATTCAACACCGAAAGATAATTCAAACTCGCCAATTGTGTTGGGATATGTCCGGCAAGATTGTTTGAGGAGAGGTCTAGGGATTCAAGCTCTGTCAGATTTCTCAATGATAATGGAATAGCACTTGTCAAGTTGTTGTGAGAAATATTAAGACCTTTAAGTGAATTAAGCTTTCCCACCACTTTTGGAATTCCCCCTTGAAATTTGTTGCTGGACAAATCAATAGTTGCGAAAGTGGTTAAAATCCTCTCCATTTTTATGTCATTGCCTTTCATAGTAAAAAATATTGAATAATAGTAAGAAAAATTCTGCGACTCCATATAATCGACTCCAACACTATTGTTATCCCCATGCATCATGGCTTTAAAATTATCAAGATACCGTGTTGGCAAAACACCGGTGAGCTCGTTGTGAGAGAGATCAATTATTCGTAACTTGGGAAAGGAGCTCTTGTTTTGGTATCACCAATGAGACCTCGAAATCGGTTAGATCGCAATACAAGCACTTGCAATTCAGAAAGAACTTCTAACTAATGGGGGAATGTATCATCAATCTGATTATTCCCAACATCTAAAACTTCCAAATATTGACAATTAACCAAAGATGGAGGCAACGATCCTTTCATCCGATTGTCATTCAGGTTAAGACTTGTCAAAACACAATTTTTCCAAATATTTGAGGGAGGCTGCCACTGAACTTGTTCATTCTCATGTCCAAGACCTCAAGTGTTGAGTTTCCAAAAGATTCTGGAATTTGGCCACTCAAGCTGTTATTCCCGACGTCAAGAAAGAACAAACGCGTTAAGTTTCCAAGATATTCTGGAATTGGGCCGCTCAAGTTGTTATTCCCAACATCAAGATATGACAAATTGACACAGTTAATCAAAGATGGCGGTAATGGTCCCACCAAGAGATTGCCATTCAACCAAAGAGAATTCAAACTGCAGCTTTTGCTAATATTTGTGGGATGCTGCCTTGGAAGTTGTTCATTTCGAGATCCAAATTTAGAAGCGTAGAGTTTCCAAGACACTGTGGAATTTGTCCGCTCAAGCTATTGTTGCTCAAATAAAGGAAAAGAATAGAACTCAAATTACAAAATGATGAAGGAATCTCTCCGGTCAAATTATTGCTGGAAACAGAAAAAAATAGAATGTGAGGGGGTGGATTAGGAAGTGATCCTTGAAGTAAGTTCGAATCAAGGGAAAGATATTTGAGATTTTTCCACGGAAGATGGTCAACGCTAGTCAGGAAGTTTTGTGAAAGACCTAGGTAATACAAAGTATGTACTCCTACATCCCACATCCAACTGGGAATCCTACCATGGATTTGGTTTTGAGAAAGGTCCAACCACTCTAATTGATGTTGAGTTCTCAAGATGTCCGGAAACTCACTTATATTGCAAGTATAATCTCAACTCCAAAAGATTAGGGAAAGACGAGTTGACTGTTAATTTGGTGCTCAATGATAAACTAATATTAGAAAGCCGAAGATATTTAAGATTTTTGAGCTTTGCAAAATCGTACAGCTCAACGCTGCCACTTAAATTGTTAAAAGAAAGATAGATCTGAGTCAAATTCACAAGTTCAAAGACTGAACTTGGAATCGAGCCAGTCAGTTGATTCATTCCCAAGAGTAAATAAGAAAGTTGGGTTAGGTTGGTAAAAATATCCGGAATTTTACCAACAAAGTTATTGTACCAAAGATCTAAATGACGAAGCTGATGAAGATTTGAAAAGGATGATGGAATGTGACCATTGAAACTGTTATAACTAAGATCCAAATAAGCAAGATGGGTAATGTTACCTAGTGAAGCAGGAATTGACCCCGTGAAATTGCTGAAAGAGAGATTAAGGAGTGTCAAGCTCGGAAATTGAGTAAAACCAGAAGAAATCTTAGAGTAATTGAAATCATTGAAAGCCAGGTTGAGGTTTCGCAGGCGAGGAAGAAAGAAAAGGCTACTATTGGAAGGGATGCTGCCGTGAAGCCAACTACAACTGAGGTCGAGGCCAATCACGTGACCCGTCGCCGAATCACATGTTACTCCATCCCAGCTGGAGCAGCAATCAGCGTCCTCTTTCCAAGACATCATCTTTGGACGAGATATTTGTTGATATCCATCACATCTGAATGAAGAATCTTTTACAAAAGAAAAGAGCTGCTTAAATTTGAGTAAAGCAGAACTTTGGTCATGTGAGCAAAGTATTGCTGAACACTGAGAATACAAGAGCAATAACTGGAGGCAAATCAAAAGTTGATAAGGCTTAGTTAAATAACCACCCATTTTTTTTTTTCTTTTCCGGCTGATGAAATCACAAGAAGAGAGATATGACAATTTATAGAAGTTGAATGGTGTGTAATTAATTAAAAATATAATACTTGTTGACTGAGAGCACCAAGTCTTGTTTTGGAATTTAGTTGGTGAGTGGAATCGTTGCATGGGAAGATCGATTAAGAAAGTTGAAAGTGACAGTTTGACGACGTGTTGGGTGGGGAATGAAGTAATTTTCCATTTCATTCATCCTATAATATTATATTGAATATGCTTCACCACAATTTCAATAAGATCAAAAAATTTATCCACAACACTACCCTTAAATTTCACATATTAATTGAAATTCAATATAATATTATAATATGCTTAGCGCGCGTTAATTAGAAAAACAAAAATTATCTCTATGTTAATTTGTTAGGTATCGACTATTTGGGCCGCAATAAAAGTTATGCTGATTTAAATTTATGACTGTAAAATATCAATAGTATAATAATTGTTATTCAAAAATAATTGTTTGTCTGTCGGGACGCATGTAGAATGGGTCCAAAAAAAATTTATCCAAAAAAAACCAACAACAATTTATCCAAAAAAAAAAATTATATATTCTCATTTACCTTTTTTTTGATATATATATATGTATTAAACGCCATAATTTTTAACCAGTAGAGATAATCATCATAATTTAAATAGGCAGTTCAATGCATTGTTGTTGTGCTTCGTGTGCTCTTTTATTAAAATGAAATAGAGTCTTTCTTCAATTAAATTTTAATTGTTTAAAAGTTTATATCCAAATTTCAAATTTGAAATTGTAACCTACTTGTGAGCTCGATCAATACTACCCTTTGAAATTGATCGGGAGGAATAATGTTAATTAATTATAATTCATTTAGACTTAGAGCATGCACCAAGTCGATGTTTATAATGCTTTTAAGGTTAAAAAATATATATATATAGCCATCTCTTGTTACTGAGATTAGCTCATAATCTTGTTATGGAGTCTAGTTAATTGGTGGTACATTCGTTGCCCATTTTATAAAATTCGAGACAATATTGTGTGCTTATAACGGTGCGAGTAACTTTGATTCCAAAACCCAGTCCAAAAGAAAACATAAGAAGATTTGCCCAATTCCATGTTTAATTATCCATAAGAAGCTAGTTGTGTCCAAATTAGAATATATGTTACTGCATGTTACTAATTAATCTAGTTTTGGAATCTCTTGGACAGTGGGTTTTCTAACAAATTTTTAAAATTTCAAACTAGTACTTATACATTTTCCACAGCCATGAAAATCATGGGAAGGATCATTTTACTTGTGCCGCATCCCTTCTATGATCAGAAGACCAATCAAGAAATGAGATTCTGTTCACTAAAACTAAACGATAATGTAATGCTGAACTCATTTTCCCTACTCTGTTTTTATTTTGTTTCAGTTTGTGCAGCAAGTTGTTAGACCTTCCATTTACTTCTTAATTGTTTCCAATATATGTGTGTAAGCTTGATCAATACTCAATAAAGATCTCAAACCCTTTTCCAAAGTCAAAATTGAGCGTTCCACAGTTTGTTTCTTGTTTGGATTAATTTTGCATTAATATTACTAAATTTATAATGGTTTTGCATCATATGATATATAGCTTCGTTTATATAGGCTGTTAATCTGCTCTTCTAAGCTGAAAAGAAGATTCAGAGAAGATTGAGGTTTAAAATGAAATTAATTAAAAAACATAAACAAACGGAAATAACATAAGAATTTGTTATGAAAATGAAGTACAAATCTTAGAAGTTTCCTAAAGTGCTGGAATATAAAATAACTTCAAATGTGATTTTGATTCCCGAAATGGTAGAATTTCAGGCAATGAGCCCCACAGATATCGGAGTCAAAGGCAATGAGCAACGTTGTTCATCTTGTTATCAGCTTTTAAACAGCACACTATACTCCCTAATCTGAAAAAGTGGCCCAACTGACACCACACCAACATCATCTCAAATCATTTCCAACATCAAAATTATTTTAAAATAAATTTCACCTGAAAATTTTGATCAATTTAGTCATCAAAACGTAAAGTGTGTGGTATCATGTTCTTATGAAATGGAAATAAAAGCAAATCAATTTTGGTATCATGTTTGCAGCTCTGTGTATGGACCGCTCGAAATTCAGCCAGATCCCGTGGAAATTTGTATGGACCCCTCAATACGTAGTGAATTAGAGAACCAAGTCTTGCTTTGTTGGTCCGTGGGATACTTAAAAATCACTTGATTAAAGTCCTAGAGACAATAGAAGTCTTTCATCCTGAAAGTAATCAACACGCTCGAATGTAATTAAGCATTGATGGATTATCTTTACTGATCATCCCCTTTCTTTACGTGTAAAGTGGACTTTGACTCTTCAAGAGGTGCATTTTTCAATTTTTCAGTTTCCATAAACCAGTCCAAAAGTTGAAGCTGTGTCCAATTAATTACCACTTTGATAGTGATTTATGTAAAAGATAGTTCAGTGAGATGTTAGTTATGTGCCATGTATGCTGATGGAACAGCGAGCTAGACTCGTGGTTAGTCATTTACGCAAACACAATTCATTTTCCCTCCCCTGTTTTGACTCTGTTTCGGTTTGGTAAGCTAAGTTGTTAGAACTTCCGTTAGTTGACTACAAATTAATGTGTAATCTACTTGTAAGATTGATCAATACTACCTTTTGAGGAGGACTAATCTTAGTTAATTATAATTCATTTAGGCTTAGAGCATGCAGCAAGTCTTGTAATACTGAGATACTCATTATATTGTTTGGGAATCTAGTCGTGCACAAAATTAATTTTCCCTCTGTTTTTATTCTGTTTCAGTTTCGTAAGCAAGCTATTAGACCTTCCATTTACTTCTTAATTACTTTGCTACAATTTTCTCTACATCCATTTATATTTCATGACAAATAAATTTTTTCCACATCCATAGGAACGGGTTCAAAATCTAGATCTCATGTTTCCACTCAAAAAGAAAAAAAATTATCAATTAAATACGTAGTCGGCCCCACTTTGGAATTGAAAGGGAGGTTAAGGAGTGTTAATCACCATTGGGAGAATGTGCCTGAGACTATTCTAAATTAAATTTATTATGGGACAATCCGAATTCATATATGCTCGATTCATATTAGTAGGAAAAAATCTACCATATTTAACTATAAAAAATGAGTCCCAACAATTAATTGCTCTCAAGATTTGAGAGTGAGTGCTGTTAACGGGCTCCCATTGGGAGATGAGGGGGATCTCAGTTAATACATTTTCTCCAAAAACAGCATTGTACTCACTTACAAATGGAGCTATCAATTAAGCTCCGAGTTTTTAAATTGATGAGATGAAGTGAATATTACGGTAGTACTCTTTTCATTCTGAAAGCAGCCACTCGAAAGTCATTAACCAGAAACTTAGTCAACACGCAACATAACTAAGCATTAAACATTGATGGATAATGTTTGTATTTACTCATTTCCTTTCTTGGCATCTATAGTAGACTCTGGTTATTCGAAAGGAGCATTTTCCAACTTTTCCAATTTTCACAAACCAGTCTAAAAGTTAAAAAGATATATAGATAAGAGAAATGTTATCGTCTGTCGTATATATTGATGTGGCAGCCAATTAGATTCCAGTTATTATTATTATTATTATTACTTTTTTAAAAAAGTAGAGAAATAGACGGTATCCAGTAGCCCAAATGTATGTGTTAACACAAAACTCCCTTATGAAATGACCAATCAAATAAAGTTATTTAGAACCTACTCAATTAAGTCCAAAGGATCCACACTCTAATTAGTCCCATGCACAAAGAACTGTTCATTTTTCCTCCTCTGTTTTGATTCTATTTCAGTTTATTAAGCAAGTTGAGTTAGAGTAGACCTTCCATTTACTTCGTAATTTATTGTAAATATGTGTAATCTATATGCTGAACTTGTAAGCATAGATCAATTAATATCCAAAAGAATGATCAGGTACACATTGTTGCGTATGCACGACAGGCTATGTATCACTTGATTATTGACCGACTTATTAAACACCAGTCTATAATCAAGTAACTTGTGGCCTATTGCACTTGATCGGGTCTCTCAATTCCCAATACTCAATAAAAATACTCTCAAAGAGAGAGAGTAAATAGGATGCATAAACACATGCAAGGTCATTTCAAACATTATTTCTTATTATCAATTTTTTTTTTGTGGGTTTCAGGTGCAGCTATATCACGAGAATAAACGCCAACAATTTCATCTTCTGAGTTTGAGCAAAAGCAATTTCATTTGAATGAATTTTTTCTTAAATTATAGATTAATGGCAACTCAATTTTCTTCACGAAGGATTCAAACTTTAGACATCGTATTTTCACTCAAAAGACTTAACCAACTGAATTTGTTGATTCCACTTTTATTACAAGAAAACTTAGAATTTGACAAAAGTCTTAACATACATCACGAGAAGGAAAAGAATTTTATCCTTTCTATTGGAGCTAAAACATCATTGGTACCAGGAGGATTACTTCACTTCCAATGCTACCTTCCATGAGTCTAAAATTCCTTTAGAAAAAAACACATCACATTAATATACAGTTGAAAGAGTAGTTCAGAATATATAAAAATCAGCGTGTGCAAAAATCATCTCTCCGAGCATGAGCACGCTCGATCGTGTATGCATATGAGAACTTTGGAGCTGGTCTAATGGTTCACCAACAATGATGTTTTAGCTCTAAGGCAAGAAGCAAAGATACAGCATTTCACATACAGACTAAAACATTATTAAAATATTGTTAATGACGGAACAGCAGAAGATACATCTGGTCTGAAGGGAATTATCGCGCCTCTCAAACCCATTAATCATGAGCCTTTATTGCCAATGTTAACATGAGCAAATTCAGAATTCTTCCCCATTGTGGCCACTACTGCAGCCACTTTTTGCCTGCCAGAATGCAAAATTATCTCAGCGACACTCCAAATTAGGAACCACTCCAACGATTAAGCTGAGCAATATAAGAGTTTTCTCATTAATTTTCTCTGAGTTTTTCTTTAGATCGAAACACAATTCTACAAACTCTAATATGGTATCTGTGCCACTAAATATGGAAAACACAATCAATTCAGCTTTATCTTCACTCTCCTTCAGTTTTATTCAACCTGTTAAGCTCAACCGAACGAATTATCTTGTGTGGAAAGAACAAGTGCTTGCATCAATAATCGGAAATGGACTTGAAGGATTCATCAACGGCGAGAAATCTTGTCCGGATCAATTTCTTGCTGAATCAACTGGTGAATCGCGTAGATCTGAAGCTCAAACGGCAAGATCCACTGAAAATCGAGATGATATTGTTTGGAAGAAAACTGACAAGTTGCTACAGAGCTGGTTGCTCTCTTCAATAGAGGACAATGTATTGATTATAGTGATCAGTTGTGGGACTTCGTTTGATCTCAGGAAATCATCTTGCTGAAATCTTTGCCTCTCAGTCCAAAGCTCTTTATATGCCTCTCATGATACAGATCCAAACAACTAAAAAAGGATCACTCTCCATCAGTTATTACTTCAGTAACATGAAAAAGATTGAAGACAGTCTTGCTATTGGAGGTAATGCACTTTCTACAAATGAGTTTATCATGCGCATACTCAGTGGTTTAGATGACAGTTATGAATCACTTGTAACTAATGTGCCGACTGGAATAGAAAAAAACTAGTAGCGTTGAAGAACTATTCTCAATGTTGCTAAGTCATGAAGTTAGGCTTCAAATGATCAATGGAAAAACTCACAGTGATGTAATGCATGATATGAGTGCCAACTATGTGAAAAAAAGACAGAATTATGGTGAGCCTAACACTGCTAACAATAACATAGCTGTTGTTGGAGGATCTGGTGGTAATTCTGAGAAGAAAATGATGTTGTTTATCAAATTTGCTTTATTCCAGGGCATGCAGCCTACAAAAGCAATGACAGATTCAAATATGGCTTTGTTCCTAGACAAGCTAGAGGTGGTTTCAGGCCCAGACCTGGTCATTCATTTGATGGAAGGTATGAAGGGGTTTCAATAACTATGGCAGATGATACATTGTTTTTATGGAGGTTTTAATGGTGGATTTCCAAGAAATTCACCACCTTTCAAGGACATGTTGCATTTCAGGCAAGCTTTGCTTATCCTCAGGGAGCTTCTGGTTTCATCCACGACAATCCACCACCAAACATGTTTGCAGGGGATACTGGTCTCAATCCTGCAAATAGTTCTAATTCAGTGAATCTTGCTATTGACGTTGCAAACTACAATACTGCTGCTGATCCAGCTTGGTATCTTGACTCAGGAGCCACCAATCATGTGACACAAAGTGCAGGTATCCTCTTATCCTGTTTTATTTACACAGGTAATGAGAAACTGCATATAGGAAATGGTATGGGATTGCCTATAACACACGTTGGTGTTGCTGTTTTGAGTACGTTTGATACTGATCAATCATATCTTACCAATGTCCTGCATGTGCCTGATATTTATGAAAAACCTCTTAAGTGTTTCCAGATTATTAACTGATAACAATGTCTTTATTGAATTCCATGAATCTGTTTGTTTTGTTAAGGCAAAGAGTACAGGGATCTCATTGCTCAAGGGGATTGCTAAAGGTGGACTTTATCAAATTGCTGGTCTAACTACAGTCCAAAATTCAACTTCTTCTCATGGTCTCTTAATTTCTGTGTCAAAATCTCTGTCTTTTGTTAGTTCAAAATGTAATCTGGTGTTAATGTTTTCTCAGTGCAAAACATCTGATATGTCAACGTTCTCTCAATATGATGCATCTGCTGCCTTGAGTCTTCATGATGTAAATCATGCTTCCTCTCAATTCAATAAAGATGCCAAATTGGCCTTGTCCATATATTCTCATAAAGCTTTTAATTATAGTCTAATGCATAAAAGAATGGGGCATCCAACTGCCCATGCCTTAAAACAGATAATGAAACAATTTGATCCAACTCTTGATGTGCACAAAACCATTGTACCAGAATTTTACAATGCTTGTCAATCTGGAAAATCTCATATGCAACATTATCAACCCCTTGATTTATTACATGCTGATCTTTGGGGGCCTGCACATGTTCTTTCTTCTCAAGGCTACACCTATTATCTTTCCATTTTAGATGATTTCACTAGATTTACCTGGATTTTCCCCCTTACTGCTAAGTCCAGAACACTTTCAACCTTTACAGAGTTCCAAAGAATGATTGTGAACAATCTTTCCAAGAAAATAAAATGTCTTCAAAGAAACTGGAGGAGGGGGGGGGGGGGGGGGGGGGGGCGTGGGTGGGAAGATGGGGTGGTGAAGGAGGGGAGTTTAGATCTTTCACTAATTATTCAGGGAGGATCCGTGTCAGTAATCATCTGATTTTTGATGAGTCAACATTTCCTTTTCAGCCTCGTATTGATTTCTCTTCTGTGTCTGCTGCTTATCAACCCTCTCTTTCTGGTTTTTGTCCATCTCCTGTCTCACCACCACTGACTCAACAGACTGTAACACAGCTTGCTCTGGCTCCATCAGAAGTGCTCTGGCTTAGATCATTACTTACTGAAATTGGTGCCCTGGGGGGGGGAACTCCTGTGATATGGTGTGATAATTAAAGTGCAGCAGCTCTGGCCAGTAATCCAAAGTTTCACTCTCGTACCAAGCACATTGAATTTGACATACACTTCTTACGTGAGAAAGTAGCCAACAAAAGTCTTCAAGTGCAGTGTATTCCAAGCTTTGATCAAATAGCAAATAAATTTCCCCCATTAGCTTTACAGCCTTTTCATTATCTGCGATCCAAGCTCAACGTTGTGTCCACTGTTGAGCTTGTGAGGCGATGTTAGGAGTTATGATGTTATGATCTTACTCGGATGGTTTTTATTGTTATACAAAGCTGATTCAATTGTTAATCAAGCCTTACTGTATTTGATTAGTTACAATTAAGCATTGTATGTACGTGCAAGAGATTGTACAGGTGTCATGTTTTCATTAGTCCATTCTAAAATTTGTTACTAAGATTAGTTGTCCGGCTCAGAGAGTTAACTTTGTTAGTCACTATAAATACGGAGTCTTCTATAAACAATTGATTAAGCTTAGCAATTATTAGAATTTTCTCTGAGTTTTTCTTTAGATCCAACACAATTCTATAAACTCTAATAAACCCTGCGTTATTTCAATTATTCAGATCCATGTTCCTTTTATGCCCAATCAATTATCTGATTGAGAATTTCAGAACGGTATGGTAATATTACACACCCAAATTCAAACCGAAGATGTACGCCAAATTAAGCCCACACCGTGTCCTAATCATTATTGGTACGATTAATTGAGTCAAGATTATTTGACATTTCCCATTGTTGCAGATTCACTTGGCTTATCAATATTTGGGAACGTGGAAATTAACAAAATTTCTGAATAATATATTTTATTAATAAAATGTTGTTTAACCATGATGCTTCACATCTTTTTATACTGATACTAATTAATTAGCGAAAATCAAATCCATTAACAAAGATTCGAGAATTCATTAGTGAAATTCACGAAATTAAAAGTAATAAAATCACACAACAACGGAAGTAACACATTAGTTTTCCAAAGTACAAGATGTTAAATAACTTTAAATGCCATTTTTTTAAACAGTACAATTTAAAATAATTCTGATGGATATATGTTGTTCTTCTTATCACAAGCTTTGAAATGATATGTTCATCTACGCTCAATTTCGAAATTCGTAAGTGCCCCGCATATTTCCTGCAACAATGTAAGCTTATTTCAAATCATTTTTTTCCTCAAAAAATTAATACAAGTTTACCATCGTCCATCAAAAGATAGGTATGTGATAACAAGTTCTTATGAAATGGAAATTAATTAAAAAAAAAAAGTTGCGGTACCAGGAGACTGAAATTCCTAAAGAGAACGATCACATGAATAACGAAGTTAAATATTTACCCACTTTAAGATATGATTTTTATTATATACATGATCCTCATTTTGTTTCTCCTTATAGATGTTGATTACAAACATAATTTGAATTTAAACAGGATTGTGGTTTTTTTATAAATCATTTGTTAGATTATGAGAATATCACCATGCCATCTACTATCTACCCAAAGAACAGTATATAAACCAGATTATAAATCCATAAAACAAACTAATTAATAATTACTCACCTGGGGCCTCAGGTGCACTTACTAGTTTCTTGTTCTTGCTCTGCTTCATCTGATCACCCTTCTCACATTCTTGGATTGCTTCCTTCAATCATCTTTACAAACCACCATGGCCTTCCAGTCGCAAATACCATGTATCCAATAGACAAGCCAATAACCAATCCAGAAGCGTAACCCATCTTAGCAAACTTCCAATCAAACCAACTCGATGAATTGTCTCCTTCATGGAATCTTGTTGATGATGCTGGTTCTGCTGTTTCATCGATGTTGCAACTTTCTGATAACGGGAATCCACACAACCCTGAGTTACCCGAATAGGAATCGTTTGGAAACGTATCGAATTGGGGTCCTCGAGGTACTGGTCCCTCAAGCTGGTTATACGAAAGATTCAGCACTGAGAGAGAATTCAGACTCGCCAATTGCGTTGGAATCAGCCCAACAAGCTTGTTTGAGGAGAGGTCGAAAGATTCAAGTGCTGTGAGATTTCCCAATGATGATGGAATACCACCTATCAGGTTGTTGTGAGAAATATTGAGACATTTAACTGAATTAAGCTTTCCCACCACTTCTGGAATTGCCCCTCGAAACCGATTGCTCGACAAATCAATTGACATGAAAATTGTCAGAATCCTCTCCATTTGTAGGTCAATTCCTTTCATGGTCAAAATTATAGATTCGTAGTAGGTGAAGTTTTTCGAACTCATATATTTCGCTTCATGACCAACAATATTATCCCCATGCATCATGGCTTTAAAATTATCAAAAAACCGTGTTGGCAAAACACCGGTGAGCTCATTGTGAGAGAGATCAATTATTCGCAACTTGGGAAATGGAACACTAGTTTTGGTATCACCAATGGTACCTCGAAATCGGTTAGATCGCAATATAAGCACTTGCAATTCAGGAAGAACTTCTAACCAATGAGGGAATGTATCATCAATCTGATTATTCCCAACATCTAAAACTTCCAAATATTGACAATTAACCAAAGATGGAGGCAACGATCCTTCCATCCGATTGTCATTCAGGTTAAGACTTGTCAAAACACAATTTTTTCCAAATATTTGAGGGAGGCTGCCACTGAACTTGTTCATTCTCATGTCCAAGACCTCAAGTGTTGAGTTTCCAAAAGATTCTGGAATTTGGCCACTCAAGCTGTTATTCCCGACGTCAAGAAAGAACAAACGCGTTAAGTTTCCAAGATATTCTGGAATTGGGCCGCTCAAGTTGTTATTCCCAACATCAAGATATGACAAATTGACACAGTTAATCAAAGATGGCGGTAATGGTCCCACCAAGAGATTGCCATTCAACAGAAGAGAAGTCAAACTACAGCCTTTTGCAAATGTTTGTGGGATGCTGCCTTGGAAGTTGTTCATTCCGAGTTCTAAATCATAACGCGTAGAGTTTCCAAGACACTGTGGAATTTGTCCGCTCAAGCTATTGTTGTACAAAGAAAGTGATTGAATAGAACTCAAATTACAAAATGACGAAGGAATCTCTCCGGTCAAATTATTGCTGGAAACAGAAAAAAATAGAATGTGAGGGGGTGGATTAGGAAGTGATCCTTGAAGTAAGTTCGAATCAAGGGAAAGATATTTGAGATTTTTCCACGGAAGATGGTCAACGCTAGTCAGGAAGTTTTGTGAAAGACCTAGGTAATACAAAGTATGTACTCCTACATCCCACATCCAACTGGGAATCCTACCATGGATTTGGTTTTGAGAAAGGTCCAATCCCTCTAATTGATGTTGAGTTCTCAAGATGTCCGGAAACTCACTTATATTGCAAGCCGATAAACTCAACCCCAAAAGATTAGGGAAAGACGAGTTAACTGTTAATTCGGTGCTCAATGATAAACTAATATTAGAAAGAAAAAGATATTTAAGATTTTTGAGCTTTGCAAAATCGTACAGCTCAACGCTGCCACTTAAATTGTTAAAAGAAAGAGAGATCAAAGTCAAATTCACAAGTTCAAAGACTGAACTTGGAATCGAAGCCAGTCAGTTGATTCTCTTCCAAGTCTAAATAAGAAAGTTGGGTTAGGTTGGTAAAAATATCCGGAATTTTACCAACAAATTTATTACTCCCAAGATCTAAATGACGAAGCTGCTGAAGATTTGAAAGAGATGATGGAATGTGACCATTAAAATTGTTATCCAAAAGATCCAAATAAGCAAGATGGGTAACGTTACCTAGTGAAGCAGGAATTGACCCCGTGAAATTGCTGGAAGAGAGGTTAAGGAGTGTCAAGGTCGGAAATTGAGTAAAACCAGAAGAAATCTTAGAGTAATTGAAATCATTGAAAGCCAGGTTGAGGTTTCGCAGGCGAGGAAGAAAGAAAAGGCTACTGTTGGAAGGGATGCTGCCGTGAAGCCAACTACAACTGAGGTCGAGGCCAATCACGTGACCCGTCGCCGAATCACATGTTACTCCATCCCAGCTGGAGCAGCAATCAGCGTCCTCCTTCCAAGACATCATTTTTGGACGAGATATTTGTTCATCACAATAGTGCGAAGACTGTTTTTCAAAGGAAAAGAGTTGCTTAAATTGGAGTAGAGCAGAACTTTGGTCATGTGAGCAAAGTGTTGCTGAACTCTGAGAATACAAGAGCAATAACTGGAGGCAAATCAAAAGTTGATAAGGCTTAGTTAAATAACCACCCATTTTTTTTTTTTTTTCCGATTGATGAAATCACAAGAAGAGAGATATGACAATTTATAGAAGTTGAATGGTGTGTAATTAATTAAAAATATAATACTTGTTGACTGAGAGCACCAATTCTTGTTTTGGAATTTAGTTGGTGAGTGGAATCGTTGCATGGGAAGATCGATTAAGAAAGTTGAAAGTGACAGTTTGACGACGTGTTGGGTGGGGAATGAAGTAATTTTCCATTTCATTCATCCTATAATATTATATTGAATATGCTTCACCACAAAGTTGAAAGTGACAGTTTGACGACTTGCGTTGACGGGGAATGATGAGGAAGCTGTTTTGGTGGAAGGCTGTGAGGGAATAGATGCGTGGGTGGGATTGTCAAAAGGAGATATGGCTCCATTTGGTGCTAAGCGCGCGTTAATTAGAAAAACAATAACTTATCTCTATATATGTTAATTTGTTGAGTATCGCAATAAAAGTAATGTTGATTTAAATTTATGACCGTAAAATATCAATAGTACTATAATTGTTATTCAAAAAATAATTGTTTGTCTGTCGGGATGCTGGTGGACTGCTTGTAAATTGTAATTAGAAAAGCCAGCAAGAATTTATCCACAAAAAAAAAAGTAATGTTGATTTAAATATATGGCTTTAGAATATCAACAGTATTATAATTTTTATTCAAAAATAATAATTGTTTGTCTGTCGGGATGCATGTGGACTGCCTGCAATTAGATAAGCCAAAAAGAATTTATCCGCGAATGAAAAAAAAAAAAAAAACTAGTAAGAATATTGAACTACTAACATGACCCCTTGTTTGTATAGCACATGTTACATTCCCATTTTGACATTTTTTTTTAAATATATATATAGTAAATGCCATAATTTTTGACCTGTAGAGATAATCATCATAATTTAAATTGGCAGTTCAATGAATTGTTGTTGTGCTTCGTGTGCTCTTTTATTCAAATGAATTAGAGTTTTTCTTCAATTAAATTTTAATTGTTTAAAAGTTTATATCCAAATTTCAAATTTGAAATTGTAACCTACTTGTAAGCGCAATCAATACTACCCTTTGAAGTTGATCGGGAGGAATAATCTTAATTAATTATAATTCATTTAGACTTAGAGCATGCACCAAGTCGATGTTTATAATGCTTTTAGATTTGGGAGTACCAAGTCTTGTTATACTTCTTAATTAGATTGCAAGGGGCCAATAGAAGTCGTTCTTTCTCAAAGCAGTCAACACGCTGGAAAGTGATTACGCATTGATGAATTATGTTTACTGATCATTCCCTTTCTTTACGTAAAAGAAGACTTTGATGATTCTTCAAGAGGAATCCAGCTAATTACCATTTTGATATTATTTATATATGTAAATAGCTCAGGGAGATGTTAGACGCCAGTTAGTTAGTCATTTACACAAACACAATTCATATTTCCTCCTCTGTTTTGACTCTGTTTTAGATTGTTAATAAAATCGTTGGACCTTCCATTTACCTCTTAATAATTAGTTGACTACAAATTAATATGTGTAATCTACTTGTAAGCTTGATCAATAATACCTTTTGAAATTGAGGAGAAATAATCTTAATTAATTGTAATTCATTTAGACTTGGGAGCATGCACCAAGTCGATCTTTATAATACTTGTGGACGCTGAGCACCAAGTCCAAAATTGAGGAGCAATAATACTTTTTGACTCAAGAGTGCACGAAGTCTTGTTACTGGATTAACTCATAATCTTGTTATGGAGTCTAGTTAATTGATGGTACATTCGTTGCCGATTTTATAAAATTTGAGACAATATTGAGTGTTTATAACGGTGCGAGTAACTTTGATTCAAAAACCCAGTCCGAAAGGAAACACAAGAAGATCTTCCCAATTCCATGTTTAATTATCCATAAGAAGCTAGCTGTGTCCAAATTAGAATATATGTTATTGTATGTTACAAATTAATCTGCAGAAAATTGAAAATATAAGGGCAATATCTAGAGGCAGATCAAAATTTGAAAAGGCTGTGTTAAATAATCCATATTATATTTTTCTCTTAATGAAATCAGAAGAACAGAAATGGCTAAATGCAGAAGAAAATGATGTGGAAGTATGAAGTGAATTTAGGGAGGCTTCAAGTCATTGTAATACTTTTAGACTTTGAGCACCGAGTCTTATTGATTTTGTTAATACATTTTCTCCAAGAAGAGCAATGTACTCACTCACAAATGGAGCTATCAATTAAGCTCCGAGTTTCTAAATTGATGAGATGTAGTGAATATTACGGTAGTACTCTTTCATTCTGAAAGCAGCCGCTCGTAAGTCATTAACCAGAAACTTTGTCAACACGGATTAAACATTGATGGATAATGTTTGTATTTACTCATTTCCTGTCTTGGCGTCTATAGTAGACTTTGATTATTCTAAATTTTTCCAACTTTTCCAATTTCCACAAACCAGTCTAAAAGCTGAAAAGATATATAGATAGGAGAAATGTTATCGTCTGTCTATCATATATGCGGATGTGGCAGCCACCTAGACTCCAGTTGTTATTATTATTAGTATTTTATTTTTAAGAGGAATAGACCGTATCCAATAATCCAAATATATGTTTTAACACAAAACTCCCTTATGAAATACCAATCAAATAAAGTTTTGATTCTATTTCAGTTTATTAAGCACGTTGAGTTAGAGTAGACCTTCCATTTACTTCATAGTTTATTGTAAATATGTGTAATCTATATGCTAAACTTGTAAGCATAGATCAATCAATATCAAAAAGAATGATCAAGTGCACATTGTTGCCTATGCACGACAGGCCACATGTCACTTTATTATTGACCGACTTATTAAACACCAATCTATAATCAAGTAACTTGTGGCCGATCGCACTTGATCGGGTCTCTCAATTCCAATACTCAATAAAAATACTCTCAAAGAGAGTGAGTAAATAGGATGCGTAAACACATGGGAGGTCATTTTGAAACATTATTTCTTATTATCAATTTTTTTTTTTTGGATATCAGGTGCAGCTATATAACGAGAATAAACGCAAACAATTTCATCTTTTGAGTTTGAGCAAAAGCAATTTCATTTGAGTGAATTTTTTTTCTTAAATTATAGATTAATGGCAACTCAATTTTCTTCATGAAGGATTCAAACTTTAGACATCTTATTTTCACTCAAAAGATTTAACCAACTGAATTAGATGATTCCACTTTTATTACAAGAAAACATTAGAATTTGGCAGAAGTCTAACATACATCACGAGAAGGAAAAGATTTTTATCCATCTTATTGGATGCTTCACAATGACATATTAAAAGCCCAAATCTTACAGACATAACCGAAGGTATACCTTGTAATAAAGTTGCCCTATAAATATTATTATTTCAAATTAAAAGTCGAGCTTATTTGATTTTCCCGTTGGTGCATACAAAGAACAATTATAGCTAAACATTATTATAACTTAGTCATCTTTAATTTCTCTACCTAAAGTTTTTATAACTGCATTTGTTTTTCAATATATATTTGAAAGACTATTGTTGCTCTTTAACATTAATTAAACTATAGCTTATAAATAAAAGGCTTATTTACTTTGACATACATTAAACTTCCTTGCAATTTGCCGTGAAAAAAAAAATTGTATTTTAATTGAGATCAGGGATCTTTATACTTTATGCTATGTTTCTAGTGTTTCGTGATAGAGCTTTGAGAGTTTCAGTCAATGAAACAAAAAAAAAAATGGAAAAATGGCCACCGCAACAAACCAAGAAACAATGAAGGATTTGGTTATAAAACAAAAACAGAATACTATGAGGAAATAGAGAGATAGAAGTAGCAAAAAAGAAGAAAAGAAAAGAGATTTAAATGAGGATATGGTTTATTGAATGAAAAATAAATTTTTAAATTTAAATGAGGAACTTGGTTAGTAAATGGGTTTATTGAGTGGTTAATAAATTGGTTTACTGAGTATTATGGCTAGCTTAAATAGTTTCACCCTTTTTCAAATCATTTCTTTTCCTCAAAAATTATGAAAATGGAGATTGTCAATTTTTCTCTAGTATATTCAATATGTACTATTTATCTCATTGTTCTTTTTTAATAATTAGTAGCCTCATGACAACATAAGTTTATAATATTATCCTTATTTTAAAATACACTTTTATTCATATTTATTATAAATTAAATAAATCACATGAATAGAAATTTAAATAAAAATTAAGTATCAAAAACAAAAAATAGAAGTTATGATGTGAAAAAAAATAATAAAATGTTTTTCTTGTATTTTTTAATAAATATTTTTTTATGATGAATATATAAGAAAATTATTATAAAATGATAAAAATTATTATAAGAAACTTGAATGATAAATAATAAATTATTATAAAATAAATAATAAATTTTTTTCTTGTAAATTAAACATAGAAAATAGTCTAGACGGAATTTTCCCATAGAAGACAAAATGATTATTTTTGGCCGGTCAGTTCAATCCATCCCAAGGTCTAATTTTGCCATGTGCATACATATTATTATGATTGATTGAAATACACATTAGATAAGAATGAATTAGAAAAAAATAATACACTATTAAAAAATTTTCCTTAAAGTCGACTTAGATTCTTCAAAAGGAGCATTTTCCAATTTTTCACATTTCCACAAACCAGTTTTGGCGTTTACAGTTGAGTGCTGACGTGGCGCGAGGGTGAGGCATTTCTTAGTACATTTCTTTGTTGACGTGTCAAGTACTGCGCTTTTGCTTATTGTGATGGACCTATACTACTCCTAACTAAAATTCAATTTCTTAGTACACCCGCCATTCGAATTAGATTTTTCATTTTTAATACAGACCATATAAAATTCGATTAGCTGATTACCTAACAATAAATATACATACATACATACATATATATATATATATATATATATATATATATATATATATATATATATTTAATGCCAATATACCATCCCACCCCGTTTATCGAAAGTATAAACAATAGGATTAATTTTGTGAACAAAATGGTCCAACCATAATGTTTTTGAATGCCTAGGGCCTACACTTTCACCATAGAATTGAAAAAATAACTTGAGTTTATAAAATCTGGTGAACCTGCACGAATCCTAAATAAAATTCAATTTCTTAGCACACCCGCCATTCGGATTGGAAAAATAACTCGAGTTTATAAAATCTGATGAAGTGACAATATGGTTAGGAGAGAGAATAAATGGATTGAGTGTAATTTAAACACATACGGGATCATTTCAAATATTATTGCTCAACGTCATCAGCTACTTTATTTTCATGCGTGGTAATTAGAGTATAAGTTAACAATTTCATTTTTTGAGCGAAACTGATGTTTATTCACTCGATGAACTTTTGCAAGATAGACTTGCGAGACTACAGAAATTACAATGGTTTAAGAATTACACAAATTGATCATGGCGAATTATTGAATGATGGTTGAGATCTAGTATTAAGTTGAGCTGTACTTAACTGTTAATAATATTCTTTCACACGTACATGAATGAGATATAGCTTCATTTATAACAGCTATTAGCAAGCTCTCATTAGCTGAAAGCACAAATTCAAAAAATCTAATGGTTGAAACTAAAATTAAACCCACTTTCATATTTAAAGTTTATTATTACATGTAGACGGACTGAGCCGTATATAACAAAATTACTTGACACCTTCATTTTTTTTTTTTATAATCTGCATACGAGTAGCTTGTGATCATTATTTCTTATGACTGCTGTGAATTATGATGACTGGGTCATGGGTTGAGGAAATAGGACTAAGAGTATATAGAGGTAATTATTGTAATGAGCTTTTTGATAAATATTAAAGAGGACTCAAAGCAATACTTAGTTCATATTTTTTCAGTAAATATTACAAACATGTTTGAATACCAAATTAAATTTTGTTAGAAATATCATTCAATCAAAATCATGCTATCTTTTATTATCTGTCATTACTCATACATATATAGTAATTGTTTGCACGTGCATCTTAATTAACCAAATCATTAAAAAAATAATAAAAAAAATAAAAACATGAATCATGATATTACTTGCAGTCATTGATCAATTACCGGGCGGTGAGGCGGCGACGGTTGATAATGCAAGTACTTATTATAAGAACGTGATTAATCATGTGAGTGCTGGGACTCCGAAGAGGCTTGGAAAAGGTATTGAAGTTTATTCGTTTGCTATGTTTGATGAAAATCGAAACAGAAAGACATTTGGCCTCTTTTCGCCTGACAAGCAGTCCATGTATAAAGTTTATTGTAAATGCATACAGAAGATTTAAATAAAAATGATAAAAAGAAGGCAGGGGATTGAACAATTCATATATTTCATGATAAAATTAAACATCCTAAAGCATAGAAATTGAGCTGGCTAGGTAATGATAAACTATTGTAACACATTTAAAAATTAATTGCATTGTATGTGTTTACCCATCTTTAGACTTTTCAGCGAGCAATGCATTACTCTTCTTTCAGGATATTATATTGCCCACATAAGCATTATTCAAAAGTTATGAGTCAATAAAATTTGGTACCTGGAGGGTTGTTTAAACTACCACTGCCACCTTCCATGAATATAAAATCCTGAAGAGCAAAAAAAAACACATTATGTTAATAGAATTGGTGATTTAAAAAATAATAATAATAGTGGTTCTTAATTATTTTAAATTTTTCCTCTAATCTCTAATCACGCTCCTCCTACGAAGAGAAACTATGGTAAATTAATTAAATCTTCGCTTTGGAAATCCTACAATTTTGTATAAAGCATCCAATAATATGTTTCGGCATTACATCTAGTTCAAAGCATCCAATAATATGTTTTGGCATTTAACAAGAATTTGTAATGAACCACAAGCAGATTTATAGTCTCCCTTAAAATTCAAAAAGGTCAAACACAAGAAAACAAAAGCAATCGATTCAAGATATCTCACCCTCATTGACACACGTACTCGAGCAATCCCATCAAACGCTCGGACTACAGAATCAAACAATTGAACTAACTGTTGGACTTTGCTTCGATCTCTTCGATATTCCTGCAAGATTAATGCGAAGCAACATATCCTTATCAACAGGGCTAAAGGAAGAGTTTCTCATTCGAAATTGATGTTGTAGATCAAACCAGTAGTAAGTGCACTGTTTATTGTATCCAGTAAGTTCAGTGTATGGAACAGCTTTTATAGCAGAACAATTTACTGCACGAAGAAGCCTTTGCATGGCTACCATTCCTCAATTCCAAATGGAGCACCGACAGTTGGTAAATCCCTAAAAAGGAGATTCTGTTTCCTCAATTCCAAATGGAGCACCGACAGTTGGTAAATCCCTAAAAAGGAGATTCTGTTCGTTTGAATTCTTACAAGGAGGCAAACCAATAAAGCAAGCCTAAACTCTGAGATGTAACAATAATGGAAACTGATTAATTAAATGTTAAGCTCCAAACTCATTATCACATATATGAGTGCTCCACCTGCGGCCGCGCCGTCTCCGGTCATTGTCAGCTCTCCGCCGGCACCTCCTCCGTTTTCTTCTTCTCCGGCGTCGGCGAATTCTTCGTTATCGATCTCAATGCCTCCATCTGATGCTTTTTCTCCATCTGAGAACTCCGCCTTTTCGAAGAGATTCGCCGTTTCTGGATCTCTGGCTTTCGGGCTATTCGCTGCCGTTTTGGCTATATAGAGTTCACTAAGTGCGACATCGATTTATTATTGTAGTTGGATAATTTTTTTCCTATTCTATTTTATTTATTTACATCATTTATACTCACATAAATAATTCTTTTAATTTACTTCTTTTATATATTATGTTTTGTGGCCAAGTTAGTAAAATTCCAAACAACTACAACTTCTTTTCCACTGTTATGATTCTTATGAAACCCACGGGAAGGATCAAAAGGTTGAAAGTTGCATGAATTTGTGGCCAACTTAGTAAAATTTCAAAGTAATTCGACTTCTTTTCAACGGCTTGAACCAAGGGAAGGATTAAACAAAGTCGGGAGTTGCTCATGTAAGACTGCCCAAAATTCTCAAAGCCATTAATAATGAGCACTTTAGCGCAGTTCCCATTATAAGGATCAAAAACTTTTCGTAGACATCTCTTTGACTTACACTACTAATGGGGAATCTAATTAAATATAATATTTTTAGACTTAGAGCACAATTCTTTATGTATAATTAGAGATGTCCAACGAGCCATACCATATTGTGCCGGCAGAGTCATGTAGGCTCGTGCTCATTATGTGTTGTTACCACTACGTGATTCATATTGTGCCCACATGTACCTAATTTTTTCCTTAAATCTAGCCTGCCACACTTGTCAAGCCCGTGTAGGGATGTCAAAATTCTCCACAGGTTTAGAGCCCCATGGGATTTTACCCTGAATGAGATAAATAACTTTGAAAAATGAGGCAGAGAATGAGTAGAAAATAATATGGGGTTTGATTTTGTACTGTCCACCCCACCTCGACCCCAATCTCCATTATATGTATTTTTTATTTTTTTATTTAATAACTTTAATTTTTATTAATTACAATATTGGTTGGTTAATAAATTTTTATTTTATTTTTACCTAACATAAATAGATTATAGCTAAAAGAAAACCCTATATTATAATATTTATTCAATCCTAAAAATATTATTATGTTTTCTTTTCTCTCTTAAGATACTACTCCGTTCAAATATTTTATAGTTTTGATATCATTTCGAGATATTGTTTCAAACTTTTAGAGTTTTTTTTAATAATTTTAAAATACTTTATAATATACTGATAATTTTATTTAAATCTTTAATTTTTAATTTATTAAAATTATATTTTTATATATACTATAAAATAAGTAAATGGAGAATATAGTGGGAATGAGGAAATTATTCCCCATCTAGGGATTCCCCAAACATTGGTTCTTCATTTGAAACTGAGCTCATCAAGAACTATTTCTCTCGTAGCACTCGCGCCATCTTGGTTTCTCTATGAAGACTGAAGACTCAATTTGACAATTTTTCTTATCCAAATTATCATCAGTGATAAGACTAGCTGAGTCAGAGATTTTAGACCTACCATATTTGAATTAATGAAATCCATTTTCAGTTTACACCCAATCTATTATTCATCAACTAATTTTTAATTAGAGTGATTATAACCCACAAATACTTGCACAAATTCGGTAACCAATTAAAAGTTTTTACTGGTGAGCGATGAGGAAAATAGCACTGATATATGTAAGCAGCGAATATCCAACGTTCACACACAAGAATTTTTTTTTTAAATTTAAAAGATTTGGGATTTTGTTTGTAAACTACAAGAAATGTTTAAAACACTAACAAAAAAAAAAAAAAGGCAACATGAGTTTCCTGAAGGACGCCCATGCTGGAAAATAATTTCAAATGTGATTTTGAGTCCTAAAGTAATAGAAGTTAGCAAAAGTCCGGCGGATAAATATTAACTCTAGCATAGTGGATTAATAAATATTAAAAATCAAATAATTCTTAAACATTTTGTAGTAGATATAAAGCAGAAGAATGATAGATAAAGCAATGATTGATTCACCATAGAATTCAAAGTTCAAACTAAGCATCCCATATACATTCATTGCCAAAGAGCATGTAGAGAAAAAAATAAAAATTGGCGCTTCCAATAATATTAATACTTGGTTTGCACGAAGAAGGGATCATATAATTATTATTGGTTAAATATATGTTTTAATTTTACTTTTTCGCAAGCATCAGCATCACCCACCCAGCACAAAACCCTGGCTTAAATGGGAATTTATTGAATTATTAATTGCACACGATCACCTTATAAATTATCAATCTTAATTAATCATAATTACTTCCTTGGTGGCCGTAGCCCTCTTTGCAATAATGCTACAACATTGTGATTTTTAATAGTTATTAATCCACTACGCAAAGAATGTTCTTCTTCTCCTCACAAATTTTGAAATAGTATGGTCTTCGCCCAAATCCGAAATACATGGCCCAAGATAAAATAAACCAAATTTACACAATTTCCAGCAACAATATTATTACTTCAAATCATTTTACCATTGAAGCATACGTGTGTGATAATATGTTCTCATGAAATGAAAATAAAAATAAAAATAATATCGGCACCTGGAGGATTATTTGACCTCCACTGCTAGCTTTCAAGAGTCTAGAATTCCTGAAGAGAACAATCACATCAATAATTCAGGTAAATTTTTCTTTCTTATGCATTACCCGCAATTTCTTTCTCTCTATCGATGTTGATAATAAACATAATTTGAAATTAATTAGGATTATAGTTTTTGTAAATCAATTGTTAGACTACGAAAATATCAGCACGCTTCTACTCAAAGAACAGAACATGAACCAGCTTATAATTCCAAAAGACAAACTAATAATTACTCACCTGCGCCTGTAGAGATGCACTTACAAATTTCTTCTTCTTGCTCTGCCTCGTTTGATCACCCTTTTCACCTTATTGGATTGCTTCCCTTCGATCATCCTCGCAAAATATCGTGGCCTTCCAGTCGCAAATACCATGTATCCGATGGACACGCCGATCACCACTCCAGATGCGTAACCCACCTTAGCAAACTTCCAATCAAACCAGCTTGAATCATCGTCTCCTTCATGAAATCTTGTCGGTGATGTTGGTGCTAGTGTCTCATCAATGCTGCAGCTTTTTGATAATGGGAATCCACACAACCCCCAGTTACCAGAATAGGAATCATTTTCAAATGTATTCAATTGTGGTCCTCGTGGTATGGGTCCCTCGAGTTGGTTGTTTGAAAGATTCAACACTGAAAGATAATTCAAACTCACCAATTGCGTTGGGATATGTCCAACAAGCTTGTTTGAAGAGAGGTCAAGAGATTCAAGCTCTGTCAGATTTCTCAATGATGATGGAATAGCACCTGTCAAGTTGTTGTGAGAAATGTTAAGGCCTTTGAGTGAATTAAGCTTTCCCACCACTTTTGGAATTGCCCCTCGAAACCGATTGCTCGACAAATCAATAATCGCGAAAGTGGTTAGAATCCTCTTCATTTGTATGTCGATGCCTTTCATAGTCACAAATATTGACTCATAGTAATTAGAAGAACTTCGCAACCTCATATAATCGACTCCAACACTATTGTTATCCCCATGCATCATGGCTTTAAAACTATCCAAATACCATATTGGCAAAAAACCGGTGGCCTCGTTGTGAGAGAGATCAATTATTCGCAACTTGGGAAAGGGAGCTCTTGTTTTGGTATCACCAATGTGACCCCAAAATTTATTAGAACGTAATACAAGAACTTGTAGTTCAGGAAGAACGTCTAACAACTGGGGAAATGTGCCATCAATATGATTATTCCCAATGTCTAAAACTTCTAAATGCCGACAGTTAACCAACGATGAAGGGAATGGTCCTTCCAACTGATTGTCATTAAGGTGAAGACTTGCCAAAACACAACTTTTTGCACATATTTGAGGGAATCTGCCACTGAACTTGTTCATTCTCATATCCAAGACCACAAGTGTTGAGTTTCCAAAAGATTCTGGAATTTGGCCGCTCAAGCTGTTATTCCCAACGTCAAGATAGAACAAAAATATTGAGTTTCCAAGACATTCTGGAATTGGGCCGCTCAAGTTGTTATTCCCAACATCAAGTAATGACAAACTAACACAGTTAATCAATGATGGCGGTAATGGTGCCACCAAAAGATTTCCATTCAACGAAAGAGAAGCCAACCTGCAGCCTTTTGCAAATGTTTGTGGGATGCTGCCGCTGAACTTGTTCATTCTCATATCCAAGACCTCAAGTGTTGAGTTTACAAAAGATTCTGGAATTGGGCCGCTCAAGTTGTTATTCCCAACATGAATAAATGTCAAATTGACACAGTTAATCAAAGATGGCGGTAATGGTCCCTCCAAGTGATTGTCATTCAGCCGAAAAATAGTCAAGCTGCAGCTTTTTGCAAATGTTTGTGGGATGCTGCCTTGGAAGTTGTTCATTCCGAGATCCAAATTTAGAAGCGTAGAGTTTCCAAGACACTGTGGAATTTGTCCGCTCAAGCTATTGTTGTACAAAGAAAGTGATTGAATAGAACTCAAATTACAAAATGATGGAGGAATATCTCCGGTCAAATTATTGTTGGAAACAGAAAAAGATAGAATGTGAGGGGGTAGATTTGGGAGTGATCCTCGAAGTAAGTTCGAATCAAGGGAAAGATATTTGAGATTTTTCCACGGAAGATGGTCTACGCTTGTCAGGAAGTTTTGTGAAAGATCTAATCGAGACAAAGTATGTACTCCTACATCCCACATCCAACTGGGAATCCTACCACGGATTGATGTTGAGTTCTCAAGATGTCCGGAAACTCACTTATATTGCAAGCCCATAAACCCAACCCCAAAAGATTAGGGAAAGACGAGTTGACGGTTAATTTGGTGCTCAATGATAAACTAACATTAGAAAGAGAAAGATATTTAAGATTTTTGAGCTTTGCAAAATCGTACAGCTCAACGCTGCCACTTAAATTGTTCAAAGACTGAACTTGGAATCGAGCCAATCAGTTCATTATATGTCAAGTCTAAATAAGAAAGTTAGGTTAGGTTGGTAAAAATATCCGGAATTTTACCAACAAAGTTATTACCCCCAGGATCTAAATGACGAAGCTGCTGAAGATTTGAAAAAGATGATGGAATGTGACCATTTAAATTGTTATCCCAAAGATCCAAATAATTAAGATGGGTAATGTTACCTAGTGAAGCAGGAATTGACCCCGTGAAATTGCTGAAAGAGAGGTTAAGGAGTGTCAAGCTCGGAAATTGAGTAAAACCAGAAGAAATCTTAGAGTAATTGAAATCATTGAAAGCCAGGTTGAGGTTTCGCAGGCGAGGAAGAAATAAAAGGCTACTATTGGAAGGGATGCTGCCGTGAAGCCAACTACAACTGAGGTCGAGGCCAATCGCGCGCGTTAATTAGAAAAACAATAACTTATCTCTATATATGTTAATTTGTTGAGTATCGCAATAAAGTAATGTTGATTTAAATTTATGACCGTAAAATATCAATAGTACTATAATTGTTATTCAAAAAATAATTGTTTGTCTGTCGGGATGCTGGTGGACTGCTTGTAAATTGTAATTAGAAACGCCAGCAAGAATTTATCCACAAAAAAAAAAGAAGTAATGTTGATTTAAATATATGGCTTTAGAATATCAACAGTATTATAATTTTTATTCAAAAATAATAATTGTTTGTCTGTCGGGATGCATGTGGGCTGCCTGCAATTAGATAAGCCAAAAAGAATTTATCCGCGAATGAAAAAAAAAAAAACTAGTAAGAATATTGAACTACTAACATGACCCCTTGTTTGTATAGCACATGTTACATTCCCATTTTGACATTTTTTTTTAAATATATATATAGTAAATGCCATAATTTTTGACCTGTAGAGATAGTCATCATAATTTAAATTGGCAGTTCAATGAATTGTTGCTGTGCTTCGTGTGCTCTTTTATTCAAATGAATTAGAGTTTTTCTTCAATTAAATTTTAATTGTTTAAAAGTTTATATCCAAATTTCAAATTTGAGATCAGGGATCTTTATACTTTATGCTATGTTTCTAGTGTTTCGTGATAGAGCTTTGAGAGTTTCAGTCAATGATACAAAAAAAAAAATGGAAAAATGGCCACCGCAACAAACCAAGAAACAATGAAGGATTTAGTTATAAAACAAAAACAGAATACTATGAGGAAATAGAGAGATAGAAGTAGCAAAAAAAGAAGAAAAGAAAAAGAGATTTAAATGAGGATATGGTTTATTGAATGAAAAAATAAATTTTTAAATTTAAATGAGGAACTTGGTTAGTAAATGCGTTTATTGAGTGGTTAGTAAATTGGTTTACTGAGTATTATGGCTAGCTTAAATAGTTTCACCCTATTTCAAATCATTTCTTTTCCTCAAAAATTATGAAAATGGAGATTGTCAATTTTTTCTCTACTATATTCAATATGTACTATTTATCTCACTGCTCTTCTTTTAATAATTAGTAGCCTCATCGACAACATAAGTTTACAATATTATCCTTATTTTGAAATACACTTTTATTCATATTTATTATAAATTAAATAAATCACATAAATAAAAATTTAAATAAAAATTAAGTATCAAAAACAAAAAATAAAAGTTATGATGTGAAAAAAAATAATAAAATATTTTTGTTGTATTTTTTAATAAATATTTTTTTATGATGAATATATAAGAAAATTATTATAAAATGATAAAAAAATTATTATAAGAAACTTGAATGATAAATAATAAATTTTTTTCTTGTAAATTAAACATAGAAAATAGTCTAGACGGAATTTTTCCATAGAAGACAAAATGATTGTATTTGGCCGGTCAGTTCAATCCATCCCAAGGTCAGTTTAGTCAACAAGCCCCCTTGAGTATTAAACATTGATGGGATTGTTATCTTCGTGAATTATTATCTTCGTTTATCATTCCCTTTTAATTAATTATGTAATTTATTTCTAATTTTGCCATGTGCATGTTGAAAAACAATAAACTTGTTTACAAAATAATAAGGTGTTGAGTTGTACATGGCCCTCCATCATCATGCTTCATCATCATGGGTCTACAATGTTGAGTGGATGTTAGCTTTACACATTTGATGTCATTAAATGATTCCTTTAGAGCATGTTAGGTGAGTGGAATATGTTTGGTGTTATGATGAAAGGTTGGTGGAATGTGCTAGGTGATGTGTATTGTTATGATTATGTTTGTATTTTATTCACTATAAATACCTATGCTATTGTGTTGTGAAATATAAGTCTAAGAGTAAGAAAGCATAAGAAGTATAACAAAGCCCTTGAGAGTGATTTGTGAGAGTGTGTGAATTCTTCTTGTAATGTTCTTGAACTTTTCTTAATAAACTTTGTGTTTCATCCTTCAAATTCTCCAACAAAGTGGTATCAGGGCTAAGTTGGGAGGATAAAATAGTTGTGTAGCATATCAAATCGAACCTCTCGATGAGACGAACTTAACGCCATAAGAATCAGCCTGATCGGAGTTCGGACGAGCCCGGAATCGCCGTTGGAAGTTTGCTGTCCAGAAACTGAGTTAACTCACTGAGTTGACCGTTGACCAAAGTTGACCCGAGACCTCCCAAAGGTTTTTCGACGTTCCGGATTCATTCGTGCATTTAGAATCTCCAAATTCTCACTCGATTTGTTAGATATGCAAATGGTGGTATGATGTCATTTCAAGTTCCACAATTGAAAGGGAGTAAATTTGACAATTGGAGTATCAAAATGAAGGCTCTATTGGGTGCACAAGATGTGTGCGAAGTAGTGGAAAAGGGATTTATAGTACCAGAAAATGAAGGTACTTTAACTACGGTACAAAAGGAGAATTTGAAAGACTTAAAGAAGAAAGATAACAAAGCAAAGTATCTCATCTTTTAATCATTAGATGAAGATGCTTTTGAAAAGATCGTTGGCGCAACATCCTCAAAGGAAGCGTGGGAGAAGTTAGAAACCTCTTACAAAGGAGTGGAACAAGTTAAGAAAGTCTGTCTTCAAACACTAAGAGGTGAATTAAGTCCTTAAACATGAAAGTATCAGAATCAATTTTTGATTACTTTACTAGAGTTGTGATTGTTGCTAATGAATTAAAAAGAAATGGTGAAGAGTTTAGAGAACTAAGGATTATTGAGAAAATACTTCGATCGGTAGATTCCAAGTTTGACCACATTGTAGTAACAATAGAGGAGACTAAAGATTTTAAGGCTATGACGATCGAGCAACTTGAAGGAAGATTGCAAGCTTATGAAGAAAAACTGAAGAAGAAGCAAGGGATCGAAGAACAACTCTTCAAGATGGAAATCAATCCAAAGAAAATAAAAGAAAGCTTCAGCAACGAGAGAAGGCACTATGTTCGAGGAAGAGGTCGAGGACGAGGTAGAGGTCGTGGTCATAGATGAGGCTGGAATTTCAACAACAAAAACTCCTTCAATAATGAAAGAGGAGAAAGCTCAAACAGATGGCGAGGAAGAAACAATCCAAGGTCGAGGTATGAAAAATCTCAAGTGCAGTACTATAATTGTCAAAAGTTTGGGCATTATGCTTCAGAGTGCAGAATTCCAAGTAACATAGTATATGAGAAAGTGAATTATGTTGAAGAGAAGAATGATGGAGATGACACACTTTTACTAGCACGTAATGACAATAATAGAGGTCAAGAAAATACTTGGTATCTTAACACAGGTGCTAGCAATCACATAAGCGGAAACAGAAGCATGTTTGTGGAGATGAATGAATCAGTGAATGGTAGCGTCACTTTTGGAGATGATTCAAAAGTACCAATGAAGGGAAACGGTAACATCCTTTTTCGCATAAAAGATAGTAACCACCAACTAATTTCAAATGTTTACTATGTGCCCAATATGAAAAGCAACATTCTAAGTTTAGGTCAAATTTTAGAAGATATTCATCTTAAAGATTATAATCTTTTTTTAAGAGATGACAAAGGAAACCTAATTACAAAAGTGAGAATGTCGAAGAATAGAATGTTTCCTTTAAATATTCAAAATGATGTTGCAAAGTGTCTCAAGGCTTGTCATAAAGATCCAACCTGGATTTGGCATCTTCAATATGGACATCTCAACTTTGATGGACTAGAGCTATTATCAAGAAAGAACATGGTGAAAGGTCTACCTTCAATCAATCATCCCAATCAAGTTTGCGAAGGATGTTTACTTGGCAAGCAATTTAGAAAGAGTTTTCCAAATGAGTCAAACTCAAGAGCTCGGAAGCCACTCGAGCTTATTCATACTGATGTATGCGGTCCATTCAAGCCAACCTCTCTTGGTAAAAGTAACTACTTCATTCTTTTCATAGATGATTTTTAAGAAAAACTTGGGTGTATTTTTAAAGCGAAATCGGAAGTTTTGAAGTTTTCAAGAAGTTCAAAGCTGCGGTGGAGAAAGAAAGTGGACACCAAATCAAGGCCATGAGATCTGATCAAGCTGGAGAGTTCACTTCCAAAGAATTTATGAAGTTTTGTGACGAAAATGGAATACGACGCCCTTTGACAGTTCTGAGATCGCCCCAACAAAATGGTGTTGTAGAAAGAAAGAACAGAACCATCCTCGACATGGCGAGAAGTATGCTCAAGAGCAAAAGACTACCCAAAGAATTTTGGGCTAAAACTGTTGCTTGTGCAATCTATTTATCCAATCGATCTCCAATAAGAAGTGTGTGGGGCAAGACACTACAAGAAGCATGGAGTGGAAGAAATCCTGGCATAACCCATCTAAGAGTTTTTGGAAGCATTACCCGTGTACATGTACCAGACGAGAGAAGAGACAAGCTGGATGATAAAAGTGAGAAGTTCATTTTCATCGGCTATGACATCAATTCTAAATGATACAAGTTGTACAATCCAAACAACGAAAAGATCGTGATTAGCCGAGATGTAATCTTTGAGGAATAAGGAGAATGAGATTTTGGCTCTCATGTGGATGACTTCAATTTTTTCCCTTTTGAAGAAAATGAATAGACAATGAAGGAGCAAGTAGTAGAAGAACAACAAGATCCGGTTAGTCCACCTATGTCACCAGCATCAACCACACATGGAGATTCACCACCATCTTTCTTAAATGAAAGAATTGAAGAACGCACGAAGAGTCTTCAAAATCTCTATGAGGTAACTGAGAGACATGATAATCTCACTCTATTTTGCTTCTTTGCTGATTGTGAGCCAGTTTACTTTGAAGAAGTTGTACAAGATGAAAAATGGAGAATCGCAATGGATGAAGAAATCAAAGCCATAGTGAAGAATGACACTTGGGAACTTACTACACTTCCCAAAGGTCACAAAGCCATCGGTGTCAAATGGGTTTACAAGACGAAGAGAAATGTCAAGGGTGAGATTAAAAGGCACAAGGCGATGTTAGTTACAAAGGCTATAGTCAAAAGTCGGCATCGACTATGATGAGGTATTTGCTCCTGTAGCCCGAATGGAAACTATAAGACTAATCATTTCTTTAGCAGCCCAAAAACAATGGAAGATTTATCAAATGGATGTAAAGTCTGCTTTCTTAAATGGATTTCTCAAAGAAAAAGTCTACATCAAACAACCATTGGGCTATATGGTGAAAGGATATGAAGACAAAGTTACGAGATTGAAGAAGGCACTTTATGGGTTAAAGCAACCATTGGGCATGGAATAGCAGAATTGACAAATATTTCAAAGAGAATGGCTTCACCAAATGCCCACATGAACATGCTCTCTACGTCAAAGTCAAAGATGGAGACATCTTGATTGTATGCCTGTACGTGGATGATCTCATTTTCACTGCAAGCAATCCAAACTTATTTGAAGAGTTTATGAGAGTGATGGTGAAAGAGTTCGAGATGACTGACATTGGACTAATGGCATACTACCTGTGCATTGAAGTCAAGCAAAAGGAAGAAGGCATATTCATTTCCCAAAAATGCTATGCAAGGGAAATACTCAAGAAGTTCAAGATGCATGATTGCAAGCCCATAAGTACGCCAATGGAATGCAGAGTTAAATTGTCCAAACATGACAAAGAAGAAAGAGTTGATCCAACTTTTTTCAAGAGCCTTGTTGGAAGTTTGCGTTACTTGACATGTAAGAGGCCAGACATTCTTTATGCCGTTGGGCTCTTAAGTCGCTATATGGAGAATCCAACAATCACCCATTTTAAAGCTGCAAAAAGAATCATTCGCTATATAAAAGGTACAATTGATTTTGGCTTATCATACACATTCTCTGATGATTACAAGCTTGTTGGATATAGCGATAGCGACTGGAGTGGAGATTTAGATGATCGAAAGAGTACCTCTGGATTTGTAATATTTAAGGGAGACATTGCTTTCACGTGGATGTCAAAGAATCAGTCAATTGTCGCACTTTCCACCTGTGAAGCTGAGTATGTAGCTGCTACTTAAGGTATTTGCCATGCAATTTGGCTAAGAAATTTGTTAAAGGAGTTGGGTTTGTTCCAAATAGATCCAACTGAGATCTTTGTCGACAACAAGTCTGCAATTGCCCTATCAAAGAATCCAGTCTTCCATGATCGAAGTAAGCATATTGACACTCGCTACCATTTCATAAGGGAGTGTATTGAAAGAAAGGATGTACAAATAAAGTATGTCAAATCTCAAGATCAAGCAGCTGATATATTTACTAAGTCATTGAAACAAAAAGATTTTATCAGATTAAGAAATTCATTGGGTGTTATGAAACAATTGGTCGTGGAAATCAAAGAAATTAACGCGAAAGTGAAGGAGAACAAGTACAAGTACGAAAAAAAAGATAAATTCATATTCCTACAGGGCATTGTTTAATCAAAATAAGAAGAATAAAGCCAAAGAACAAGTTTGTGATAATTTCACTAAACTCCTCAAGCAAGAAGACTTAGAGTCACAGAAATAAGTTTAAGGGGGAGTGTTGAAAAAAAATAAACTTGTTTACAAAATAATAAGGTGTTGAGTTGTACATGGCCCTCTATTATCATGCTTCATCATCATGCGTCTACAATGTTGAGTGGAGGTTAGCTTTACACATTTGATGCCATTAAAGGATTCATTTAGAGCATGTTAGGTGAGTGGAATATGTTTGGTGTTATGATGAAAGGTTGGTGGAATGTGCTAGGTGATGTGTATTGTTATGATTATGTTTGTGTTTTATTCACTATAAATACCTATGCTATTGTGTTGTGAAATATAAGTCTAAGAGTAATAAAGCATAAGAAGTATAACAAAGCCCTTGAGAGTGATTTGTGAGAGTGTGTGAATTGTTCTTATAATATTCTTGAACTTTTCTTAATAAACTTTGTGTTTCATCCTTCAAATTCTCCAACAGTGCATATATATTATTATGATTGATTGAAATACACATACGATAAGAATGAATTAGAAAGAAATAATACACTGTATTAAAAAATTTTCCTTAAAGTCGACTTAGATTCTTCAAAAGGAGCATTTTCAATTTTACAGTTGAGTGCTGATGTGGCGCGAGGGTGAGTCTGGTGGCGTGGACATTTCTTTGTTGACGAGTCAAGTGCTGTGCTTTTGCTTATTGTGATGGACCTATACTATTCCTAACTAATATTCAATTTCTTAGTAAACCCGCCATTCGAATTAGATTTTTCATTTTTAATATAGACCATATAAAATTCGATTACCTTACAATAAATATACATACATACATACGTACGTACGTGCATACATATATATATATATATATATATATATATATATATATATTTATTTATTTATTTATAATATTTAATGCCAACATACCATCCCACTCCGTTTATCGAAAGTATAAACAATAGGATTAATTTTGTGAACAAAATGGTCCAACCCTTTTGAATATATATGCCATAATGTTTTTGAATGCCTAGGGCCTACACTTTCACCATAGAATTGAAAAAATAACTTGAGTTTATAAAATCTGGTGAACCTGCACGAATCCTAAATAAAATTCAATTTCTTAGTACACCTGCCATTCGGATTGGAAAAATAACTCGAGTTTATAAAATCTGATGAAGTGACAATATGGTTAGGAGAGAGAATAAATGGATTGAGTGTAATTTAAACACATACGGGATCATTTCAAATATTATTTCTCATCGTCATCAGCTACTTTATTTTGGAGAGAGCAACAGTGGTGGACCCACCGAACCGACCCGTACCTCCAAGTACTAAAACGAGGGCGTTTTGGTTCTTCATTTGAAACTGAGCTCTGTCAAGAAATGTCTCTTTAGTAGCACTTGTAGCCCTGGCCAATATGGCCGCGGACGTGCAATTCAAATGAAGCAAAGCTCGCGCCATGATATTGGTCAGTCAAGAACTGTCTCCAAGTCTTGTTATATATTGAGAGCCTCATGATATTGTTTTGGAATGTAGCAGATGCATGAATTTGAGGCCAATTTACAAACATTTCAAACTATTTCAACTTCTTTTCCACGCTAACTCCCAAGACAAGTCTTCAACTTTCCATTAATATTTTTCACGTTAAAAACCTACGACCCCGTTTTAAATCAGTAAATCAAAATGGCTTACTCTAGCTTTGCAATTTTGATCGCCCTGGCTTTGCTTTTCGTTTCCGCAATAGCGCAAACTCCGGCGCCGTCTCCAACGAAGGCTCCACCAGCAGCGGCGCCATCGCCGTTGAAAACTCCACCGGCCGCTTCGCCGTCTCCGTTGAGTGCTCCACCTGAGGCCGCGCCGTCTCCATTCACCGTCACCTCTCCTCCGTTTTCTTCTTCTCCGGCGCCGGCGAATTCTCCATCATCGATCTCAATGCCTCCATCTAATGCTTTTGCTCCATCCAAGAACTCTGCCTTTTTGAACAGATTCGCCGTTTCTGGATCTCTGGCTTTCGGGCTATTCGCAGCCGTTTTGGTTATATAGAGTTAACTGAGTGGAGCATCGATTTATTATTGTAATTGGATAATTTTTTTTCCTATTCTATTCTATTTATTTATTTACATTATTTATACTCACCGAAATAATTCTTTTTATTTACTTTTTTTATATATTGTTTTTTGCTTAAAAAAGAAAAAAAAAACCTTCTTTTCCATGTTATGAATCCCGGGAAGGATAAAAAAAGTTTGAAACCCATGGGAAGGATCAAAAGGTTGACAGTTGCATAAATTTGTGGCCAACTTAGTAAATTATCGAATGGGAATTTATTGAATTATTAATTGCACACGATCACCTTATAAATTATCAATCTTAATTAATCATAATTACTTCCTTGGTGGCCGTAGCCCTCTTTGCAATAATGCTACAACATTGTGATTTTTAATAGTTATTAATCCACTACGCAAAGAATGTTCTTCTTCTCCTCACAAATTTTGAAATAGTATGGTCTTCGCCCAAATCCGAAATACATGGCCCAAGATAAAATAAACCAAATTTACACAATTTCCAGCAACAATATTATTACTTCAAATCATTTTACCATTGAAGCATACGTGTGTGATAATATGTTCTCATGAAATGAAAATAAAAATAAAAATAATATCGGCACCTGGAGGATTATTTAACTTCCACTGCCAGCTTCCAAGAGTCTAGAATTCCTGAAGAGAACAATCACATCAATAATTCAGGTAAATTTTTCTTTCTTATGCATTACCCGCAATTTCTTTGTCACTATCGATGTTGATAATAAACATAATTTGAAATTAATTAGGATTATGGTTTTTGTAAATCAATTGTTAGACTACGAAAATATCAGCACGCTTCTACTCAAAGAACAGAACATGAACCAGCTTATAATTCCAAAAGACAAACTAATAATTACTCACCTGCGCCTGTAGAGATGCACTTACAAATTTCTTCTTCTTGCTCTGCCTCGTTTGATCACCCTTTTCACCTTATTGGATTGCTTCCCTTCGATCATCCTCGCAAAATATCGTGGCCTTCCAGTCGCAAATACCATGTATCCGATGGACACTCCGATCAACACTCCGGATGCGTAACCCACTTTAGCAAACTTCCAATCAAACCAGCTTGAATCATCGTCTCCTTCGTGAAATCTTGTCGGTGATGTTGGTGCTGGTGCCTCATCAATGCTGCAGCTTTTGATAATGGGAATCCACACAACCCCGAGTTACCGAATAAGAATCATTTTCAAATGTATTAAATTGGGTTCCTCGTGGTATGGGCCCCTCAAGCTGATTGTTCGAAAGATTCAACACCGAAAGATAATTCAAACTCGCCAATTGCGTTGGGATATGTCCAGCAAGCTTGTTTGAAGAGAGGTCTAAGGATTCAAGCTCATCAGATTTCTCAATGATGATGGAATAGCACCGTCAAGTTGTTGTGAGAAATATTAAGGCCTTTAAGTGAACTAAGCTTTCCCACCACTTCTGGGATTCCCCCTTGAAATTTGTTGCTGGACAAATCAATAGTTGCAAAAGTGGTTAAAATTCTCTCCATTTTTATGTCATTACCTTTCATAGTAAAAAATATTGAATAATAGTAAGAAAAATTCTGCGACTCCATATAATCGACTCCAACACTATTGTTATCCCCATGCATCATGGCTTTAAAATTATCAAGATACCGTGTTGACAAAACACCGGTGAGCTCGTTGTGAGAGAGATCTATTATTCGCAACTTGGGAAAGGGAACTCTTGTTTTGGTATCACCAATGGTACCTCGAAATCGGTTAGATCGCAATATAAGCACTTGCAATTCAGGAAGAACTTCTAACCAATGAGGGAATGTATCATCAATCTGATTATTCCCAACATCTAAAACTTCCAAATATTGACAATTAACCAAAGATGGAGGCAACGATCCTTCCATCCGATTGTCATTCAGGTTAAGACTTGTCAAAACACAATTTTTTCCAAATATTTGAGGGAGGCTGCCACTGAACTTGTTCATTCTCATGTCCAAGACCTCAAGTGTTGAGTTTCCAAAAGATTCTGGAATTTGGCCACTCAAGCTGTTATTCCCGACGTCAAGAAAGAACAAACGCGTTAAGTTTCCAAGATATTCTGGAATTGGGCCGCTCAAGTTGTTATTCCCAACATCAAGATATGACAAATTGACACAGTTAATCAAAGATGGCGGTAATGGTCCCACCAAGAGATTGCCATTCAACCAAAGAGAATTCAAACTGCAGCTTTTTGCTAATATTTGTGGGATGCTGCCTTGGAAGTTGTTCATTTCGAGATCCAAATTTAGAAGCGTAGAGTTTCCAAGACACTGTGGAATTTGTCCGCTCAAGCTATTGTTGTACAAAGAAAGTGATTGAATAGAACTCAAATTACAAAATGATGGAGGAATATCTCCGGTCAAATTATTGTTGGAAACAGAAAAAGATAGAATGTGAGGGGGTAGATTCGGGAGTGATCCTCGAAGTAAGTTCGAATCAAGGGAAAGATATTTGAGATTTTTCCACGGAAGATGGTCTACGCTTGTCAGGAAGTTTTGTGAAAGATCTAATTCAGACAAAGTATGTACTCCTACAGCCCACATCCAACTGGGAATCCTACCATGGATTTGGTTTTGAGAAAGGTCCAACCACTCTAATTGATGTTGAGTTCTCAAGATGTCCGGAAACTCACTTATATTGCAAGTCCATAATCTCAACTCCAAAAGATTAGGGAAAGACGAGTTGACTGTTAATTTGGTGCTCAATGATAAACTAATATTAAAAAGAAAAAGATATTTAAGATTTTTGAGCTTTGCAAAATCGTACAGCTCAACGCTGCCACTAAAATTGTTAAAAGAAAGAGAGATCAAAGTCAAATTCACAAGTTCAAAGACTGAACTTGGAATCGAGCCAGTCAGTTGATTCATTCCCAAGAGTAAATAAGAAAGTTGGGTTAGGTTGGTAAAAATATCCGGAATTTTACCAACAAATTTATTACTCCCAAGATCTAAATGACGAAGCTGCTGAAGATTTGAAAGAGATGATGGAATGTGACCATTAAAATTGTTATCCAAAAGATCCAAATAAGCAAGATGGGTAACGTTACCTAGTGAAGCAGGAATTGACCCCGTGAAATTGCTGGAAGAGAGGTTAAGGAGTGTCAAGGTCGGAAATTGAGTAAAACCAGAAGAAATCTTAGAGTAATTGAAATCATTGAAAGCCAGGTTGAGGTTTCGCAGGCGAGGAAGAAAGAAAAGGCTACTGTTGGAAGGGATGCTGCCGTGAAGCCAACTACAACTGAGGTCGAGGCCAATCACGTGACCCGTCGCCGAATCACATGTTATTCCATCCCAGCTGGAGCAGCAATCAGAGTCCTCTTTCCAAGAAATCATCTTTGGACGAGATATTTGTCGAAATATTTCATCACAATATTGCGAAGAATGTTTTTCAAAGGAAAAGAGTTGCTTAAAATATTTCATCACAATATTCTGCGACTTCATATAATCGGCTCCAACACTGTTTTTATCCCCATGCATCATAGCTTTAAAACTATCCAAATACCATACTGGCAGAAAACCGGTGAGTTGATTGTGAGAGAGATCAATTATTTGCAATTTGGGAAAGGGAGCTCTTGTTTTGGTATCACCAATGGTACCTTGAAATCGGTTAGATCGCAATATAAGCACTTGCAATTCAGGAAGAACTTCTAACCAATGGGGGAATGTATCATCAATCTGATTATTCCCAACATCTAAAACTTCCAAATATTGACAATTAACCAAAGATGGAGGCAACGATCCTTCCATCCGATTGTCATTCAGGTTAAGACTTGTCAAAACACAATTTTTTCCAAATATTTGAGGGAGGCTGCCACTGAACTTGTTCATTCTCATGTCCAAGACCTCAAGTGTTGAGTTTCCAAAAGATTCTGGAATTTGGCCACTCAAGCTGTTATTCCCGACGTCAAGAAAGAACAAACGCGTTAAGTTTCCAAGATATTCTGGAATTGGGCCGCTCAAGTTGTTATTCCCAACATCAAGATATGACAAATTGACACAGTTAATCAAAGATGGCGGTAATGGTCCCACCAAGAGATTGCCATTCAACCAAAGAGAATTCAAACTGCAGCTTTTTGCTAATATTTGTGGGATGCTGCCTTGGAAGTTGTTCATTTCGAGATCCAAATTTAGAAGCGTAGAGTTTCCAAGACACTGTGGAATTTGTCCGCTCAAGCTATTGTTGTACAAAGAAAGTGATTGAATAGAACTCAAATTACAAAATGATGAAGGAATCTCTCCGGTCAAATTATTGCTGGAAACATAAAAAGATAGAATGTGAGGGGGTAGATCAGGAAGTGATCCTAGAAGTAAGTTCCAATAAAGGTAAAGATATTTGAGATTTTTCCACGGAAGATGGTCTATGCTTGTCAGGAAGTTTTGTGAAAGATCTAGGTAATACAAAGTATGTACTCCTACATCCCACATCCAACTGGGAATCCTACCATGGATTTGGTTTTGAGAAAGGTCCAACCACTCTAATTGATGTTGAGTTCTCAAGATGTCCGGAAACTCACTTATATTGCAAGTCCATAATCTCAACTCCAAAAGATTAGGGAAAGACGAGTTGACTGTTAATTTGGTGCTCAATGATAAACTAATATTAAAAAGAAAAAGATATTTAAGATTTTTGAGCTTTGCAAAATCGTACAGCTCAACGCTGCCACTAAAATTGTTAAAAGAAAGAGAGATCTCAGTCAAATTCACAAGTTCAAAGACTGAACTTGGAATCGAGCCAGTCAGTTGATTCATTCCCAAGAGTAAATAAGAAAGTTGGGTTAGGTTGGTAAAAATATCCGGAATTTTACCAACAAATTTATTACTCCCAAGATCTAAATGACGAAGCTGCTGAAGATTTGAAAGAGATGATGGAATGTGACCATTAAAATTGTTATCCAAAAGATCCAAATAAGCAAGATGGGTAACGTTACCTAGTGAAGCAGGAATTGACCCCGTGAAATTGCTGGAAGAGAGGTTAAGGAGTGTCAAGGTCGGAAATTGAGTAAAACCAGAAGAAATCTTAGAGTAATTGAAATCATTGAAAGCCAGGTTGAGGTTTCGCAGGCGAGGAAGAAAGAAAAGGCTACTGTTGGAAGGGATGCTGCCGTGAAGCCCACTACAACTGAGGTCGAGGCCAATCACGTGACCCGTCGCCGAATCACATGTTACTCCATCCCAGCTGGAGCAGCAATCAGCGTCCTCCTTCCAAGACATCATTTTTGGACGAGATATTTGTTCATCACAATAGAGCGAAGACTGTTTTTCAAAGGAAAAGAGTTGCTTAAATTGGAGTAGAGCAGAACTTTGGTCATGTGAGCAAAGTATTGCCGAACACTGAGAATACAAGAGCAATAACTGGAGGCAAAACAAAAGTTGACAAGGCTGAGTTAAATAACCACCCATTTTTTTTTTTTTTCGCTTTTCCGGTTGATGAAAAAACAAGAAGAGAGATATGACAATTTATAGAAGTTGAATGGTGTGTAATTAATTAACAATATAACACTTGGTTGACTTAGAGCACCAAGTCTTGTTTTGGAATTTAGTTGGTGAGTGGAATCGTTGCATGGGAAGATCGATTAAGAAAGTTGAAAGTGACAGTTTGACGACGTGTTGGGTGGGGAATGAAGTAATTTTCCATTTCATTCATCCTATAATATTATATTGAAAGTGACAGTTTGACGACTTGCGTTGACGGGGAATGATGAGGAAGCTGTTTTGGTGGAAGGCTGTGAGGGAATAGATGCGTGGGTGGGATTGTCAAAAGGAGATATGGCTCCATTTGGTGCTAAGCGCGCGCGTTAATTAGAAAAACAATAACTTATCTCTATATATGTTAATTTGTTGAGTATCGCAATAAAAGTAATGTTGATTTAAATTTATGACCGTAAAATATCAATAGTACTATAATTGTTATTCAAAAAATAATTGTTTGTCTGTCGGGATGCTGGTGGACTGCTTGTAAATTGTAATTAGAAAAGCCAGCAAGAATTTATCCACAAAAAAAAAAGTAATGTTGATTTAAATATATGGCTTTAGAATATCAACAGTATTATAATTTTTATTCAAAAATAATAATTGTTTGTCTGTCGGGATGCATGTGGACTGCCTGCAATTAGATAAGCCAAAAGAATTTATCCGCGAATGAAAAAAAAAAAAAACTAGTAAGAATATTGAACTACTAACATGACCCCTTGTTTGTATAGCACATGTTACATTCCCATTTTGACATTTTTTTTAAATATATATATAGTAAATGCCATAATTTTTGACCTGTAGAGATAATCATCATAATTTAAATTGGCAGTTCAATGAATTGTTGTTGTGCTTCGTGTGCTCTTTTATTCAAATGAATTAGAGTTTTTCTTCAATTAAATTTTAATTGTTTAAAAGTTTATATCCAAATTTCAAATTTGAAATTGTAACCTACTTGTAAGCGCAATCAATACTACCCTTTGAAGTTGATCAGGAGGAATAATCTTAATTAATTATAATTCATTTAGACTTAGAGCATGCACCAAGTCGATGTTTATAATGCTTTTAGATTTGGGAGTACCAAGTCTTGTTATACTTGTTAATTAGATTGCAAGGGGCCAATAGAAGTCGTTCTTTCTCAAAGCAGTCAACACGCTGGAAAGTGATTACGCATTGATGAATTATGTTTACTGATCATTCCCTTTCTTTACGTAAAAGAAGACTTTGATGATTCTTCAAGAGGAATCCAGCTAATTACCATTTTGATATTATTTATATATGTAAATAGCTCAGGGAGATGTTAGACGCCAGTTAGTTAGTCATTTACACAAACACAATTCATATTTCCTCCTCTGTTTTGACTCTGTTTTAGATTGTTAATAAAATCGTTGGACCTTCCATTTACCTCTTAATAATTAGTTGACTACAAATTAATATGTGTAATCTACTTGTAAGCTTGATCAATAATACCTTTTGAAATTGAGGAGAAATAATCTTAATTAATTGTAATTCATTTAGACTTGGGAGCATGCACCAAGTCGATCTTTATAATACTTGTGGACGCTGAGCACCAAGTCCAAAATTGAGGAGCAATAATACTTTTTGACTCAAGAGTGCACGAAGTCTTGTTACTGGATTAACTCATAATCTTGTTATGGAGTCTAGTTAATTGATGGTACATTCGTTGCCGATTTTATAAAATCTGAGACAATATTGAGTGTTTATAACGGTGCGAGTAACTTTGATTCAAAAACCCAGTCCGAAAGGAAACACAAGAAGATCTTCCCAATTCCATGTTTAATTATCCATAAGAAGCTAGCTGTGTCCAAATTAGAATATATGTTATTGTATGTTACAAATTAATCTGCAGAAAATTGAAAATATAAGGGCAATATCTAGAGGCAGATCAAAATTTGAAAAGGCTGTGTTAAATAATCCATATTATATTTTTTCTTAATGAAATCAGAAGAACAGAAATGGCTAAATGCAGAAGAAAATGATGTGGAAGTATGAAGTGAATTTAGGGAGGCTTCAAGTCATTGTAATACTTTTAGACTTTGAGCACCGAGTCTTATTGATTTTGTTAATACATTTTCTCCAAGAAGAGCAATGTACTCACTCACAAATGGAGCTATCAATTAAGCTCCGAGTTTCTAAATTGATGAGATGTAGTGAATATTACGGTAGTACTCTTTCATTCTGAAAGCAGCCGCTCGTAAGTCATTAACCAGAAACTTTGTCAACACGGATTAAACATTGATGGATAATGTTTGTATTTACTCATTTCCTGTCTTGGCGTCTATAGTAGACTTTGATTATTCTAAATTTTTCCAACTTTTCCAATTTCCACAAACCAGTCTAAAAGCTGAAAAGATATATAGATAGGAGAAATGTTATCGTCTGTCTATCATATATGTGGATGTGGCAGCCACCTAGACTCCAGTTGTTATTATTATTAGTATTTTATTTTTAAGAGGAATAGACCGTATCCAATAATCCAAATATATGTTTTAACACAAAACTCCCTTATGAAATACCAATCAAATAAAGTTTTGATTCTATTTCAGTTTATTAAGCACGTTGAGTTAGAGTAGACCTTCCATTTACTTCATAGTTTATTGTAAATATGTGTAATCTATATGCTAAACTTGTAAGCATAGATCAATCAATATCCAAAAGAATGATCAAGTGCACATTGTTGCGTATGCACGATAGGCCACATGTCACTTTATTATTGACCTACTTATTAAACACCAATCTATAATCAAGTAACTTGTGGCCCATCGCATTTGATCGGGTCTCTCAATTCCCAATACTCCATAAAAATACTCTCGAAAGTCATTAACCAGAAACTTAGTCAACACGTAACATTATTAAGCATTAAACAGTGATGGATAATGTTTGTATTTACTCAATTCCTTTCTTGGCGTCTATAGTAGACTTTGATTATTCGAAAGGAGCATTTTCCAACTTTTCTAATTTCCACAAACCAGTCTAAAAGTTGAAAAGATATATAAATAAGAGAAATGTTATCGTCTGTCGTATATGCTGATGTAGTAGCCACTTAAACTTCAGTTATTATTATTATTATTTTTATTATTGTTTTTAAAAAGGTAAGAGGAATAGACGGTATCCAGTAATCCAAATATATATTTTAACACAAAACTCCCTTATGAAATACCAATCAAATAAAGTTATTTAGAAGCTACTCAACTAAGTCCAAAGGATCCACACTCTAATTAGTCTCATGCACAAAGAACTGTTCATTTTCCCTCCTCTGTTTTGATTCTATTTCAGTTTATTAAGCACTTTGAGTTAGAGTAGACCTTCCATTTACTTCATAGTTTATTGTAAATATGTGTAATCTATATGCTAAACTTGTAAGCATAGATCAATCAATATCAAAAAGAATGATCAAGTGCACATTGTTGCCTATGCACGACAGGCCACATGTCACTTTATTATTGACCGACTTATTAAACACCAATCTATAATCAAGTAACTTGTGGCCGATCGCACTTGATCGGGTCTCTCAATTCCAATACTCAATAAAAATACTCTCAAAGAGAGTGAGTAAATAGGATGCGTAAACACATGGGAGGTCATTTTGAAACATTATTTCTTATTATCAATTTTTTTTTTTTTTGGATATCAGGTGCAGCTATATAACGAGAATAAACGCAAACAATTTCATCTTTTGAGTTTTTTTTTTCTTAAATTATAGATTAATGGCAACTCAATTTTCTTCATGAAGGATTCAAACTTTAGACATCTTATTTTCACTCAAAAGATTTAACCAACTGAATTTGTTGATTCCACTTTTATTACAAGAAAACATTAGAATTTGGCAGAAGTCTAACATACATCACGAGAAGGAAAAGATTTTTATCCATCTTATTGGATGCTTCACAATGACATATTAAAAGCCCAAATCTTACAGACATAACCGAAGGTATACCTTGTAATAAAGTTGCCCTATAAATATTATTATTTCAAATTAAAAGTCGAGCTTATTTGATTTTCCCGTTGGTGCATACAAAGAACAATTATAGCTAAACATTATTATAACTTAGTCATCTTTAATTTCTCTACCTAAAGTTTTTATAACTGCATTTGTTTTTCAATATATATTTGAAAGACTATTGTTGCTCTTTAACATTTATTAAACTATAGCTTATAAATAAAAGGCTTATTTACTTTGACATACATTAAACTTCCTTGCAATTTGCCGTGAAAAGAAATTGTATTTTAATAGAGATCAGGGATCTTTATACTTTATGCTATGTTTCTAGTGTTTAGTGATAGAGCTTTGAGAGTTTCAGTCAATGAAACAAAAAAAAAAAAATGGAAAAATGGCCACCGCAACAAACCAAGAAACAATGAAGGATTTGGTTATAAAACAAAAACAGAATACTATGAGGAAATAGAGAGATAGAAGTAGCAAAAAAAGAAGAAAAGAAAAAGAGATTTAAATGAGGATATGGTTTATTGAATGAAAAAATAAATTTTTAAATTTAAATGAGGAACTTGGTTAGTAAATGGGTTTATTGAGTGGTTAGTAAATTGGTTTACTGAGTATTATGGCTAGCTTAAATAGTTTCACCCTATTTCAAATCATTTCTTTTCCTCAAAAATTATGAAAATGGAGATTGTCAATTTTTTCTCTATTATATTCAATATGTACTATTTATCTCATTGCTCTTTTTTTAATAATTAGTAGCCTCGCTGATAACATAAGTTTATAATATTATCCTTATTTTAAAATACACTTTTATTCATATTTATTATAAATTAAATAAATCACATGAATATAAATTTAAATAAAAATTAAGTATCAAAAACAAAAAATAAAAGTTATGATGTGAAAAAAAATAATAAAATATTTTTGTTGTATTTTATAATAAATATTTTTTTATGATGAATATATAAGAAAATTATTATAAAATGATAAAAAATTATTATACGAAACTTGAATGATAAATAATAAATTATTATAAAATAAATAACAAATTTTTTCTTGTAAATTAAACATAAAAAATAGTCTGGACGGAATTTTCCCATAGAAGACAAATTTTGGCCGGTCAGTTCAATCCATCCCAAGGTCAATTTAGTCAACAAGCCCCCTTGGGCATTAAACATTGATGGGATTGTTATCTTCGTGAATTATTATCTACGTTTATCATTCTCTTTTAATTAATTATGTAATTTATTTCTAATTTTGCCATGTGCATACATATTATTATGATTGATTGAAATACACATATGATAAGAATGAATTAGAAATAAATAATACACTGTACTCAAAAATTTTCCTTAAAGTGGACTTAGATTCTTCGAAAGGAGCATTTTCCAATTTTTCACATTTCCACAAACCAGTTTTCGCGTTTACAGTTGAGTGCTGACGTGGCGCGAGGGTGAGTCTGGTGGCGTGGGCATTTCTTTGTTGACGTGTCAAGTACTGCGCTTTTGGTTATTGTGATGGACCTATACTATTCCTAACTAAAATTAAATTTCTTAGTACACCCGCCATTCGAATTTGATTTTTCATTTTTAATACAGACCATATAAAATTCGATTACCTTACAATAAATATACATACATACATAAGTACGTACATATATATATATATATATATATATATATATATATATATATATATTTTTTTTTATATTTATATTTATAATATTTAATGCCAACTCCGTTTATCGAAAGTATAAACAATAGGATTAATTTTGTGAACAAAATGGTCCAACCCTTTTGAATATATATGCCACAATGTTTTTGAATGCCTAGGGTCTACACTTTCACCATAGAATTGAATAAATAACTTGAGTTTATAAAATCTGGTGAACCTACACGAATCCTAAATAAAACTCAATTTCTTAGTACACCCACCATTGGATTGGAAAAATAACTCGAGTTTATAAAATCTGATTAAGTGACAATATGGTTAAGAGAGAGAATAAATGGATTGAGTGTAATTTAAACACATACGGGATCATTTCAAATATTATTGCTCATCGTCATCAGCTACTTTATTTTCATGCGTGGTAATTAGAGTATAAGTTAACAATTTCATTTTTTGAGCGAAACTGATGTTTATTCACTCGATGAACTTTTGCAAGATAGACTTGCGAGACTACAGAAATTACAATGGTTTAAGAATTACACAAATTGATCATGGCGAATTATTGAATGAGGGTTGAGATCTAGTATTAAGTTGAGCTGTACTTAATTGTTCATAATATTCTTTCACACGTACATGAATGAGATATAGCTTCATTTATAACAGCTATTAGCAAGCTCTCATTAGCTGAAAGCACAAATTCAAAAAATCTAATGGTTGAAACTAAAATTAAACCCACTTTCATATTTAAAGTTTATTATTACGTGTAGACGGACTGAGCCGTATATAACAAAATTACTTGACACCTTCATTTTTTTTTTATAATCTGCATACGAGTAGCTTGTGATCATTATTTCTTATGACTGCTGTGAATTATGATGACTGGGTCATGGGTTGAGGAAATAGGACTAAGAGTATATAGAGGTAATTATTGTAATGAGCTTTTTGATAAATATTGAATAGGACTCAAAGCAATACTTAGTTCATATTTTTTCAGTAAATATTACAAACATGTTTGAATACCAAATTAAATTTTGTTAGAAATATCATTCAATCAAAATCATGCTATCTTTTATTATCTGTCATTACTCATACATATATAGTAATTGTTTGCACGTGCATCTTAATTAACCAAATCATTAAAACAAATCGAAAAAATAAAAATATGAATCTTGATATTACTTGCAGACATTGATCAATTACTGGGCGGTGAGGTGGCGACGGTTGTAATGCAAGTACTTATTATAAGAACGTGATTAATCATGTCAGTACTGGGACTCCGAAGAGGCTTGGAAAATGTATTGAAATTTATTTGTTTGCTATGTTTGATGAAAATCAAAAGGGTCTTGCTGAAACAGAAAGACATTTGGCCTCTTTTCGCCTGACAAGCAGTCCAAGTATTTGCATGGCTACCATTCCTCAATTCCAAATGGAGCACCGACAGTTGGTAAATCCCTAAAAACGAGATTCTGTTCGTTTGAATTCTTACAAGGAGGCAAACCAATAAAGCAAGCCTAAACTCTGAGATGTAACAATAATGGAAACTGATTAATTAAATGTTAAGCTCCAAACTCATTATCACATATATGAGTGCTCCACCTGCGGCCGCGCCGTCTCCGGTCATTGTCAGCTCTCCGCCGTCACCTCCTCCGTTTTCTTCTTCTCCGGCGTCGGCGAATTCTTCGTTATCGATCTCAATGCTTCCATCTGATGCTTTTTCTCCATCTGAGAACTCCGCCTTTTCGAAGAGATTCGCCGTTTCTGGATCTCTGGCTTTCGGGCTATTTGCTGCCGTTTTGGCTATATAGAGTTCACTAAGTGCGACATCGATTTATTATTGTAGTTGGATAATTTTTTTTCCTATTCTATTTTATTTATTTACATCATTTATACTCACATAAATAATTCTTTTAATTTACTTCTTTTATATATTATGTTTTGTGGCCAAGTTAGTAGAATTCCAAACAACTACAACTTCTTTTCCACTGTTATGATTCTTATGAAACCCACGGGAAGGATCAAAAGGTTGAAAGTTGCATGAATTTGTGGCCAACTTAGTAAAATTTCAAAGTAATTCGACTTCTTTTCCACGGCTTGAACCAAGGGAAGGATTAAACAAAGTTGGGAGTTGCTCATGTAAGACTGCCCAAAATTCTCAAAGCCATTAATAATGAGCACTTTAGCCCAGTTCCCATTAGAAGGATCAAAAAACTTTTCGTAGACATCTCTTTGACTTACACTACTAATGGGGAATCTAATTAAATATAATATTTTTAGACTTAGAGCACAATTGTTTATGTATAATTAGAGATGTCCAACGAGCCATACCATATTGTGCCGACAGAGTCATGTAGGCTCGTGCTCATTATGTGTTGTTACCACTACGTGATTCATATTGTGCCCACATGTACCTAATTTTTTCCTTAAATCTAGCCTGCCACACTTGTCAAGCCCGTGTAGGGATGTCAAAATTCTCCACAGGTTTAGAGCCCCATGAGATTTTACCCTGAATGAGATAAATAACTTTGAAAAATGAGGCAGAGAATGAGTAGAAAATAATATGGGGTTTGATTTTGTACTGTCCACCCCACCTCGACCCCAATCTCCATTATATGTATTTTTTATTTTTTTATTTAATAACTTTAATTTTTATTAATTACAATATTGGTTGGTTAATAAATTTTTATTTTATTTTTACCTAACATAAATAGATTATAGCTAAAAGAAAACCCTATATTATAATATTTATTCAATCCTAAAAATATTATTATGTTTTCTTTTCTCTCTTAAGATACTGCTCCGTTCAAATATTTTATAGTTTTGATATCATTTCGAGATATTGTTTCAAACTTTTAGAGTTTTTTTTAATAATTTTAAAATACTTTATAATATACTAATAATTTTATTTAAATCTTTAATTTTTAATTTATTAAAATTATATATTTATATATACTATAAAATAAGTAAATGGAGAATATAGTGGGAATGAGGAAATTATTCCCCATCTAGGGATTCCCCAAGCATTGGTTCTTCATTTGAAACTGAGCTCTGTCAATAACTATTTCTCTCGTAGCACTCGCGCCATCTTGGTTTCTCTATGAAGACTGAAGACTCAATTTGACAATTTTTCTTATCCAAATTATCATCAGTGATAAGACTAGCTGAGTCAGAGATTTTAGACCTACCATATTTGAATTAATGAAATCCATTTTCAGTTTACACCCAATCTATTATTCATCAACTAATTTTTAATTAGAGTGATTATAACCCACAGATACTTGCACAAATTCGGTAACCAATTAAAAGTTTTTACTGGTGAGCGATGAGGAAAATAGCACTGATATATATGAGCAGTGAATATCCAACGTTCACACACAAGAATTTTCTTTTTTAATTTTAAAAGATTTGGGATTTTGTTTGTAAACTACAAGAAATGTTTAAAACACTAACAAAAAAAAAAAAAAGGCAACATGAGTTTCCTGGAGGACGGCCATGCTGGAAAATAATTTCAAATGTGATTTTGAGTCCTAAAGTAATAGAAGTTAGCAAAAGTCCGGCGGATAAATATTAACTCTAGCATAGTGGATTAATAAATATTAAAAATCAAATAATTCTTAAACATTTTGTAGTAGATATAAAGCAGAAGAATGATAGATAAAGCAATGATTGATTCACCATAGAATTCAAAGTTCAAACTAAGCATCCCATGTACATTCATTGCCAAAGAGCATGTAGAGAAAAAAATAAAAATTGGCGCTTCCAATAATATTAATACTTGGTTTGTACGAAGAAGGGATCATATAATTATTATTGGTTAAATATATGTTTTAATTTTACTTTTTCGCAAGCATCAGCATCACCCACCCAGCACAAAACCCTGGCTTAAATGGGAATTTATTGAATTATTAATTGCACACGATCACCTTATAAATTATCAATCTTAATTAATCATAATTACTTCCTTGGTGGCCGTAGCCCTCTTTGCAATAATGCTACAACATTGTGATTTTTAATAGTTATTAATCCACTACGCAGAGAATGTTCTTCTTCTCCCCCACAAATTTTGAAATAGTATGCTCTTCGCCCAAATCCGAAATGCATGGCCCAAGATAAAATAAACCAAATTTACACAATTTCCTGCAACAATATTATTACTTCAAATCATTTTACCATTGAAGCATACGTGTGTGATAATATGTTCTCATGAAATGAAAATAAAAATAAAAATAATATCGGCACCTGGAGGATTATTTAACTTCCACTGCCAGCTTCCAAGAGTCTAGAATTCCTGAAGAGAACAATCACATCAATAATTCAGGTAAATTTTTCTTTCTTATGCATTACCCGCAATTTCTTTGTCACTATCGATGTTGATAATAAACATAATTTGAAATTAATTAGGATTATGGATTTTGTAAATCAATTGTTAGACTACGAAAATATCAGCACGCTTCTACTCAAAGAACAGAACCTGAACCAGCTTATAATTCCAAAAGACAAACTAATAATTACTCACCTGCGCCTTTAGAGATGCGTTTACAAATTTCTTCTTCTTGTTCTGCCTCGCTTGATCACCCTTTTCACCTTATTGGATTGCTTCCCTTCGATCATCCTCGCAAAATATCGTGGCCTTCCAGTCTCAAATACCACGTATCCGATGGACACTCCGATCAACACTCCTGATGCGTAACCCACCTTGGCAAACTTCCAATCAAACCAGCTTAAATCATCGTCTCCTTCGTGAAATCTTGTTGGTGATGTTGGTGCTGGTGCCTCGTCAATGCTGCAGCTTTTTGATAATGGGAATCCACACAACCCCCAGTTACCAGAATAAGAATCATTTCCAAATGTATTAAATTGGGGTCCTCGTGGTATGGGCCCCTCGAGCTGATTGTTCGAAAGATTCAACACCGAAAGATAATTCAGACTCGCCAATTGCGTTGGGATATGTCTGGCAAGCTTGTTTGAAGAGAGGTCTAGAGATTCAAGCTCGTCAGATTTCTCAATGATGATGGAATAGCACCTGTCAAGTTGTTGTGAGAAATGTTAAGGCCTTTAAGTGAATTAAGCTTTCCCACCACTTCTGGGATTCCCCCTTGAAATTTGTTGCTGGACAAATCAATAGTTGCGAAAGTGGTTAAAATCCTCTCCATTTTTATGTCATTGCCTTTCATAGTAAAAAATATTGAATAATAGTAAGAAAAATTCTGCGACTCCATATAATCGATTCCAACACTATTGTTATCCCCATGCATCATGGCTTTAAAATTATCAAGATACCGTGTTGGCAAAACACCGGTGAGCTCGTTGTGAGAGAGATCAATTATTCGCAACTTGGGAAAGGGAGCTCTTGTTTTGGTATCACCAATGAGACCTCGAAATCGGTTAGATCGCAATATAAGCACTTGCAATTCAGAAAGAACTTCTAACCAATGGGGGAATGTATCATCAATCTGATTATTCCCAACATCTAAAACTTCCAAATATTGACAATTAACCAAAGATGGAGGCAACGATCCTTTCATCCGATTGTCATTCAGGTTAAGACTTGTCAAAACACAATTTTTTCCAAATATTTGAGGGAGGCTGCCACTGAACTTGTTCATTCTCATGTCCAAGACCTCAAGTGTTGAGTTTCCAAAAGATTCTGGAATTTGGCCACTCAAGCTGTTATTCCCGACGTCAAGAAAGAACAAACGCGTTAAGTTTCCAAGATATTCTGGAATTGGGCCGCTCAAGTTGTTATTCCCAACATCAAGATATGACAAATTGACACAGTTAATCAAAGATGGCGGTAATGGTCCCACCAAGAGATTGCCATTCAACCAAAGAGAATTCAAACTGCAGCTTTTTGCTAATATTTGTGGGATGCTGCCTTGGAAGTTGTTCATTTCGAGATCCAAATTTAGAAGCGTAGAGTTTCCAAGACACTGTGGAATTTGTCCGCTCAAGCTATTGTTGCTCAAATAAAGGAAAAGAATAGAACTCAAATTACAAAATGATGAAGGAATCTCTCCGGTCAAATTATTGCTGGAAACAGAAAAAAATAGAATGTGAGGGGTGGATTAGGAAGTGATCCTTGAAGTAAGTTTTTCCACGGAAGATGGTCAACGCTAGTCAGGAAGTTTTGTGAAAGACCTAGGTAATACAAAGTATGTACTCCTACATCCCACATCCAACTGGGAATCCTACCATGGATTTGGTTTTGAGAAAGGTCCAACCACTCTAATTGATGTTGAGTTCTCAAGATGTCCGGAAACTCACTTATATTGCAAGCCGATAAACTCAACCCCAAAAGATTAGAGAAAGACGAGTTGACTGCTAATTTGGTGCTCAATGATAAACTATTATTAGAAAGAGAAAGATATTTAAGATTTTTGAGCTTTGCAAAATCGTACAGCTCAACGCTGCCACTAAAATTGTTAAAAGAAAGAGAGATCAAAGTCAAATTCACAAGTTCAAAGACTGAACTTGGAATCGAGCCAGTCAGTTGATTCATTCCCAAGAGTAAATAAGAAAGTTGGGTTAGGTTGGTAAAAATATCCGGAATTTTACCAACAAATTTATTACTCCCAAGATCTAAATGACGAAGCTGCTGAAGATTTGAAAGAGATGATGGAATGTGACCATTAAAATTGTTATCCAAAAGATCCAAATAAGCAAGATGGGTAACGTTACCTAGTGAAGCAGGAATTGACCCCGTGAAATTGCTGGAAGAGAGGTTAAGGAGTGTCAAGGTCGGAAATTGAGTAAAACCAGAAGAAATCTTAGAGTAATTGAAATCATTGAAAGCCAGGTTGAGGTTTCGCAGGCGAGGAAGAAAGAAAAGGCTACTGTTGGAAGGGATGCTGCCGTGAAGCCAACTACAACTGAGGTCGAGGCCAATCACGTGACCCGTCGCCGAATCACATGTTACTCCATCCCAGCTGGAGCAGCAATCAGCGTCCTCCTTCCAAGACATCATTTTTGGACGAGATATTTGTTCATCACAATAGAGCGAAGACTGTTTTTCAAAGGAAAAGAGTTGCTTAAATTGGAGTAGAGCAGAACTTTGGTCATGTGAGCAAAGTGTTGCTGAACTCTGAGAATACAAGAGCAATAACTGGAGGCAAATCAAAAGTTGATAAGGCTTAGTTAAATAACCACCCATTTTTTTTTTTTCCGATTGATGAAATCACAAGAAGAGAGATATGACAATTTATAGAAGTTGAATGGTGTGTAATTAATTAAAAATATAATACTTGGTTGACTTAGAGCACCAAGTCTTGTTTTGGAATTTAGTTGGTGAGTGGAATCGTTGCATGGGAAGATCGATTAAGAAAGTTGAAAGTGACAGTTTGACGACATGTTGGGTGGGGAATGAAGTAATTTTCCATTTCATTCATCCTATAATATTATATGGAATATGCTTCACCACAATTTCAATAAGATCAAAAAATTTATCCACAACACTACCCTTAAATTTCACATATTAATTGAAATTCAATATAATATTATAATATGCTTAGCGCTCGCGTTAATTAGAAAAACAAAAAATTATCTCTATGTTAATTTGTTAGGTATCCACTATTTGGGCCGCAATAAAAGTTATGCTGATTTAAATTTATGACTGTAAAATATCAATAGTATAATAATTGTTATTCAAAAATAATTGTTTGTCTGTCGGGACGCATGTAGAATGGGTCCAAAAAATTTATCCAAAAAACCAACAACAATTTATCCAAAAAAAAATTATATATTCTCATTTACCTTTTTTTGATATATATATATGTATTAAACGCCATAATTTTTAACCAGTAGAGATAATCATCATAATTTAAATAGGCAGTTCAATGCATTGTTGTTGTGCTTCGTGTGCTCTTTTATTAAAATGAAATAGAGTCTTTCTTCAATTAAATTTTAATTGTTTAAAAGTTTATATCCAAATTTCAAATTTGAAATTGTAACCTACTTGTGAGCTCGATCAATACTACCCTTTGAAATTGATCGGGAGGAATAATGTTAATTAATTATAATTCATTTAGACTTAGAGCATGCACCAAGTCGATGTTTATAATGCTTTTAAGGTTAAAAATATATATATATAGCCATCTCTTGTTACTGAGATTAGCTCATAATCTTGTTATGGAGTCTAGTTAATTGGTGGTACATTCGTTGCCCATTTTATAAAATTCGAGACAATATTGTGTGCTTATAACGGTGCGAGTAACTTTGATTCCAAAACCCAGTCCAAAAGAAAACATAAGAAGATTTGCCCAATTCCATGTTTAATTATCCATAAGAAGCTAGTTGTGTCCAAATTAGAATATATGTTACTGCATGTTACTAATTAATCTAGTTTTGGAATCTCTTGGACAGTGGGTTTTCTAACAAATTTTTAAAATTTCAAACTAGTACTTATACATTTTCCACAGCCATGAAAATCATGGGAAGGATCATTTTACTTGTGCCGCATCCCTTCTATGATCAGAAGACCAATCAAGAAATGAGATTCTGTTCACTAAAACTAAACGATAATGTAATGCTGAACTCATTTTCCCTACTCTGTTTTTATTTTGTTTCAGTTTGTGCAGCAAGTTGTTAGACCTTCCATTTACTTCTTAATTGTTTCCAATATATGTGTGTAAGCTTGATCAATACTCAATAAAGATCTCAAACCCTTTTCCAAAGTCAAAATTGAGCGTTCCACAGTTTGTTTCTTGTTTGGATTAATTTTGCATTAATATTACTAAATTTATAATGGTTTTGCATCATATGATATATAGCTTCGTTTATATAGGCTGTTAATATGCTCTTCTAAGCTGAAAAGAAGATTCAGAGAAGATTGAGGTTTAAAATGAAATTAATTAAAAAACATAAACAAACGGAAATAACATAAGAATTTGTTATGAAAATGAAGTACAAATCTTAGAAGTTTCCTAAAGTGCTGGAATATAAAATAACTTCAAATGTGATTTTGATTCCCGAAATGGTAGAATTTCAGGCAATGAGCCCCACAGATATCGGAGTCAAAGGCAATGAGCAACGTTGTTCATCTTGTTATCAGCTTTTAAACAGCACACTATACTCCCTAATCTGAAAAAGTGGCCCAACTGACACCACACCAACATCATCTCAAATCATTTCCAACATCAAAATTATTTTAAAATAAATTTCACCTGAAAATTTTGATCAATTTAGTCATCAAAACGTAAAGTGTGTGGTATCATGTTCTTATGAAATGGAAATAAAAGCAAATCAATTTTGGTATCATGTTTGCAGCTCTGTGTATGGACCGCTCGAAATTCAGCCAGATCCCGTGGAAATTTGTATGGACCCCTCAATACGTAGTGAATTAGAGAACCAAGTCTTGCTTTGTTGGTCCGTGGGATACTTAAAAATCACTTGATTAAAGTCCTAGAGACAATAGAAGTCTTTCATCCTGAAAGTAATCAACACGCTCGAATGTAATTAAGCATTGATGGATTATCTTTACTGATCATCCCCTTTCTTTACGTGTAAAGTGGACTTTGACTCTTCAAGAGGTGCATTTTTCAATTTTTCAGTTTCCATAAACCAGTCCAAAAGTTGAAGCTGTGTCCAATTAATTACCACTTTGATAGTGATTTATGTAAAAGATAGTTCAGTGAGATGTTAGTTATGTGCCATGTATGCTGATGGAACAGCGAGCTAGACTCGTGGTTAGTCATTTACGCAAACACAATTCATTTTCCCTCCCCTGTTTTGACTCTGTTTCGGTTTGGTAAGCTAAGTTGTTAGAACTTCCGTTAGTTGACTACAAATTAATGTGTAATCTACTTGTAAGATTGATCAATACTACCTTTTGAGGATGACTAATCTTAGTTAATTATAATTCATTTAGGCTTAGAGCATGCAGCAAGTCTTGTAATACTGAGATACTCATTATATTGTTTGGGAATCTAGTCGTGCACAAAATTAATTTTCCCTCTGTTTTTATTCTGTTTCATTTTCGTAAGCAAGCTATTAGACCTTCCATTTACTTCTTAATTACTTTGCTACAATTTTCTCTACATCCATTTATATTTCATGACAAATAAATTTTTTCCACATCCATAGGAACGGGTTCAAAATCTAGATCTCATGTTTCCACTCAAAAAGAAAAAAAATTATCAATTAAATACGTAGTCGGCCCCACTTTGGAATTGAAAGGGAGGTTAAGGAGTGTTAATCACCATTGGGAGAATGTGCCTGAGACTATTCTAAATTAAATTTATTATGGCCGAATCCGAATTCATATATGCTCGATTCATATTAGTAGGAAAAAATCTACCATATTTAACTATAAAAAATGAGTCCCAACAATTAATTGCTCTCAAGATTTGAGAGTGAGTGCTGTTAACGGGCTCCCATTGGGAGATGAGGGGGATCTCACTTAATACATTTTCTCCAAAAACAGCATTGTACTCACTTACAAATGGAGCTATCAATTAAGCTCCGAGTTTTTAAATTGATGAGATGAAGTGAATATTACGGTAGTACTCTTTTCATTCTGAAAGCAGCCACTCGAAAGTCATTAACCAGAAACTTAGTCAACACGCAACATAACTAAGCATTAAACATTGATGGATAATGTTTGTATTTACTCATTTCCTTTCTTGGCATCTATAGTAGACTCTGGTTATTCGAAAGGAGCATTTTCCAACTTTTCCAATTTCCACAAACCAGTCTAAAAGTTAAAAAGATATATAGATAAAAGAAATGTTATCGTCTGTCGTATATATTGATGTGGCAGTCAATTAGACTCCAGTTATTATTATTATTATTATTACTTTTTTAAAAAAGTAGAGAAATAGACGGTATCCAGTAGCCCAAATGTATGTGTTAACACAAAACTCCCTTATGAAATGACCAATCAAATAAAGTTATTTAGAACCTACTCAACTAAGTCCAAAGGATCCACACTCTAATTAGTCCCATGCACAAAGAACTGTTCATTTTTCCTCCTCTGTTTTGATTCTATTTCAGTTTATTAAGCAAGTTGAGTTAGAGTAGACCTTCCATTTACTTCGTAATTTATTGTAAATATGTGTAATCTATATGCTGAACTTGTAAGCATAGATCAATTAATATCCAAAAGAATGATCAGGTACACATTGTTGCGTATGCACGACAGGCCATGTATCACTTGATTATTGACCGACTTATTAAACACCAGTCTATAATCAAGTAACTTGTGGCCTATTGCACTTGATCGGGTCTCTCAATTTCCAATACTCAATAAAAATACTCTCAAAGAGAGAGAGTAAATAGGATGCATAAACACATGCAAGGTCATTTCAAACATTATTTCTTATTATCAAATTTTTTTTTTGTGGGTTTAAGGTGCAGCTATATCACGAGAATAAACGCCAACAATTTCATCTTCTGAGTTTGAGCAAAAGCAATTTCATTTGAATGAATTTTTTTCTTAAATTATAGATTAATGGCAACTCAATTTTCTTCACGAAGGATTCAAACTTTAGACATCGTATTTTCACTCAAAAGACTTAACCAACTGAATTTGTTGATTCCACTTTTATTACAAGAAAACTTAGAATTTGACAAAAGTCTTAACATACATCACGAGAAGGAAAAAAATTTTATCCATTCTATTGGAGCTAAAACATCATTGGTACCAGGAGGATTACTTCACTTCCAATGCTACCTTCCATGAGTCTAAAATTCCTTTAGAAAAAAACACATCACATTCATATACAGTTGAAAGAGTAGTTCAGAATATATAAAAATCAGCGTGCAAAAATCATCTCTCCGAGCATGAGCACGCTCGATCGTGTATGCATATAAGAACTTTGGAGCTGGTCTAATGGTTCACCAACAATGATGTTTTAGCTCTAAGGCAAGAAGCAAAGATACAGCATTTCACATACAGACTAAAACATTATTAAAATATTGTTAATGACGGAAGAGCAGAAGAGACATCTGGTCTGAAGGGAATTATCGCGCCTCTCAAACCCATTAATCATGAGCCTTTGTTGCCAATGTTAACTTGAGCAAATTCAGAATTCTTCCCCATTGTGGCTACTACTGCAGCCACTTTTTGCCTGCCAGAATGCAAAATTATCTCAGCGACACTCCAAATTAGGAACCACTCCAACCAATACAGAACTCTGCTGTTCCATCCAAGAACTAGCATGTTTAACAACATTCTAAAATAATAACATAGAAATAAATTAAAACAGACATAACTCCCTTTCGAATGTTTATGAAAACCAAAAAGAGAGAGAATTACAATTTTTGCATTATCAAAACGCTGGCGTTTTGGTTCTTCATTTGAAGCTGAGCTCTGTCAAGAATTGTCTCCTTAGTAGCTCTGTAGCCCTACCCATTGTTAGGAGTTATGATGTTACGATCTTACTCAGATGATTCCAGAGCTTTCCAAGCTGATTCAATTGTTAATCAAGCCTTACTGCATTTGATTAGTTACAATTAAGCATTGTATGTATGTGTAACAGATTGTACAGGTGTCGTGTTTTTATTAGTCCATTCCAAAAGTTGCTAATAAGATTAGTTGTCCAGCTCAGAGAGTTAGTTAGCTCTGTTAGTCACTATCAATAGAGTCTTGTAAAAAAAATTGATTAAGCTGAGCAATATAAGAGTTTTCTCATTAATTTTCTCTGAGTTTTTCTTTAGATCCAAACACAATTCTACAAACTCTAATATGGTATCTGAGCCACTAAATATGGAAAACACAATCAATTCAGCTTTATTTTCACTCTCCTTCAGTTTTATTCAACCTGTTAAGCTCAACCGAACGAATTATCTTGTGTGGAAAGCACAAGTGCTTGCATCAATAATCGGAAATGGACTTGAAGGACTCATCAACGGTGAGAAATCTTGTCCGGATCAATTCCTTGCTGAATCAACTGGTGAATCGCGTAGATCTGAAGCTCAAACGGCAAGATCCACTGAAAATCGAGATGATATTGTTTGGAAGAAAACTGACAAGTTGCTACAGCGCTGGTTGCTCTCTTCAATAGAGGACAATGTATTGATTATAGTGATCAGTTGTGAGACTTCGTTTGATCTCAGGAAATCATCTTGCTGAAATCTTTGCCTCTCAGTCCAAAGCTCTTTATATGCCTCTCATGATACAGATCCAAACAACTAAAAAAGGATCACTCTCCATCAGTTATTACTTCAGTAACATGAAAAAGATTGAAGACAGTCTTGCTATTGGAGGTAATGCACTTTCTACAAATGAGTTTATCATGCGCATACTCAGTGGTTTAGATGACAGTTATGAATCACTTGTAACTAATGTGCCGACTGGAATAGAAAAAAACTAGTACTGTTGAAGAACTATTCTCAATGTTGCTAAGTCATGAAGTTAGGCTTCAAATGATCAATGGAAAAACTCACAGTGATGTAATGCATGATATGAGTGCCAACTGTTTGGGTAAAATATCAGACAGGCCCCTAAAAGCCCTTCCTGGTTTATGGGGTAAATATCAGACAAACCCCTCGAAGCCCTTCCAGCTCGAGTAAGAGACCTCGAAGACAGCCTAGTTCGAGCAGAAGTCAGGACATCAAAGCAGTCAAGGTCGAGCTCCAAGCTCTACAGTCTGCTCGAGATTGTCGAGGAAGGTCAAAGTTAGTCAAGCTCGGGGAACTCAGAGCGACCCGAGACTCGAGCACTCCATCACAAGCTCGAGGTCATCCTTCTGGTCAAAGCTGGTCAAGGTCGAGTGCTGGAGCACATCTTTCCTCTCCGCAGACATCCCGAAGCACACCGGCAAGACCCGACTCATGGCAACCCGACCCGCTTTCGTAATCTTGGCACACCTTTAATGTCTCGCCGGGTCCCACATGGCTTGGTGATGATCATTGTCGGTGGCTGCAGACACGCCCATGGTGTCATCATTCCTAGCGCACTTGCTCGACATGGTGATCCGTCCACGTGAATCGGGTTAAGGGACGACCGCTCATCCCTAGGGAATATTCCGCCAATCACAGTTGTCAGAGGGACCCAGATACCACTAACGTGGGAGTGGACAGCCTGGAAATGGAAAGAGCGGGAAAAATGGAGTATAAAAGGAAACGAAGGGGAACGTTACAAGGGTTGAAGATTTTAACTCTCAGAGGGTTAGCAATTTTCATTGACCAAGGATCTGTAAGCTAAAACAGGTTCTTCTGATTCTTATTTTCTCATTTCTGATTTTCTGAAAAACACCATACTTATCCAAAAAAGGGGGGGCGATATAATACCCCTTTCATCTTTCCGGTCTCCCTCACCAAGGGAGATACCAAAAAAGAGAAACCCGATTACTGACTTGAGCGTCGGAGGGTTCTCGCCGGGAAACGCCCGGCGACCCCTGACCCGGTTTTCTGTGAGTGCAGGTCCGGGAGACCACTCGTTCGAAGAAGACAACGACCGGACAAAGGGGCAATCCCGCCGAGCTTGTCGCGAGCGTAAGGATCGGCATCGCTTGAATCCATGAGCGAAGGTTCGGACGCTCCCGCCGAGCTGCTTGGAGGTACTCGCTGGAAGGTTCAAGCACCGCTGAGGCACGCGTGAAAATCGCATCAACATCTTTTGGCGCCTGGCTCGGGATCGGCACAAAAGCCCGATTTCCTAATACATCGAAGACACACAAAACACAACGATGAGGGAAACAGCCAAGAGGTGTAAGTCCCGAGGAATCGATGACTCGAGAGAAGTGGCCAATGAGGCCCGTAATGCGGAGATCCGGAAAGGATGGATCGGATGGAAAACAGATTGAAATTATGACCTCCCGTTACAAGAATTCGTGGAAGGACGGAGAAAAGCCTGCAACGATGTCCCGAGTCCGATCGAGGGAATGCTCATGTTCGGAAAACGCGGAGATGAAGCCCAAAGACCTAGGGCACCAAATGTTGCGTGAGAGAAGAAACAAACATGGAGGAAAGGGGTCTCGCCAACATTTGCAGGAGATGACCCCAACCTCTCGTACGTGAGGAGTTGGAGGGAGAGGTACGCAGGTTGGCATAAGTTGTGGAAGATCTTCGGGAACCGAAAGAGTCCAAGTCGGCGAATAATGCTCGGATAATGAATCCCTCTCCTGGAGATTATGGGTGTCACGATCCCGCGTGACTTTCGCTTCCGGATCTGCAATATTCGGGAAAGAGTGACCCATTAATACACATAGAGCGGTTCAATGACCCGACAGGGTGCAAGGTCTCGCTGCCAGACAGAGTGCAGTGGCCTTCCCGCCACTCTGAGGGAAGGGCGAGAGAATGGTACCGCAGTGCTCCACGGGAAGTATCTTGAGTTTTGAACAGATGTGCGGGAGTTCATGGAACAATTTCGGGCGCAGTGACCCCGAGGATGACATGATGGAGTCGCCGAGTGAGGCAGAAAGAAGGAGAGTCCTCCGGAGTTTATCAAAAGATACCATAGATCGGTCCCAGATCTTGGTGCGCTCAACCATCCCCAAGCTCTAGGGGATTAAAAGAGGGTGTTCGGATGGGGAGACCATGGTATAACCTCGCGGAGTCCTACGATCCGCTCGTATTCGGACGCTGCATCGAACAAATAAAACCGACATGGTAATTGAAGAAGAAAAGGTCGCTAGTCGAGGAGTGAACAAGTCACCTGGAGCAAGACTGAAGGAGAAAGGGAGTCCCGCCTGAGGGACACGAGGTCCAAAGGCAGCAAGGGACCGGGCAGCCCTATACAACCCGTATCAGAGAGTTCCCCCACCGCGGATGGTTCCCCAACCACCCCGCAGGTCTCCAGGCCGGGATCACAGAGAATATCAGCGTCATGATGGCCATACATCCCGCAACCAGCCACCGAGTAGACCTGAAGTGAGTCATAACAGGGGTGATCGTTTACTGCCACCCCCACCAAGAAGCTTCCCGAGGGATAGGGCAGTCCAAGTCGTGGAACAGAGCCCCGCTACATGACAAGATACTGAAGTTGAAGGTATCTCTCAAGAGATACTTCAGTGGTCGAGGAGCGTGGATCGCCGAGCCCTCCAACGCCGATGACCACGCCACCAAGAAGTGAGCAAGGGCGCTTCGCTGCTTCCATGGAGACCATGGTCACATCACATCACGGTGCCGTGATTTGAAAAACCAGGTAGAAGATTTAGTCAGAAATCGATACCTGGATGAGTTTGTAGAAGGAGGGCACCCGGTAGTTGAACAACAGGCTGAGGAAGGTGACCAGGCCTATGAAATAGATACAGAACCGCCATCCACGAGGGTAATTTCGGTGGACCAACGATGGCCTAAGTTCCAACAGGCTCGAAAAACTATTGCAGATATGTCACTGTCACCGAGAAGTCCTGCTTCATCGCCTCCCGCGCCAAAAGGCCAAGGTTCGTAAGTGCCAATCATGTGGATGGATGAAGATGGGGAGGGTGTCAGTACTCCACTGAAGATGCTCCCGTGGTGAAAGCCAAGATAGCAAACAAGGAAGTTGACCGAATCATTGGTCGACTTGGGAGCTCGGTAGATATTCTTTTCAAATCCACACTCGAGGATTTAGGAATAACAGCGCGAGCCTCGAGCATACGAGCACTTCCTCGAAGGGATTCGGGAGGAAAGCTAATACCCCTAGGAATCATCAAGTTGGCAAGAACCATGGGCTCAAGCCTTCGAGAAGAATATGATGTCGGATTTCGTGGTGGTAGATGAAACCAACCTGCACTGAGCGATTCTAGGGAGGCCATTTACGAGGATCAGCCAATGCGTGTCGTCAACCCATTACTTAGCCTCAAGCACCGAGTAAATCGGGCTATAGGGTCGTGAAAGGCGACCAAAGGGTGGCGAGGAGTCGCTACGCTGCTGCCGCCAAGGAAACTATGCAGATCACCCGCTAGACACGAGGGAGAATCGAGGAACCAAGGCAAGAGCCAGCTGAGAAGTTGGAGGAGCTCGAGGTGATAGCGAAGATCCCGAGAAGAAAGTCCGGATCGGCTCGGCCTTAGCGAGCAATCAAGGAAAAGTCAGTGGAATGTCCGCGAGCACACGCAGATGTGTTCGCATGGACGCATGATGATATGCCCGGGATCGATCCGTAGTGGCGTGTCACAGTCGGCAAGACGGAAAGATGCTAAGCCGTGAAAGCGTAAGAGGAGGTGCGCCAACCGTGAGAGATACGAAGCCATCAATCGCGAGGTTGAAAAGTCACTGAAAGCGGGATTCATACGGGAGGTATCCTACCCCGAATGGATCTCGAATGTGGTGCTGGTGAAGAAAGCAAATGGGAAATGGAGAATGTGTGTTGACTTCACAGACGTGAACAAGGCCTGCCCAAAAGATAGCTTTCCACTACCGAAGATAGACCAACTGGTGGACTCTACGGCAGGGCACGGGTTGCTAAGCTTTATGGATGCATTCTCAGGATATAACCAAATTCCCATGCACCAGTCAGACGAGGAGTGTACAGCTTTCATCACCAATCAGGGGCTGTACTGCTACAAGGTCATGCCTTTCGGCCTAAAGAATGCAGGGGCGACGTACCAGAGGCTAGTAAACAAGGTTTTCAAACCGTTGATCGGTCGGACTATGGAGGTATATGTAGATGATATGATCACCAAATCCAAAGATGCGCAGGAGCATGTAAAACATCTAAAGGAGACCTTCGCACTCCTAAGGAAGTACCGAATGAAGTTAAACCCCGAAAAATGTGCTTTCGGGGTGAGTTCGGGAAAATTCTTAGGATTCATGGTGAGTCACAGGGGGATCGAGGCCAACCCGGAGAAGATCAGAGCAGTGATAGAAATGAGGTCCCCTCGTAGCCTCAAAGAGATACAGAGTCTGACCGGCAAGCTAGCGTCTCTCAACAGGTTCGTATCCCGAGCCACTGGATAATGCCGAGTCTTCTTCCAGGAAATGAAGAAGGGCAGGAAGACGAAATGGACGCCCGAATGCGAGGAGGCGTTCCAGCAGCTGAAAGAGTATTTGCTAAAAGCTCCGTTACTGTCAACACCTCGAGCAGGAGAGGTACTGTTTCTGTACTTGGCCGTATCCCAATGGGCAACAAGCTCGGCCTCGATAAGGAGGAATCGGAGTACAAGACCGCTGTATTACACGAGCAGAGCATTGCTGGAAGCAGAAACTCGGTATCCAACCATGGAGAAGTGGGCTCTAGCCCTGGTCACGGCGACCGAAGTCGAGGCCTTATTTTCGTGCACATTCAGCTGGTGGTTCGATCGATCAACCTCTCGTGCAAACTTTGTACAAACCCGAGACTTCGGAAGGTCGGTGAAATGGTCGATGGAATTAAGCTGAGTTTGACTCGAATTACCAACCCCGAGCAAGCAATAAAAGCACGATCATTAGCCGACTTCGTGGTCGAGTGCACAGCGAGAGACGAGGAGATGGAGAGCGAGCACATACCAGGTTCACAGGCCTCGACCAACACCTGGATTGTCACAGTAGATGGATCCTGCGGAAGTCAGGGAGCAGGAGCAGGAGTTGTGCTTTTGAGTCCAGAAGGGGAAGAGATGAAATACGCTGTGAGATTAGAGTTCGAAGTAACTAATAATCAAGCCGAGTATGAAGCTGTAATAGCAGGGCTGAAACTCGCCTCGGTAGTGAAAGCGGAGGAGGTAAAGCTTCGAACAGACTCACAGTTGGTAACGAATCACCTCGACGAGAGCTTCCAGGCAAAGGGGGAGAAGATGGATGCCTACCTTCAGAAGGTAAGGAAGCTGATGGGGAACTTTCGAGCTGTCGAGGTGGAGCAAATACCAAGGGAGAAGAATTTTCGAGCTGACATGTTAGCTCGCATGGCAGCCACCTCGGACCCTAAGTTTCCAAAATCTATCCCTCTCGAAGTCAAAACCTGCTCGAGTATCGAGCAGGAGGACGAGGTGATGAACCTAGCAACGAGCAACACCTGGATGCAGCCGATCATCTCCTACCTCAAGGAAGGAACAGTGCCAGCTGATAAGAAACAGGCAAGGAAATTGAGGTGCAAAGCAGCCAGGTACACTCTCATCGATGGGGTCTTATATAGACGGGGGTACACTCTCCCTTTGCTGCGGTGTTTAGACCAAGAGGAGGCTGATTACGTCCTCCGAGAGATACACGAGGGGGTCTGTGGAAATCACTCCGGTTCGAGGTCCTTGGCTTTCAAGGCCTTGAGGCAAGGGTATTTCTGGCCCCGCATGCACCAAGATGCTCAGGAAAAGACGAGAAGCTGCAAGAGCTGCCAAAGCTTTGCTAACCACCTGACTCAGCCTCCGGAGAACCTTACGGCGATGAACTCGCCATGGCCATTTGCTCAGTGGGGAATAGATTTGATTGGGCCACTGCCGAAAGGGAGAGCAACCGCCACCCATGCTATAGTCGCGATTGATTATTTCACCAAATGGGTCGAAGTGGAGCCTCGAGCAAAGATCACGTAAGGTAAAACCACCGATTTCATTTGGAAGAATGTGATTTGCGGTGTACGGGATTCCCCATGCATTGGTCACCGATAATGGGAGGCGCTTGATAATGGCAAGTTCGTAGACTTCGCCGTAACTCGGAATAGAGTTGAAATTTTGCTCTCCCTCACACCCACAGGCCAATGGGCAAGTAGAGGCCGCGAATAAAACTATAAAACGCCTCTTGAAGACAAGGCTGGGCGAGCAAAAAGGGGCTTGGGTGGATGAGCTGCCGGTGTCTTCATGGGCCTACGTAACCACACACAAACGGCCATCGGAGAGACCCCATTCTCCTTGGCATTCGGACACGGAGCAGTGGTTCCCGCTGAGATAGGAATGGGGACGCACCGGACAGAACACTTCAACGAGGAGCAAAACAACGAGCAGATGTGTGCAGGCCTGGACTTGCTGGAAGAAAAAAGAGAGAGGATAGCTGCCAAGATCTCAGAATATCAACAAAGGGTGGCTCGTTATTACAATCAGAAGGTACACATTCGCCGATTCCAGGTGGGTGATTGGGTATTGAGGAAAGTCAACCAGAGCACAAAAGACCCAAGACAAGGTGTACTTGGACCAAACTGGGAAGGTCCATATCGAGTCACTCAACTAGCAGGACCCGGAGCATACCGGTTGGCTCATCCAGATGGACGAGAGGTCAAGAGGCCATGGAACGCACAACTCCTAAGGAAGTACTTTCAATAGGTTTTCTTGTATTGAAATGCTAATGTAAATATTTCATCCCAAGATGGGATATGTAAAAGTACAAATGTATGTAAAATAAGAACAACGATTTATAATGCAAGTTCAAAATAAAGAATGGAAGAAGAAGAGCTCCTCGGCCAGAAGTCCCAGAGCCTAACTCATTAGGCGGGACGGTGCCAAGCTCGGGTTATTTGAAAACCAGAGCAGGAGTATTATCAGAAGACCTCGAGTCAATTAAAAGGCTCGAGCAGAAGAAGAGCTCCTCGCCGAAGTCCCGGAGCCTAACTCATTAGGCGTGATCGTGCCAAGCTCGAGTTATTTGAAAACCGGAGCAGGAGTATTATCGAAGACCTCGAGTCAATTAAAAGGCTCGAGCGTAAGAAGAGCTCCTCGGCTGAAGTCCCAGAGCCTAACTCATTAGGCGTGACTCGTGCCAAGCTTCGAGTTATTTGAAAACCGGAGCGGTGAGTATTATCGAAGACCTCGAGTCAATTAAAAGGCTCGAGCGTAAGAAGAGCTCCTCGCTAGAAGTCCCGAGCCTAACTCATTAGGCGGACGGTGCCAAGCTTCGAGTTATTTGAAAACCAGAGCAGGAGTAGTATCAGAAGACCTCGAGTCAATTAAAAGGCTCGAGCGGAAGAAGAGCTCCTGGCTAGAAGTCCCGGAGCCTAACTCATTAGGCGGGACGTGCCAAGCCTCAAGTTATTTGAAAACCGGAGCAGGAGTGTCATCGTAACCCCGGTCAATTAAAATGCTCGAGCGTAAGAAGAACTCCTGGCCGAAGTCCCAAAGCCTAACTCATTAGGCGGGACGGTGCCGAGCTCGGGTTACTTGAAAACCAGAGCAGGAGTGTTTTCAGAAGCTCGGGTAGATTAAAAGGCTCGAGGAGAAGAAGAACTCCTCGGCATGAAGTCCCGGAGCCTAACTCATTAGGGCGGACGGTTGCCTAGCTTCAGGTTATTTGAAAACCGGAGCAGGAGTATCAGCAAGCTCGGGTCAATTGCAGGCCGGCGAAGTTCAGAAGAACTCCTTGGCTAGAAGTCCCCAAAGCCTAAGTCTTAGGCGGGACGGTGCCATGCTTGGGTCAATTGCAGGCCCGAGCAGGAGTAACCTAACAAGATACTTTAGTCAATTGCAGGGCCGAGCAAAAGATCCCGAAGAATTCCTCGACCGAAGTCCCAGCGGGACGGTGTCACGTTTGCGTCAATTGGATGCTCGAGCAGAGGTTCAAGAAGGGCTCGAGCAGTTGTAACTGCAGAAGACACCTCGCTCAATTGCAAGCCCGAGCAGGAGTAACAGCAGAACACACCTCGCTCAATTGCAGGCCCGAGCAGTTGTAACTGCAGAAGACACCTCGCTCAATTGCAAGCCCGAGCAGGAGTAACAGCAGAACACACCTCGCTCAATTGCAGGCCCGAGCAGGAGTAACAGCAGAACACACCTCGCTCAATTGCAAGCCCGAGCAGGAATAACAGCAGAAGACACCTCGGTCAATTACACCCCGAGCAGTAGTGATACCAGAAGACACCTCGGTCATGCAGGCCCGAGCAGAAGAAGCTCATGAAGAATACCAAGGCCAGAAGTCCCCGCGTGACAGAGCCAAGCACAGCCAACTACAGGCCCGAGCAAGAAGAACGTGGGGAAGCGTAAAAGGCCGCGAGTTCGGCCCATCTCATCGAAGTTTCCAGCCTTATCTCGCTTCACTCAAAATACTAGAAACCGGGGACCGGTGTTTGGGTAAAATATCGACAGGCCCCTAAAAGCCCTTCCCGGTTTACGGGGTAAATATCGGACAAACCCTCGAAGCCCTTCCACTCGAGTAAGAGACCTCGAAGACAGCTCTAGTTCGAGCGAAGTCGGACATCAAAGCGGCCAAGGTCGAGCTCCAAGCTCTGCATACCGCTCGAGATTGTCGGCGAAGGTCAAAGTTAGTCAAGCTCGGGAACTCGGAGCGACCCGAGACTCGAGCACTCCATCACAAGCTCGAGGTCATCCTTCCGGTCAAAGCCGGTCAAGGTCGAGTCGTCGAGCACATCTTTCCTCGCCGCAGACATCCACGAGCACAACCGGCAAGACCCGACTCATGGCAACCCGACCCGCTTCTCGTAATCTTGGCACACCTTTTAATGTCTCGCCGGGTCCCACATGGCTTGGTGATGATATCATTGTCGGTGGCCGCGACACGCCTCCATGGTGTCATCATTCCTAGCGCACTTGCCCGACATGGTGATCCGTCCACGTGAATCGGGTTAAGGGACAGTCAGCCATCCTCGTGGAATATTCCGCCAATCACAGCTTGTCGAGGGACTCGGATACTACTAACGTGGAGTGGACGACTGGAAATGGAAAGAGCGGGAAAATGGAGTATAAAAGGAAACGAAGGGAACGTTATAAGGGTTGAAGATTTTAACTCTCGTAGGGTTAGCAATTTTCATCGACCAAGGATCCGTAAGCTAAAACAGGTTCTTCCGATTCTTATTTTCTCATTTCCGATTTTCCGAAAACACCATACTTATCCAAAAAGGGGGCGGTATAATACCCTTTCATCTTTCCGGTCTCCTCACCAAGGGAGATACCAAAAGAGAAACCCGACATCGACTTGAGCGTCGGAGGGTTCTCGCGGAAACGCCCGCGACCCCGACCCGGTTTTACGTGAGTGCAGGTCCGGAGACCATCGTTCAAGAAGACAACGAACCCGGGACAAGGGGCAATCCCGCTCGAGCTTGTCGCGAGCGTAAGGATCGGTCATCGTTTGAATCCGCGAGCGTAAGGTTCGAGACGTTACCGCTCGAGTTGTTTGGAGGTACTCGCTGGAAGGTTCAAGCACTCGCTGAGGCACGCGTGAAAAACTGCATCAACACCAACTATGTGAAAAAAGACAGAATTATGGTGAGCCTAACACTGCTAACAATAACATAGCTGTTGTTGGAGGATCTGGTGGTAATTCGAGAAGAAAATGATGTTGTTTATCAAATTTGCTTTATTCCAGGGCATGCAGCCTACAAAAGCAATGACAGATTCAAATATGGCTTTGTTCCTAGACAAGCTAGAGGTGGTTTCAGGCCCAGACCTGGTCAGTCATTTGATGGAAGGTATGAAGGGGTTTCAATAACTATGGCAGATGATACATTGTTTTTATGGAGGTTTTAATGGTGGATTTCCAAGAAATTCACCACCTTTCAAGGACATGTTGCATTTCAGGCAAGCTTTGCTTATCCTCAGGGAGCTTCTGGTTTCATCCACGACAATCCACCACCAAACATGTTTGCAGGGGATACTGGTCTCAATCCTGCAAATAGTTCTAATTCAGTGAATCTTGCTATTGACGTTGCAAACTACAATACTGCTGCTGATCCAGCTTGGTATCTTGACTCAGGAGCCACCAATCATGTGACACAAAGTGCAGGTATACTCTTATCCTGTTTTATTTACACAGGTAATGAGAAACTGCATATAGGAAATGGTATGGGATTGCCTATAACACACGTTGGTGTTGCTGTTTTGAGTACGTTTGATACTGATCAATCATATCTTACCAATGTCCTGCATGTGCCTGATATTTATGAAAAACCTCTTAAGTGTTTCCAGATTATTAACTGATAACAATGTCTTTATTGAATTCCATGAATCTGTTTGTTTTGTTAAGGCAAAGAGTACAGGGATCTCATTGCTCAAGGGGATTGCTAAAGGTGGACTTTATCAAATTGCTGGTCTAACTACAGTCCAAAATTCAACTTCTTCTCATGGTCTCTTAATTTCTGTGTTTTCAAAATCTCTGTCTTTTGTTAGTTCAAAATGTAATCTGGTGTTAATGTTTTCTCAGTGCAAAACATCTGATATGTCAACGTTCTCTCAATATGATGCATCTGCTGCCTTGAGTCTTCATGATGTAAATCATGCTTCCTCTCAATTCAATAAAGATGCCAAATTGGCCTTGTCCATATATTCTCATAAAGCTTTTAATTATAGTCTAATGCATAAAAGAATGGGGCATCCAACTGCACATGCCTTAAAACAGATAATGAAACAATTTGATCCAACTCTTGATGTGCACAAAACCATTGTACCAGAATTTTGCAATGCTTGTCAATCTGGAAAATCTCATATGCAACATTTTCCTTCAGTTGAAACCACTACCAAATCAACCCCTTGATTTATTACATGCTGATCTTTGGGGGCCTGCACATGTTCTTTCTTCTCAAGGCTACACCTATTATCTTTCCATTTTAGATGATTTCACTAGATTTACCTGGATTTTCCCCCTTACTGCTAAGTCCAGAACACTTTCAACCTTTATAGAGTTCCAAAGAATGATTGTGAACAATCTTTCCAAGAAAATAAAATGTCTTCAAAGAAACTGGAGGAGGGGGGGGGGGGGGGGGGGGGGGCGTGGGTGGGAAGATGGGGTGGTGAAGGAGGGGAGTTTATATCTTTCACTAATTATCTTCCTGAACAAGGTAATCAATTTAGGCATCCCTGTCTATATTATCATCATCAAAATGGCAGAATTGACAGGAAACACAGACACATTGTGGAGGCTGGTCTTACTCTCCTTGCCCAAGCACATCTACCCTTAACCATTTGAGTTACTATTTGGCAAGAAACCTGATTATTTGCACATGAGAATTTTTTGTTATGCTTGCTACCCTTATCTCAAACCTTAAGACCATCATGAGCTTGAATATAGAATTGGTGGATGCATTTTTCCAGGATACAGCTCCTTACACAAGGTTATCAGTGTCTTCATTATTCAGGGAGGATCCGTGTCAGTAATCATCTGATTTTTGATGAGTCAACATTTCCTTTTCAGCCTCGTATTGATTTCTCTTCTGTGTCTGCTGCTTATCAACCCTCTCTTTCTGGTTTTTGTCCATCTCCTGTCTCACCACCACTGACTCAACAGACTGTAACACAGCTTGCTCTGGCTCCATCAGAAGTGCTCTGGCTTAGATCATTACTTACTGAAATTGGTGCCCTTCCTAGCTCAACTCCTGTGATATGGTGTGATAATTAAAGTGCAGCAGCTCTGGCCAGTAATCCAAAGTTTCACTCTCGTACCAAGCACATTGAATTTGACATACACTTCTTACGTGAGAAAGTAGCCAACAAAAGTCTTCAAGTGCAGTGTATTCCAAGCTTTGATCAAATAGCAAATAAATTTCCCCCATTAGCTTTACAGCCTTTTCATTATCTGCGATCCAAGCTCAACGTTGTGTCCACTGTTGAGCTCGTGAGGCGATGTTAGGAGTTATGATGTTATGATCTTACTCGGATGGTTTTATTGTTATACAAAGCTGATTCAATTGTTAATCAAGCCTTACTGTATTTGATTAGTTACAATTAAGCATTGTATGTACGTGCAAGAGATTGTACAGGTGTCATGTTTTCATTAGTCCATTCTAAAATTTGTTACTAAGATTAGTTGTCCGGCTCAGAGAGTTAACTTTGTTAGTCACTATAAATACGGAGTCTTCTATAAACAATTGATTAAGCTTAGCAATTATAAGAATTTTCTCTGAGTTTTTCTTTAGATCCAACACAATTCTATAAACTCTAATAAACCCTGCGTTATTTCAATTATTCAGATCCATGTTCCTTTTATGCCCAATCAATTATCTGATTGAGAATTTCAGAACGGTATGGTAATATTACACACCCAAATTCAAACCGAAGATGTACGCCAAATTAAGCCCACACCGTGTCCTAATCATTATTGGTACGATTAATTGAGTCAAGATTATTTGACATTTCCCATTGTTGCAGATTCACTTGGCTTATCAATATTTGGGAACGTGGAAATTAACAAAATTTCTGAATAATATATTTTATTAATAAAATGTTGTTTAACCATGATGCTTCACATCTTTTTATACTGATACTAATTAATTAGCGAAAATCAAATCCATTAACAAAGATTCGAGAATTCATTAGTGAAATTCACGAAATTAAAAGTAATAAAATCACACAACAACGGAAGTAACACATTAGTTTTCCAAAGTACAAGATGTTAAATAACTTTAAATGCCATTTTTTTTAAACAGTACAATTTAAAATAATTCTGATGGATATATGTTGTTCTTCTTATCACAAGCTTTGAAATGATATGTTCATCTACGCTCAATTTCGAAATTCGTAAGTGCCCCGCATATTTCCTGCAACAATGTAAGCTTATTTCAAATCATTTTTTTCCTCAAAAAATTAATACAAGTTTACCATCGTCCATCAAAAGATAGGTATGTGATAACAAGTTCTTATGAAATGGAAATTAATTAAAAAAAAAAAGTTGCGGTACCAGGAGACTGAAATTCCTAAAGAGAACGATCACATGAATAACGAAGTTAAATATTTACCCACTTTAAGATATGATTTTTATTATATACATGATCCTCATTTTGTTTCTCCTTATAGATGTTGATTACAAACATAATTTGAATTTAAACAGGATTGTGGTTTTTATAAATCATTTGTTAGATTATGAGAATATCACCATGCCATCTACTATCTACCCAAAGAACAGTATATAAACCAGATTATAAATCCATAAAACAAACTAATTAATAATTACTCACCTGGGGCCTCAGGTGCACTTACTAGTTTCTTGTTCTTGCTCTGCTTCATCTGATCACCCTTCTCACATTCTTGGATTGCTTCCCTTCAATCATCTTTACAAACCACCATGGCCTTCCAGTCGCAAATACCATGTATCCAATAGACAAGCCAATAACCAATCCAGAAGCGTAACCCATCTTAGCAAACTTCCAATCAAACCAACTCGATGAATTGTCTCCTTCATGGAATCTTGTTGATGATGCTGGTTCTGCTGTTTCATCGATGTTGCAACTTTCTGATAACGGGAATCCACACAACCCTGAGTTACCCGAATAGGAATCGTTTGGAAACGTATCGAATTGGGGTCCTCGAGGTACTGGTCCCTCAAGCTGGTTATACGAAAGATTCAGCACTGAGAGAGAATTCAGACTCGCCAATTGCGTTGGAATCAGCCCAACAAGCTTGTTTGAGGAGAGGTCGAAAGATTCAAGTGCTGTGAGATTTCCCAATGATGATGGAATACCACCTATCAGGTTGTTGTGAGAAATATTGAGACATTTAACTGAATTAAGCTTTCCCACCACTTCTGGAATTGCCCCTCGAAACCGATTGCTCGACAAATCAATTGACATGAAAATTGTCAGAATCCTCTCCATTTGTAGGTCAATTCCTTTCAAGGTCAAAATTATAGATTCGTAGTAGGTGAAATTTTTCGAACTCATATATTTCGCTTCATGACCAACAATATTATCCCCATGCATCATGGCTTTAAAATTATCAAAAAACCGTGTTGGCAAAACACTGGTGAGCTCATTGTGAGAGAGATCAATTATTCGCAACTTGGGAAAGGGAGCTGTTGTTTTGGTATCACCAATGGTACCTCGAAATCGGTTAGATCGCAATACAAGCACTTGCAATTCAGGAAGAACTTCTAACCAATGGGGGAATGTATCATCAATCTGATTATTCCCAACATCTAAAACTTCCAAATATTGACAATTAACCAAAGATGGAGGCAACGATCCTTCCATCCGATTGTCATTCAGGTTAAGACTTGTCAAAACACAATTTTTTCCAAATATTTGAGGGAGGCTGCCACTGAACTTGTTCATTCTCATATCCAAGACCTTAAGTGTTGAGTTTCCAAAAGATTCTGGAATTTGGCCGCTCAAGCTGTTATTCCCAACGCCAAGATAGAACAAACTCGTTAAGTTTCCAAGACATTCTGGAATTGGGCCGCTCAAGTTGTTATTCCCAACATCAAGATATGACAAATTGACACAGTTAATCAAAGATGGCGGTAATGGTCCCACCAAGAGATTGCCATTCAACCGAAGAGAAGTCAAACTACAGCCTTTTGCAAATGTTTGTGGGATGCTGCCTTGGAAGTTGTTCATTCCGAGATCCAAATCATAAAGCGTAGAGTTTCCAAGACACTGTGGAATTTGTCCGCTCAAGCTATTGTTGTACAAAGAAAGTGATTGAATAGAACTCAAATTACAAAATGATGAAGGAATCTCTCCAGTCAAATTATTGTTGTAAACAGAAAAAGATAGAATGTGAGGGGGTAGATCAGGAAGTGATCCTTGAAGTAAGTTCGAATCAAGGGAAAGATATTTGAGATTTTTCCACGGAAGATGGTCTACGCTTGTCAGGAAGTTTTGTGAAACATCTAGCCAATACAAAGTATGTACTCCTACATCCCACATCCAACTGGGAATCCTACCATGGATTTGGTTTCGAGAAAGGTACAACCATTCTAATTGATGTTGAGTTCTCAAGATGTTCGGAAACTCACTTATATTGCAAGCCGATAAACCCAACCCCAAAAGATTAGGGAAAGACGAGTTGACTGTTAATTTGGTGCTCAATGATAAACTAATATTAGAAAGAGAAAGATATTTAAGATTTTTGAGCTTTGCAAAATCGTACAGCTCAACGCTGCCACTTAAATTGTTAAAAGAAAGAGAGATCAAAGTCAAATTCACAAGTTCAAAGACTGAACTTGGAATCGAGCCAGTCAGTTGATTCATTCCCAAGTGTAAATAAGAAAGTTGGGTTAGGTTGGTAAAAATATCCGGAATTTTACCAACAAAGTTATTGTACCAAAGATCTAAATGACGAAGCTGACGAAGATTTGAAAAGGATGATGGAATGTGACCATTAAAATTGTTATCCCTAAGATCCAAATAAGCAAGATGGGTAACGTTACCTAGTGAAGCAGGAATTGACCCCGTGAAATTGCTGTAAGAGAGGTTAAGGAGTGTCAAGCTCGGAAATTGAGTAAAACCAGAAGAAATCTTAGAGTAATTGAAATCATTGAAAGCCAGGTTGAGGTTTCGCAGGCGAGGAAGAAAGAAAAGGCTACTGTTGGAAGGGATGCTGCCGTGAAGCCAACTACAACTGAGGTCGAGGCCAATCACGTGACCCGTCGCCGAATCACATGTTACTCCATCCCAGCTGGAGCAGCAATCAGCGTCCTCCTTCCAAGACATCATTTTTGGACGAGATATTTGTTCATCACAATAGAGCGAAGACTGTTTTTCAAAGGAAAAGAGTTGCTTAAATTGGAGTAGAGCAGAACTTTTGGTCATGTGAGCAAAGTGTTGCTGAACTCTGAGAATACAAGAGCAATAACTGGAGGCAAATCAAAAGTTGACAAGGCTGAGTTAAATAACCACCCATTTTTTTTTTTTTTCGCTTTTCCGGTTGATGAAAAAACAAGAAGAGAGATATGACAATTTATAGAAGTTGAATGGTGTGTAATTAATTAACAATATAACACTTGGTTGACTTAGAGCACCAAGTCTTGTTTTGGAATTTAGTTGGTGAGTGGAATCGTTGCATGGGAAGATCGATTAAGAATGTTGAAAGTGACAGTTTGAGGACGTGCGTTGACGGGGAATGATGAGGAAGCTGTTTTGGTGGAAGGCTGTGAGGGAATAGATGCGTGGGTGGGATTGTCAAAAGGAGATATGGCTCCATTTGGTGCTAAGCGCGCGTTAATTAGAAAAACAATAACTTATCTCTATATATGTTAATTTGTTGAGTATCGCAATAAAAGTAATGTTGATTTAAATTTATGACCGTAAAATATCAATAGTACTATAATTGTTATTCAAAAAATAATTGTTTGTCTGTCAGGATGCTGGTGGACTGCTTGTAAATTGTAATTAGAAACGCCAGCAAGAATTTATCCACAAAAAAAAAAAAGAAGTAATGTTGATTTAAATATATGGCTTTAGAATATCAACAGTATTATAATTTTTATTCAAAAAATAATAATTGTTTGTCTGTCGGGATGCATGTGGACTGCCTGCAATTAGATAAGCCCAAAAGAATTTATCCGCGAATGAAAAAAAAAAAAAACTAGTAAGAATATTGAACTACTAACATGACCCCTTGTTTGTATAGCACATGTTACATTCCCATTTTGACATTTTTTTTTAAATATATATATAGTAAATGCCATAATTTTTTACCTGTAGAGATAATCATCATAATTTAAATTGGCAGTTCAATGAATTGTTGTTGTGCTTCGTGTGCTCTTTTATTCAAATGAATTAGAGTTTTTCTTCAATTAAATTTTAATTGTTTAAAAGTTTATATCCAAATTTCAAATTTGAAATTGTAACCTACTTGTAAGCGCAATCAATACTACCCTTTGAAGTTGATCGGGAGGAATAATCTTAATTAATTATAATTCATTTAGACTTAGAGCATGCACCAAGTCGATGTTTATAATGCTTTTAGATTTGGGAGTACCAAGTCTTGTTATACTTGTTAATTAGATTGCAAGGGGCCAATAGAAGTCGTTCTTTCTCAAAGCAGTCAACACGCTGGAAAGTGATTACGCATTGATGAATTATGTTTACTGATCATTCCCTTTCTTTACGTAAAAAGAAGACTTTGATGATTCTTCAAGAGGAATCCAGCTAATTACCATTTTGATATTATTTATATATGTAAATAGCTCAGGGAGATGTTAGACGCCAGTTAGTTAGTCATTTACACAAACACAATTCATATTTCCTCCTCTGTTTTGACTCTGTTTTAGATTGTTAATAAAATCGTTGGACCTTCCATTTACCTCTTAATAATTAGTTGACTACAAATTAATATGTGTAATCTACTTGTAAGCTTGATCAATAATACCTTTTGAAATTGAGGAGAAATAATCTTAATTAATTGTAATTCATTTAGACTTGGGAGCATGCACCAAGTCGATCTTTATAATACTTGTGGACGCTGAGCACCAAGTCCAAAATTGAGGAGCAATAATACTTTTTGACTCAAGAGTGCACGAAGTCTTGTTACTGGATTAACTCATAATCTTGTTATGGAGTCTAGTTAATTGATGGTACATTCGTTGCCGATTTTATAAAATCTGAGACAATATTGAGTGTTTATAACGGTGCGAGTAACTTTGATTCAAAACCCAGTCCGAAAGGAAACACAAGAAGATCTTCCCAATTCCATGTTTAATTATCCATAAGAAGCTAGCTGTGTCCAAATTAGAATATATGTTATTGTATGTTACAAATTAATCTGCAGAAAATTGAAAATATAAGGGCAATATCTAGAGGCAGATCAAAATTTGAAAAGGCTGTGTTAAATAATCCATATTATATTTTTTTCTTAATGAAATCAGAAGAACAGAAATGGCTAAATGCAGAAGAAAATGATGTGGAAGTATGAAGTGAATTTAGGGAGGCTTCAAGTCATTGTAATACTTTTAGACTTTGAGCACCGAGTCTTATTGATTTTGTTAATACATTTTCTCCAAGAAGAGCAATGTACACAAATGGAGCTATCAATTAAGCTCCGAGTTTCTAAATTGATGAGATGTAGTGAATATTACGGTAGTACTCTTTCATTCTGAAAGCAGCCGCTTGTAAGTCATTAACCAGAAACTTTGTCAACACGGATTAAACATTGATGGATAATGTTTGTATTTACTCATTTCCTGTCTTGGCGTCTATAGTAGACTTTGATTATTCTAAATTTTTCCAACTTTTCCAATTTCCACAAACCAGTCTAAAAGCTGAAAAGATATATAAATAGGAGAAATGTTATCGTCTGTCTATCATATATGCGGATGTGGCAGCCACCTAGACTCCAGTTGTTATTATTATTAGTATTTTATTTTTAAGAGGAATAGACCATATCCAATAATCCAAATATATGTTTTAACACAAAACTCCCTTATGAAATACCAATCAAATAAAGTTTTGATTCTATTTCAGTTTATTAAGCACGTTGAGTTAGAGTAGACCTTCCATTTACTTCATAGTTTATTGTAAATATGTGTAATCTATATGCTAAACTTGTAAGCATAGATCAATCAATATCCAAAAGAATGATCAAGTGGACATTGTTGCGTATGCACGATAGGCCACATGTCACTTTATTATTGACCGACTTATTAAACACCAATCTATAATCAAGTAACTTGTGGCCGATCGCACTTGATCGGGTCTCTCAATTCCCAATACTCAATAAAAATACTCTCAAAGAGAGTGAGTAAATAGGATGCGTAAACACATGGGAGGTCATTTTGAAACATTATTTCTTATTATCAATTTTTTTTTTTTTTGGATATCAGGTGCAGCTATATAACGAGAATAAACGCAAACAATTTCATCTTTTGAGTTTGAGCAAAAGCAATTTCATTTGAGTGAATTTTTTTTTCTTAAATTATAGATTAATGGCAACTCAATTTTCTTCATGAAGGATTCAAACTTTAGACATCTTATTTTCACTCAAAAGATTTAACCAACTGAATTAGATGATTCCACTTTTATTACAAGAAAACATTAGAATTTGGCAGAAGTCTAACATACATCACGAGAAGGAAAAGATTTTTATCCATCTTATTGGATGCTTCACAATGACATATTAAAAGCCCAAATCTTACAGACATAACCGAAGGTATACCTTGTAATAAAGTTGCCCTATAAATATTATTATTTCAAATTAAAAGTCGAGTTTATTTGATTTTCCCGTTGGTGCATACAAAGAACAATTATAGCTAAACATTATTATAACTTAGTCATCTTTAATTTCTCTACCTAAAGTTTTTATAACTGCATTTGTTTTTCAATATATATTTGAAAGACTATTGTTGCTCTTTAACATTAATTAAACTATAGCTTATAAATAAAAGGCTTATTTACTTTGACATACATTAAACTTCCTTGCAATTTGCCGTGAAAAAAAATTGTATTTTAATTGAGATCAGGGATCTTTATACTTTATGCTATGTTTCTAGTGTTTCGTGATAGAGCTTTGAGAGTTTCAGTCAATGAAACAAAAAAAAAAATGGAAAAATGGCCACCGCAACAAACCAAGAAACAATGAAGGATTTGGTTATAAAACAAAAACAGAATACTATGAGGAAATAGAGAGATAGAAGTAGCAAAAAAAGAAGAAAAGAAAAAGAGATTTAAATGAGGATATGGTTTATTGAATGAAAAAATAAAATTTTAAATTTAAATGAGGAACTTGGTTAGTAAATGGGTTTATTGAGTGATTAGTAAATTGGTTTACTGAGTATTATGGTGAGTATTATGGCTAGCTTAAATAGTTTCGCCATAATTTTTCTCAAAAATTATGAAAAGGGAGATTATCAATTTTTTCTTTACTATATTTAATATATATTATTTATTTCATTGCTCTTTTTTTAATAATCAGTTGCCTCGCTGACAACATAAGTTTACAATATTATTTTTATTTTGAAATACACTTTTATTCATATTTATTATAAATTAAATAAATCACATAAATAAAAATTTAAATAAAAATTAAGTATTAAAAATAAAAAATAAAAGTTATGATGTGAAAAAAAATAATAAAATATTTTTCTTGTATTTTTTAATAAATATTTTTTTATGATGAATATATAAGAAAATTATTATAAAATGATAAAAAATTATTATAAGAAACTTGAATGATAAATAATAAATTATTATAAAATAAATAATAAATTTTTTTCTTGTTTAATTTAGACGGAATTTTCCTATAGAAGACAAAATGACTATATTTGGCCGATCAGTTCAATCCATCCCAAGGTCAATTCAGTCAACAAGCCCCCTTGGACATTAAACATTGATGGGATTGTTATCTTCGTGAATTATTATCTTCGTTTATCATTCCTTTTTAATTAATTATGTAATTTATTTCTAATTTTGCCATGTGTATACATATTATTATGATTGATTGAAATACACATACGATAAGAATGAATTAGAAACAAATAATACACTGTACTAAAAAATTTTCCTTAAAGTCGACTTAGATTCTTCAAAAGGAGCATTTTCCAATTTTTCACATTTCCACAAACCAGTTTTGGCGTTTACAGTTGAGTGCTGACGTGGCGCGAGGGTGAGGCATTTCTTAGTACATTTCTTTGTTGACGTGTCAAGTACTGCGCTTTTGCTTATTGTGATGGACCTATACTATTCCTAACTAAAATTCAATTTCTTAGTACACCCGCCATTCGAATTAGATTTTTCATTTTTAATACAGACCATATAAAATTCGATTAGCTGATTACCTTACATTAAATATACACACATACATATATATAATATTTAAAGCCAATATACCATCCCACTCCGTTTATCGAAAGTATAAACAATAGGATTAATTTTGTGAACAAAATGGTCCAAACCTTTTATATATATATGCCATAATGTTTTTGAATGCCTAGGGCTACACTTTCACCATAGAATTGAAAAAATAACTTGAGTTTATAAAATCTGGTGAACCTGCACGAATCCTAAATAAAATTCAATTTCTTAGTACACCCGCCGTTTGGATAGGAAAAATAACTCGAGTTTATAAAATCTGATGAAGTGACAATATGGCTAAGAGAGAGAATAAATGGATTGAGTGTAATTTAAACACATTCGGGATCATTTCAAATATTATTGCTCATCGTCATCAGCTACTTTATTTTCATGCGTGGTAATTAGACTATAAGTGAAACTGATGTTTATTCACTCGATGAACTTTTGCAAGATAGACTTGAAAGACTACAGAAATTACAATGGTTTAAGAATTACACAAATTGATCATGGCGAATTATGGAATGAGGGTTGAGATCTAGTATTAAGTTGAGCTGTACTTAACTCTTCATAATATTCTGTCACACGTACATGAATGAGATATAGCTTCATTTATAACAGCTGTTAGTAAGCTCTCTTTAGCTGAAAACACAAATTCAGAAAATATAATGGTTGAAACTAAAATTAAACCTAGCCTCACAAGATCTTGTAAGTCTTTTGTTCTTGTTTATATAATGAGCTTTTTTTTTCTTTTTCTTTTTTTTTTATAAATATTAGTTTTTTTTTTAATCTGCATACGGGTAGCTTGTGATCATTATTTCTTATAACTGTTGTGAATTATGATGACTGGGTCATGGGGTTGAGGAAATAGGACTAAGAGTATATAGAGGTAATTGTTATAGTGAGCTTTTTGATACATATTGAAGAGGACTCAAAGCAATACTCAGTTCATATTTTTTTTTTATTTTTTTTTAAAAGGGGGGGGTGGGCAAGCCCAAAGAATTTTTACTCCCTCCCCACCCCCAAGACTCGAACCCGGGTCGCTACGAATCTAGAACCGACTATGACAGCCAACCCGACTATGGCCTTGGGGCCAGTTCATATTTTTTCAGTAAATATTACAAACATGTTTGAATGCCAAATTAAATTTTGTTATAAATATCATTCAATCAAAATCATGCTATCTTTTTTTATCTGTCATTACTCATACATATATAGTAATTGTTTGCACGTGCATCTTAATTAACCAAATCATTAAAAAAATCAAAAATAAAACATGAATCATGATACTACTTGCAGCCATTGATCAATTACCGGGCGGTGAGGCGGCGACGGTTGATAATGCAAGTACTTATTATAAGAACGTGATTAATCATGTGAGTGCTGGGACTCCGAAGAGGCTTGGAAAAGGTGTTGAAGTTTATTTGTTTGCTATGTTTGATGAAAATCAAAAGGGTCTTGCTGAAACATAAAGACATTTGGCCTCTTTTCGCCTGACAAGTAGTCCAAATATAAACTTGATAATTAAGTTGGATTGTAGATTTATTAATTTTCGAATAATTATGAAAGAAAATATATTATTACTAAAATTATGCTATAGCTTCAGATTATGGATACGGTACATACATAAAGTTTATTATAAATACATACAGAAGATTTAAATAAAAATAATAAAAAGAAGGCAGGGGATTGAACAATTCATATTGAACTGCCACTGCCACCTTCCATGACAATAAAATCCTGAAGAGGAAAAAACAACACATTATATTCATAGTATTGGTGATTTTAAAAAATAATAATAATAGTGGTTCTTAATTATTATAAATATTGGCCTCTAATCTTTAATCAAGATCCTCCTGTGAAGAGAAATTTTGGTAAATTAATTAAATATTCGCTTTGGAAATCCTACAAGTTCGTATAAATTTATTTCTTTAACCCTCAGTTGTTTCTTTTCAAAAATCATTAAATTCGAAACAAGAGATGCTGCAGGCTTTCTGTCACCATCCAAGAGTTCAGAAATTCAGAAAGTTTCCTTGCTTGGTTTTTCATTTATCCTCTTTTTAGACTCTAATTTCTCTGCTGCAAGAAATGAGACACTCAATTTTGTAATCAAGAAAATTCAACAATAAACTAAAATATTACCAACCATTTTCTTTAACACGAAGTGTGGATTGTACCTTTTTCAAGAATCTATCTGTGTTTCTTTTGGCGTGGCCCCTAGTTTTGAACTCAGGCTTGATAGTTGGGTCTGGGATATCAAAAAGAGTTAAAAGAGAAGGTGGGGAGAAGTAAAAGGCTGCTAAAGCTTCTTCATTTACCTTCTTGATTGACGTATGTCTATATGCTGATTAATCTTGAAAAGTTGTAAAGCCAAAGATATTAATCAAGATATTAGGATATAATTTCTCTTTGCATCCCTGCTGAATTTCTGAGTTAGGACAATGTAAATATTTGACTTGCTAAATCATCTAGTCATTCTGCATAACTCCTCTGGAAACCATACCCCCAGCTGTGTGGCTTCCTCCAGAACTGCAAGGATAAAGCTGCTGTAGCGGCTCCAACAGACCCGAAAGCTCAGAAAATTCTGTGCACATTACATCTAGTTTTAAAGCATCCAATAATATGTTTTGGCATTTATTTCAAATTAACAAGAATTTGTAATGAACCACAAGCAGATTTATACCCTCCCTTAAAATTGAAAAAGGTAAAACACAATAAAACAAAAACAATCATTCAAGATATCTCCCCCTCATTGATACACGTTCTCGAGCAATCCCATCAAAACGCTCGGACTACAGAATCAAACAATTGAACTAACTGTTGGACTTTGCTTCGATCTCTTCGATATTCCTGCAAGAATAATGCGAAACAACATATCCTTATCAACAGGGCTAAAAGAAGAGTTTCTCATTCGAAATTGATGTCGTAGATCAAACCAGTAGTAAGTGCACTGTTTATCGTATCCAGTAAGTTCAGTGTATGAAACAGCTTTTATAGCAGAACAATTTACTGCAGGAAGAAGCCTTCGCATGGCCACCATTCCTCAATTCCGGAAGAACGGTACAGTTCCAAATCGAGCACTGACAGTTGGTAAATTCCTAAAAACGAGATTCTGTTCTGTTGATTTCTTACAAGGAGGCAAAACAAGTGGATACACCAAAACTATATGATAAAATTACATCATTTTAAACAACAGAAAAAGCAAGCCTAAACTCTGAGATATAACTATAATGGAAACTGATTAATTAAATGTTAAGCTCCAAACTCATTATCACATATATGAGTGCTCCACCTGCGGCCGCGCCGTCTCCGGTCATTGTCAGCTCTCCGCCGTCACCTCCTCCGTTTTCTTCTTCTCCGGCGTCGGCGAATTCTTCGTTATCGATCTCAATGCCTCCATCTGATGCTTTTTCTCCATGTGAGAACTCCGCCTTTTCGAAGAGATTCGCCGTTTCTGGATCTCTGGCTTTCGGGCTATTCGCTGCCGTTTTGGTTATATAGAGTTCACTAAGTGCGATATCGATTTATTATTGTAATTGGATATTTTTTTTTTCTATTCTATTTTATTTATTTACATCATTTATACTCACAGAAATAATTCTTTTAATTTACTTCTTTTCTATATTATGTTTTGTGGCCAAGTTAGTAAAATTCCAAACAACTACAACTTCTTTTCCACTGTTATGATTCTTATGAAACCCACGGGAAGGATCAAAAGGTTGAAAGTTGCATGAATTTGTGGCCAACTTAGTAAAATTTCAAATTAATTCGACTTCTTTTCCACGGCTTGAAGCAAGGGAAGGATTAAAAAAAGTTGAGAGTTGCTCATGTAAGACTGCCCAAAATTCTCAAAGCCATTAATAATGAGCACTTTAGCCAAGTTCCCATTATAAGGATCAAAAAACTTTTCGTAGACATCTCTTTTACTTACACTACTAATGGAGAATCTAATTAAATATAATATTAATATAATATTTTTAGACTTAGAGCACAATTCTTTATGTATAATTAGAGAAGCCCAACGAGCCATACCATATTGTAGGCAGAGTCATGTAGGTTCGTGATCATTATGTGTTGTTCCCACTACGTAATTCATATCGTGCCACATGTACCTAATTTTTTCCTTAAATCTAGCCCGACACACTTGCCAAACCCATGTAGGGATGTCAAAATTCTCCACAGGTTCGGAGCCCCATGGGATTTTACCCTAAATGAGGTAAATAACTCTGAAAAATGAGGTAGAGAATGAGTAGAAAATAATATGGGGTTTGATTTTGTACTCTCTACCTCACCTTGACCCCAATCTCCATTATATGTATTTTTTTATTTAATAACTTTAATTTTTATTAATTACAACATTGGTTGGTTAATAAATTTTTGTTTTATTTTTACCTAATATAAATAGGTTATAGCTAAAAGAAAACCCTATATTATAATATTTATTCAATCCTAAAATATTATTATGTTTTTTTTTCTCTCTTAAGATACCGCTCTCTTCAAATTTTGTAGTTTTGATATCATTTCGAAATATTGTTTCAAAATTTGGAGTTTTTTTAATAATTATAAATACTTTATAATATAGTGATAATTTTATTTAAATCTCTAATTTTTAATTTATTAAAATTATATATTTATATATACTATAAAATAAGTAAATGGAGAATATAGTGGGAATGAGGAAATTATTCCCCACGTGGGAATTCCCCAAGTATTGGTTCTTCATTTGAAACTGAGCTCTGTCAAGAACTGTTTCTCTGTGAAGACTGAAGACTCAATTTAACTATTTTTCTTATCCATATTATCATCAGTCATAAGACTAGCTGAGTCAGAGATTTTAGACCTACCATATTTGAATTAATGAAATCCATTTTCAGTTTACACCCAATCTATTATTCATCAACTAATTTTTAATTAGAGTGATTATAACCCACAGATACTTGCACAAATTCGGTAACCAATTAAAAGTTTTTACTGGTGAGCGATGAGGAAAATAGCATCGATATATATGAGCAGCGAATATCCAACGTTCACACACAAGAATTTTTTTTTAAAATTTTAAAAGATTTGGGATTTTGTTTGTAAACTACAAGAAATGTTTAAAACACTAACAAAAAAAAAAAAAGGCAACATGAGTTTCCTGAAGGACTGCCATGCTGGAAAATAATTTCAAATGTGATTTTGAGTCCTAAAGTAATAGAAGTTAGCAAAAGTCCGGCGGATAAATATTAACTCTAGCATAGTGGATTAATAGATATTAAAAATCAAATAATTCTTAAACATTTTGTAGTAGATATAAAGCAGAAGAATGATAGATAAAGCAATGATTGATTCACCATAGAATTCAAAGTTCAAACTAAGCATCCCATGAACATTCATTGACAAAGAGCATGTAGAGAAAAAAATAAAAATTGGCGCTTCCAATAATTGTTTGTCAGTTTAATTCTTACACACGTGTATTTATTATTTTATAATCGATTGAGAGATACATGTGTCAAACAATAGAAATTGTAGACGTATTGAAACTACTCAATATTTTTTTTCCCATTATTTTGTGTTCATTAAATTGTAATTTAAAAGGTTGATGTGTGAGTAATGCCCAAATCAATTTTTTATTCGCTACCTCAAATCTTGCAAACTTATAGTAACATTCCATACTTATCCATTCACAATCATAATAGTATGTTAAATATCTTCATTTGACTTTTTTTAATTTGTGATTAATTATTTGAGTGTGCAATAATCGCTAGTATTAATAAGGTCTTTCTATAAAAATGCCTTTTTTTTTTTACGACTTAGTTAATTCACTATATAACAGTTCACTTGAAATTTGTTTATGGATGGTCAATCCACTTGGTTTGTACGAAGAAGGGATCATATAATTTATTATTGGCACGATCACCTTATAAATTATCAATCTTAATTAATCATAATTACTTCCTTGGTGGCCGTAGCCCTCTTTGCAATAATGCTACAACATTGTGATTTTTAATAGTTATTAATCCACTACGCAAAGAATGTTCTTCTTCTCCTCACAAATTTTGAAATAGTGTGTTCTTCGCCCAAATCCGAAATACATGGCCCAAGATAAAATAAACCAAATTTACACAATTTCCAGCAACAATATTATTACTTCAAATCATTTTACCATTGAAGCATACGTGTGTGATAACATGTTCTCATGAAATGAAAATAAAAATAAAAATAATATCGGCACCTGGAGGATTATTTAACTTCCACTGCCAGCTTCCAAGAGTCTAGAATTCCTGAAGAGAACAATCACATCAATAATTCAGGTAAATTTTTCTTTCTTATGCATTACCCGCAATTTCTTTCTCACTATCGATGTTGATAATAAACATAATTTGAAATTAATTAGGATTATGGTTTGTGTAAATCAATTGTTGGACTACGAAAATATCAGCACGCTTCTACTCAAAGAACAGAACATGAACCAGCTTATAATTCCAAAAGATAAACTAATAATTACTCACCTACGCCTGTAGAGATGCACTTACAAATTCCTTCTTCTTGCTCTGCCTCGTTTGATCACCCTTTTCACCTTATTGGATTGCTTCCCTTCGATCATCCTCGCAAAATATCGTGGCCTTCCAGTCGCAAATACCATGTATCCAATGGACACGCCGATCACCACTCCAGATGCGTAACCCACCTTAGCAAACTTCCAATCAAACCAGCTTGAATCATCGTCTCCTTCGTGAAATCTTGTAGGTGATGTTGGTGCTGGTGCCTCATCAATGCTGCAGCTTTTTGATAATGGGAATCCACACAACCCCCAGTTACCAGAATAGGAATCATTTCCAAATGTATTCAATTGTGGTCCTCGTGGTATGGGTCCCTCGAGTTGGTTGTTTGAAAGATTCAACACCGAAAGATAATTCAAACTCTCCAATTGCGTTGGGATATGTCCAGCAAGCTTGTTTGAAGAGAGGTCAAGAGATTCAAGCTCTGTCAGATTTCTCAATGATGATGGAATAGCACCTGTCAAGTTGTTGTGAGAAATGTTAAGGCCTTTGAGTGAATTAAGCTTTCCCACCACTTCTGGAATTGCCCCTCGAAACCGATTGCTCGACAAATCAATAGTCGCGAAAGTGGTTAGAATCCTCTTCATTTGTATGTCGATGCCTTTCATAGTCACAAATATTGACTCATAGTAATTAGAAGAACTTTGCAACCTCATATAATCGACTCCAACACTATTGTTATCCCCATGCATCATGGCTTTAAAACTATCGAAATACCATATTGGCAGAAAACCGGTGAGCTCGTTGTGAGAGAGATCAATTATTCGCAACTTAGGAAAGGGAGCTCTTGTTTTGGTATCACCAATGTGACCCCAAAATTTATTAGAACGTAATACAAGAACTTGTAGTTCAGGAAGAACGTCTAAAAACTGGGGAAATGTGCCATCAATCTGATTATTCCCAATATCTAAAACTTCTAAATGCCGACAGTTCACCAGCGATGAAGGGAATGGTCCTTCCAACTGATTGTCATTAAGGTGAAGACTTGCCAAAACACAACTTTTTAGAAATATTTGAGGGAATCTGCCACTAAACTTGTTCATTCTCATATCCAAGACCACAAGTGTTGAGTTTCCAAAAGATTCTGGAATTTGGCCGCTCAAGCTGTTATTCCCAACGTCAAGATAGAACAAAAAGATTGAGTTTCCAAGACATTCTGGAATTGGGCCGCTCAAGTTGTTATTCCCAACATCAAGTAATGACAAACTAACACAGTTAATCAATGATGGCGGTAATGGTCCCACCAAAAGATTTCCATTCAACGAAAGAGAAGCCAACCTGCAGCCTTTTGCAAATGTTTGTGGGATGCTGCCGCTGAACTTGTTCATTCTCATATCCAAGACCTCAAGTGTTGAGTTTACAAAAGATTCTGGAATTGGGCCACTCAAGTTGTTATTCCCAACATGAAGAAATGTCAAATTGACACAGTTAATCAAAGATGGCGGTAATGGTCCCTCCAAGTGATTGTCATTCAGCCCAAAAATAGTCAAGCTGCAGCTTTTTGCAAATGTTTGTGGGATGCTGCCTTGGAAGTTGTTCATTCCGAGATCCAAATTTAGAAGCGTAGAGTTTCCAAGACACTGTGGAATTTGTCCGCTCAAGCTATTGTTGTACAAAGAAAGTGATTGAATAGAACTCAAATTACAAAATGATGGAGGAATATCTCCGGTCAAATTATTGTTGGAAACAGAAAAAGATAGAATGTGAGGGGGTAGATTTGGGAGTGATCCTCGAAGTAAGTTCGAATCAAGGGAAAGATATTTGAGATTTTTCCACGGAAGATGGTCTACGCTTGTCAGGAAGTTTTGTGAAAGATCTAATCGAGACAAAGTATGTACTCCTACATCCCACATCCAACTGGGAATCCTACCATGGATTTGGTTTTGAGAAAGGTCCAATCCTCTAATTGATGTTGAGTTCTCAAGATGTCCGGAAACTCACTTATATTGCAAGCCGATAAACTCAACCCCAAAAGATTAGAGAAAGACGAGTTGACTGTTAATTTGGTGCTCAATGATAAACTATTATTAGAAAGAGAAAGATATTTAAGATTTTTGAGCTTTGCAAAATCGTACAGCTCAACGCTGCCACTAAAATTGTTAAAAGAAAGAGAGATCTCAGTCAAATTCACAAGTTCAAAGACTGAACTTGGAATCGAGCGAGTCAGTTGATTCCATCCCAAGTCTAAACAAGAAAGTTGGGTTAGATTGGTAAAAATATCCGGAATTTGACCAACAAATTTATTACTCTCAAGATCTAAATGACGAAGCTGATGAAGATTTGAAAAAGATGATGGAATGTGACCATTAAAATTGTTATCCGAAAGATCCAAATAAGCAAGATGGGTAACGTTAACTAGTGAAGCAGGAATTGACCCCATGAAATTGCTGGAAGAGAGGTTAAGAAGTGTCAAACTCGGAAATTGACTAAAACCAGAGGAAATCTTGGAGTAATTGAAATCATTGAAAGCCAGGTTGAGGTTTCGCAGGCGAGGAAGAAAGAAAAGGCTACTGTTGGAAGGGATGTTGCCATGAAGCCAACTGCAACTGAGGTCGAGGCCAATCACGCGACCCATCGCCGAATCGCATGTTACTCCATCCCAGCTGGAGCAGCAATCAGAGTCCTCTTTCCAAGACATCATCTTTGGACGTGATATTTGTTGAAATATATCACATTCGTATGAAGAATCTTTTTCAAAAGAAAAGAGCTGCTTAAATTGGAGCAAAGCAGAACTTTGGTCATGTGAGCAAAGTATTGCTGAACACTGAGAATACAAGAGCAACAACTGGAGGCAAATCACAAGTTGACAAGGCTGAGTTAAATAACCCATTTTTTTTTCTTTTCCAGTTGGTGCAATCACAAGAAGAGAGATATGACAATTTATAGAAGCTGAATGGTGTGTAATTAATTAAAAATATAATACTTGGTTGACATAGAGCGCCAAGTCTTGTTTTGGAATTTAGTTGGTGAGTGGAATCGTTGCATGGGAAGATCGATTAAGAGAGTTGAAAGTGTCAGTAGGGTCCTTTCGACGTGTTTGACGGGGAATGATGAAGCTGAAGCTGCATCCAATTAATTACCATTTTGATGTTTAATTATGTATGTAAAAAGATAGTTTGAAAAGATGTTAGTAAGTTGGTTATCTGTTATATATGCTGATGTGGCAGCCAGCTAGACTCATAGTTAGTTAGTCATATACAATACACACAAACACGATTCATTTTCACAGTTAGAGCATGCAGCAAGTCGATCTTTATAATACTTTTAGACTTGGAGCACAAAATCTGGTTACACTGAGAGCCTCGTGAAACACATGAGAAGTTTGTAAAATATCAAAGTAGTCCTTTTACTTTTTCAACAGCCATGAAACTCATGGGAAGGGTCAAAAAAGTTAAAAGTTAGAATTCCAATCCCAAATCGAAAACCTATTCTAGTTTTTCCACAAAACTGTCCAAAAGCAGACGAGTTTATCGTGCATGCTATCTAGAAGAAGCTTTGTGCAATTATCATTTTGATATTACAAGTTGCCTGCTCTTTCTTACTTACTACTGAACTTAAAATAGAAAGAACTCTTTCCTTCAATCCCTTTCCCGGCTCTAAAGTGATCTTTTCTCCAGCTTGTATTGTGCATTAATGCGTTACTCGAAGAAGAATTTCAATTGTCATCCCGTATGCGCTTCTCTGTTCCATCCTCTGCCGCCTTATTGTTGTTATCCGTATCCAAAATTTTTTTTCCATTAAAACATTATCCTAATTTAAAAACATTTGGTAATAAAAAATTAGTGAGCATACATATTTGCCTTAGTCTCTCTGTCTCTCCTTTGCTTTCACTGCTGCCAATATGAACAAGCTCTGCAGCCACCATTCCCATGTGAATGATAAAAATTAGAATAAGGGATCCAAAAGCAGCATGCTAGCAGACATGATAAGAGTTTCACTAGTCAAACAATATATGATTTAGCCGCATTCACTGGCGCAAAGCTAACTACATTCTTTTGGGTGGGCCGAATTTCGTTTTCTTTTTTTTTTTAATTCAATGCGAAAGAAATTTATTAATAATAAATTAAAGACAAAATTAATAAGTGGAGACATAATGAGCCCTGTTCCTCGAAATATTTGTTTAATACATTAATTGAGATTATTTAGATAACACATTTACCCCTTAAATGATGAACTCGAGCAAGAATTTGATGAAAGCGACATAATTAATTAATACAAATATTCTTATATGGAGTTTCAATGAGGGTAATTTTATAATTAAATAAAAAGAACAGCCCCATTTATTGAATAACTATGAACTCAATTATATATTTAGTATAAAAAGAACAATGTGTACCAATGAGTCTTCTATTATCAATGTTTACTTCAGAAAATTCAGAATTCTTCAACAATTTAGACACAATTGAAGCAGCTTTTTCCCTGCTAGGATGCTAAATTTTCTCAGCGATGCTTTAGATTAGAAATTAACATTCCAGCTATAAGATAACTATTCAGCTCGCCAACTTTATTATTTGATCCGAAAGCTTGCAAGTTGGACAACGGTTAAGCAGTAGCTTAGTCCCTGTGTTCACAATTTAATTTATTTAGTAGTCTCTCATTCTTTATTCTTTTCCCCTAGAATTTGATAAAATAAAAATTGAACGTTATCATGGAAGAATATGCAATTTTTATCGCCTCAGTAGTAATAATAATAAGTAAATAAATAAATATGTAATGACCAATATGACTAATTTTATAATAACTAGTCATATTTGCATTTTTTATTTTCTATTTTTTCTGTTATTGCTTCAAACTCAAGCAAATAATCAACAGTGAAGATATTTTGGTGAAAAAAATTGACTGGTATAGGACCAGTCTCCAGCCCCCATACATTTTATTTCTTTTTGTTGATCCACAAACAGCCTTTCAATTAGTACAAGTATTCAAGACATTATCGGATTACGATGAATAATGAAACAATGAAATTTGGATGTACAACGATTCGGGACTTGTTAATAAAAACTTATGGGCGTGGCACAATATGGGTACAGGTAAAGCACTGCACGTTTTGGTGGGGCATGCGGCACTGGATGGGCATGGCATGACATGGGCACAGGCACGACTCTGCATGTATCCGTATAGCATTTCACAGTGCAAGCACGTTTTGGTAGGACACGTGGTGAGACCCAACATGCACGTAGGCTAGGCTAGACTGAGAATTTTAATCACGTATGTCTTAAAAGCACATGTTACTACAAAATTATTATTTTTTTTTTTATAGAATACTTCTTCACAAGATTATATGTGTTGGAGTTTTGTGATAGATATATTGATTTGCTGATGTGGCAAACACAATAGTTTCAAAATCTTAGAGGTCTTGATATTTTGAATATTTTATAAGAGAATGGTGACAAAATTCTGTCACAAATAGTAAGTTAAGTGATTTTTGAGAGAATACTATCAAAAAGTTTAAATAAAATTTCTCATATTAATATTTTAAAAACATGTTTTAAATATTTTAAAATTTTCTTGACATAATTCTATCAATGAATTTTCTTTTAAATTTTTAATTCATAGGCATTGAAAAATGACATTGTTTTGAAAGATTTTAGTGACTTAATTGATATGAATATATTTATTATAAGTCAATGACAAAATTCTATCAAACAAAATTTATCATTTTAATTATTTTATGATGTCATTTCATATGCCCAAAAAGTAAAACTTATGTAGGCCGAGTGTGTCTTCTCATCATATTAAGAAGATGTGTTCGACTAATAAGAATATGTCATGTAGTAAGTTCAGTGAATCTTTTAAAAAGTTTGGCTTGAGTCCGAGCCTAAGTGCTTTAGGTCGGGCTTAGTCTTTTTCCGTGAAGCCTAAGCTCGGGCAAAAAGCCTAATAAATACTTAAAAAATAAAATAATGTATATTTTATTTTTGATTGAAATACATGTTTTAGTTTAACCTATTCACAACATATATTTGAAGTTTTAATTATTTAACACAACTTTTAATACCTAATCTAATAAAAAAATTTATAAAGTACAATGAAAAAGGTTTTAAAAAAATTAAAGCATAAATCTGAGCTTTTATAATTAAAATATCAAATAGTGACAAAATAGGTACCCGAAAGTGCCCCAAATCGAAATTCATACAAATTTCTCTCTTCAATCCCCTTTTGTTTTAGCAGGAAAAGTTTTTATGTGTCACTGAAATAAAATTAACACATCTTTCAAAAAATAAATAAAATTAATACATACATGTTGTATTTGAAAGCTTAGAACCAAAGTCACAGTTCTCCCTTCTCTCTATGGCACTTTCCCTCCCTCTTTGGCTCTTCATATCTCTCTCATAAATGTTAACCTCGCCATCAAAGTAACATACAAAATTTATTTTTCTTGAGCTAGTCCTCACAAATAAGCTGTTTGCTTTCATCACTTGCTGAGCAATCATCTCCAAAAATCAAACAATGAAATTCAAATAGGTAATCCAAAAATGAAACACCTTATTAAGAGTGTTTTGATACAATTTTCAAATTAGAGCATATGATAATTTAAAAGTAATTGATTTCCCAAGAGTAAAAGTATAATACCTCATCTCAAAACAACTTATATTGTTAGCTAATTTTATGAGCCAGTTTAACAATTTACTACACAAATAAAAAAGTTGTTAAGTATTACATAAATATGTGTTGTAATTTCATCTCACAGCAACAATGCACATAAATTGTTAACGAAATATGATAAAAAAGTTGTTAAGCATTACACAGGAATAGAGCCGATTTCAAAGTATTTAAGGTGTTAGGTTAATTTTTTTTATGATGCCTTTTTTTAATTTTATTACTTAAATACTCAAAGAAACATAAAAGATTTTAAAATTTATTCTATATTTAATTCTTAAATTTCAACAACAATCAAGAAAATCTTAAAAATTTTTGAAAATAAAACCTATAAAAATAGTGAAAAAATATATTTTTTACTTCCGTTAGAATCATTACAAAAATAAATAAATAAATAATGAATGAATTAATAGTTAGACAATACTATTAATTATATCTTTTTAATACTAAGGTTACTAAATATAGATAGGCTTTCCTACAATATGTACTTTAAAAAAAATTATAAATTAAAGAATTATTAAAAAAATACTCAAAAATATAAGACTTTCTTAAAATATGGAGTTTTAAGCAATTGCCTCGTTCACTTATACTTAAAGTCACTATTGCACATGAATAATTTTCATGATGAAATTAGAATAGGTTAATTGACGTAAATATTATTTAATATTTACTTTTATAAAATCATGGCATTAGATTCACTTGCTAAGATATTGGAGAGTATTGATGCAATTTTCTGTCATTCCTGCAAATTCAACTTGCTAAGATTTTGGTTATGCCTTCAGGTTCAAGTATTGTTTCTAATTATGTGAGCTGTTGAGATTTTGGTATTGAGCATGGCTTTAGATTCAATTTGAGCAAATGTAATTGCTCCTTTTAAAGCGATGTAATTCGTTTAGGGAGAGGATTGTAATATCGAATGATTTATGGTACCGAGAATAAGAAATTTTGTTTATGTTAACTTGGAACAATATGTATGTAAATTTTATGATATTAGCAATATTTAATAATAGAATAATTGAACTATTTCTAAATCGCATCAAATTAAAATATGTAATGGATAAATGATTTTATTATTAGAAGGGTACTACAAAAATATGGTTTGTTGGTAATCGAAAAAGAACAAATTAATTGCTATGAAATAAATAATGATATTGAACCAAAATTTTGACATAAATTAACCTCAAAAAAATTAATCAACATAAAATGTCTCAAGCTATTGATAAACATCTATCATTGATTTGTGACAGAATTATAATATTATGTAAGCATAAAATTTATTTGCCATGTCATTTGCCATGTCAAATGCCATGTAAGTAAAGAAATGTAACACAATTCCTTGATAGAAATATTTTGTCACTAATTATTGAATATTCTGTCACTATATTCTTATAAGAATTTTTTTGACAGAATAAAATTCTGTAGTATCATTATTTGTGACAAAATTATTCTATCAAAAAACCCAATTTTGTAGTAGTGATGGCACAATTAGAGATTGGTTAAAGCACAACACATTAAAATATTACAAAAACACGCTTTTATTAGTGGACTAGCACACAATTTATGAGCCATCAATAGCATGCGGGCCATATTATATTGATGTAAATTTTTTTATGAAATGTAAACTTAAAATTTTATAATTTTACAAATAACTTAAAATTGAATCTTTTAATATGTTTTATTGGCTTAGGTTCTTTAAATTTATTAAGTCTTACTTTTAGAAAAAGAAAAAAGTACTCTAATTGTTTTATATTTATAATTTATTAAATGATATCATGATTTTATAAATAAAATTATAAATATCATGATTTTATAAATGATATATCTAAACTTTTATGACTTTAATATTTCATTTATAAAATCATAAATTAGTCAAATGAAATATGTTTCATTTGTGAATGAAATATTTTTCACCATTTATACAATAAAATTGTGAACGAAATATGTTTTGTTATAAATCAAAAGTTAACTTCTAATTGTTATATTCTAATTTGAAACTTGTAAGCATTAATGTTATTATGGACTATGATCTATTACTTTATATAAATTCAAGTTATATAAAAATTAAATGTTTAACCCTATTATTATTATTATTATTATCATTTGCTATTGTTTAGTAGTTAATAACTTAGTAGTCAATATCATATCTTCTTACTATTATTGAAATTATTGAATATTGACTTGAATTTTGAACTTTTAATTTTATTGAATTTAACAAAAAATGCATGGGCCTAAAAAAAGTAGATAAACATAAAAAAAAATACGTCAACAATTTGACATACCTTTATAAAAAAAATAGAATAAAAATTATCAATTTTTTTTTGAGACAGCACGGCCTGTACAGCACGTGTGAACTCTTTCCGTGCGCTGTGCTAAGCCTAAGAAAAAAAATAAAATAAGGCACGGCACAATCCGTTTACATGGACTTTATAATGTCAGCTCACACGGCCTTCCTTTAACCGGTTGTGCCGTGCTTGGTAATCTCTAGTGCATGGCCTGTACAGCACGTGTGAACTCTTTCCGTGTGCTGTGCTAAGGCTAAGAAAAAAAATAAATAAGGGACGGCACAACCCGTTCACATGATGACTTTATCATGTCGGCTCACAGGCCCTCATGGGCATTCCTTTAACTGGTTGTGCCGTCCTTGGTAATCTTTAGTTATAACTAAAATCTATTTTCATTAATGATGCGAGAGAAAATAGTCCATATGGAATTTTTCCCATGGAGATAGTTAGAAGACAAAATAACTGTAGCTAAATTTGAAAGCTCACCCACTGAGGAAAGTTTTTGGGCAGTCGTATCATTCCATCCCAAGGTGAATTTAGTCAGCACGCCTCGCTGAGCATTAACGATTGATGGGAATCATTCCGTTTCAAGTAATTATGTAATTTATTTCTTACTTGTTTCTGTGTATACATATTATTATAATTCTTAGCACACCCGCCATTCAAATTTGATTTTTATTTTTAATACAAACCATAGAAAAATTGATTAGCTGATTACCAAAATATATATAATATCTAATGCCAATATACCATCCCACTTGGTTAATAATGGGAATTTACATAAATAACCTCAAATATTTTTATTTTTCATAAATAACCTTTCGAGATTTTAGCTATTATAATTAGCCAAACTCTAACTTTTAGGACAAAATTGCCCCTTGTCGTAATCGGCCAAAATTCTCTTACAGATGAACTCGATCGAACTCAAGAACGATCCGAGACCGAGTCATCGGAAATCTGTAAGTGTGAAATTTAATTTTTTTTTTCTGAATTTCGTGCTGCCGAGGCGCGATGCCGCGTGATGGCAGCACCGCTCCATCAGCGGGATGGCACCATGCCATCGCACCAAATTTGGATCCGTCGCATCAGGTTTGGTACGACGGGCATCCGTCGCACCACATTCCAGATTCTGGATGTTAGTGCGACATGCAGCCCGTCACACAAAAAATTGTGCGACGGGCTGCATGTCGCACCAAATTCTTGGGTTGTAATTTCTGGAATTTGGTGCAACGGTGTGCCTGTCGCACCTGTAATATTTTCTGAAATTTTATGATAGATTTTTTTTTAATTTTTAAATTATATAATTGTAATTTAATAATGTTATATTTGTAACAGAAATATGGCAGATTCTGAGTATGTACCAGGCATGATGCAGATACCTTACACGGCTCATTTTCCTAGGCGTATTACAAGTATGTGTAAGTTAGATACAGTCGTAAAAGCTATTGAGGGAAAGTTAACAAAACGACAGTTGCAATTATTCAAAAATGATATATTTGGTCATTTCTTGGAGTGTCGAAGCTTTCCATTCAGTGGCGTTATTATGCATAATTTGTTGCTAAGACAAGTGGCCTGTAATGAGAGAGATCAGTTATGGTTTGAAATTGGTGAGCATTTGATACGCTTATCAATTGGAGAGTGGTGTTTAGTTACGGGACTTTGTTGGGGTGAAGACAGTGAACCGAAAATGGTAAAAAAGAATCATAGGCTGCTTAATATGTATTTTGATGGTCTGTTTCGCAATTTAAATCTCGGCGATTTCGACCAAAGGTTTGGTAACTTAGACTTCGATGCTATGGACGACATTGATGCAGTAAAAATTGCACTCTTTTATTTTGCAGACAGAGTTCTAAATGGAAGAAAAGTTCATAGTCAGATAAACTTTTTATTGCTTAACGAGGTGGATGACATTGATCACTTTCGAAACCGTCCATTGGGTCGTTTGTCATGGGAAAAGATATACGACAGTCTTGACAATGCATTGTATGATAAAATGGAGAAATGTAAGAAGATTCGCTCGGAAAAGCCAAATCATAATATTGAAAAGTACAATGTTTACGGCTTTACATCTGGAGTTCAGGTACGTTAAAATCGTGCTATATTGAAATTATTTTCTTCGATAATTAGTTTGTTAATAGTAAATGTTCAATACTTTTTTAATATTGTCATTTTACTTATTGTAGGCATGGATGTTCAAAGTTATTGGAGGGCTGCTATCACAGTGGGTCATGAAAATAAAAAAAAAAAAAGATTCCATGCATTGTACAATGGAAGCCCATTGCTTCCTCTAAAATCGACTTCACTGTTGTTAATTTATTGTTTAATGATAACTCTCGTCTTGTAAGTAAGGGTGGGCGTTGTCCGGTTCGCTTTGGTTTAGATATCGAACCGAACCGAATCGAAACCGATTGGTTTTATGAAAATCGAATCGATTGAACTGAATTTAGAAATCGAACCGAACCGAACCAAAATAATTCGGTTCGGTTCGGTTCGGTTTTTAAATTCGGTTCGGTTTTAAAATTCGGTTCAGCTCGGTTCAGTTCAGTTCGGTTCGGTTCGATTCGATTCGGTTCAATATTATCTGAATTTTGTAATTTGACCTAATGTTACTCAATTTTACAATTTTAACCTGACTTTACTAAATTTTACAGTTCACACTTATATTACCTAACAACTACACAGATAGTACACACTACGCACGTAATAAACAAATACAAAGTCCTCGAAAGCAAAATAATAAAAGTCACAATATGAAATAGTCACAATTAACAAATACACCTAAATTTAAAATCTATTACAAGTTATAAATTCATAACCACTTAAAAAAATAATTACAAGTCCGTAATCGATTAAAAAAAAGATCACCATAGCAAACAAGGCACAACTACATCCACCATTCATATCACCTACATAAAAATTCAAAGTGAGCCAAACACTCAATAATTAAAATAGATAAAATAAAATGATTTAATAATTAATAACTAACAAATAAATTTATATAATTTTTATTACCTAAAAAGTGTTTATGTTGAACTTCAATTTTCACATTGTCGTTGACATGCCAAGCTGGTCACCCGTTCTTGATTTGCGAAGTTCTATATAAAAATAATAATAAAAAAAAAACAAAGTTCATATTACTAAAAAAATAAATTAAAATTCAGCAAATTGCATAGGATTCATATTACTCAAAATATGAAATTAAATTAAAATCAAAATTAAACAAATTTTATAAGATTCATTTTTTTCTTTTTTTTAAAGATTCATGTTACTTTAAAAATAAAATAAAAGTAAAATTTTACAAAACATACCTTCTCCAAGTTGATCCATAAATTCATTGTCTTCAACTAATTTATTTAGGTTTGTTGTTGTATCTACAAAAAGAGAAGTCCGCAACCAATTTCTTCAACTTGGTTCGAGCTTAACTGATTGATTTTTTTTTAAAATGAAATTAAAATTTTGAAGCACCCAGAAATAAGAAATTTCCAATTACAAGAACCCAAAAGAATCCAAACCTCAGCTCAACATGAATATTTTGTTTCATAAATTAACTAATACACAGGCATGAGCAATCATCAATCATTTCTAACACCTAGTTTTGTCATAATGCATATTGCATAATAATGAATTTAAAGAGGGCTGTGGGATGAGGAAGAGACCGAAAGAGGGTCTGCGTCGTCAACCGTGGCTTGTGTGCTCGATGAGCTTGCTTGGGTCGTGCTGGATGAGAGCTGAGGCTGGATGAGGGCAGCTGCCGGATGAAGGCTGCTGCTAAATAAGGGCAGCGGCTGGATGAGGGCTGCCGGCCTGCAGCTGGATGAGGGAGAGATCAGATTCAGAGATGAGAGATCGATTTCTAGCACAGTGCACAACCAAAATTTTAGCTTAGGTTTTATTAGTTAACGAAACCGATCGGTTTCTCGGTTCGGTTCGGTTTTAAACCGAACCGAAAACAAACAGATCGGTTCTTAAACTTTAAAACCGTTTGGTTTTTATTTTAGAAACCGAACCGAACAGAACCGAAATATTCTGTTCGATTCGGTTCGGTTCAGTAAAAACCGAACCGTTTGCCCACCCCTACTTGTAAGTTATATTTCTTTGTGCAGTTGTATATTATTGGTTTTCATATTACTAAATAATACTATGATTATACTAACCATAAATTTGGGTTGAATTATCGTAGAAAAATGTCCTACAAACCATCGAGCCGAACTCAAAGGAGAAAGCACAAAAATATTGGCAAACTGTAAAGGATTATGTTCCATATATCCTAAGTTGGGTTTGTAATGTGAGTATCTTTTATTACTTTATACGAGATGAATACAAATTGCTCTATGTTTAGTAATTTATTTATGTATTTTTTGTGCAGCATCAACCATCCATCAACGCACCTCCCATTATGGCTGAAACAGAAGAGAATCAAAACACGGCAAGTGCCGCTAGCCCAACACTGGAGCCGCAAGGTCTCGTTCAGGAGGAGCTTCCAGCAGAAGACCATCATGAGCAAACACACGAATCCAATGACACATATGATTCAAAGGTTATAAATCATTTATTTTCTGTGTATATATATATGTCATTCAGAGGTTATATATATTTATTTAAACTTATAAATTTTTTAATTCATAACAATCAAGGACAAAGTTTAATAACGATTATATCATTCGACGGATGGACAAGATTGATCGTTTTATATGTGAATTGAAGTCAGCCTTTGAGGCAGAGCGTAAAGAACACAAAGAATTTAGAGAAGCGGTAATGGGATTTATTAGTTCGTATACTGAACGCTCACACGGCCCTTCTCTGACTACACATTCGTATGCGGTGAGCAAATTTAATATATCATTAGTGCGTTCTTTTAGCTTTTAATCCGATATTTATTAAATATGTTTATCCTGACAAACGGATAGGTCCCAGATGATTGTGGAGTGTATACTGACGTAGAAAATCAGATGATTTACAGTCCTATGTCATTATATACTTTTTATGGGGATGTTAGTGGACAGAGCGGGCAAATTCTTAAGGAGGCGCCGCCGGATTTTATTAAGTTTGGCCATCCATACAGAAGATCTTATGTCTTTAATAGTCCATATTTGATTCCGTCATTCAAACGAGGGAGGAACATCAATCCTCTGCCTACACTCCAACTAATAGATCGCCAGATCGATGAACGAACGAGTGTAGATATAAATCCACTTCGAGGATTACAAGATCCAAGTGTATGCAATGAGTTTGACCAGTGGTTTGCTGGTAACATTAAAATGGATCGTTCAGTCCCATACTCGCACTCGTTTTTACAAATAATTTTATGTCATACTTCACTGGGATGGCTAGGTGACGAGATAATTTTTTTTTTAACATCCAACCACTGGTTGTGTTTGTGTAGTAGGATTATTTTCTAAATTGACCAGTGGTTTGCTATTCTTATTTCTTATGTACAACATATTCATGAGTATCTACGCTTGATCAGCGAGAAGCAATGGCAGTATCCAAATGCACTGTCTCAGCGGGTCACGCATACAGACACATATTTTTGGGTACAGTGGTTTACTGAATATATATTCATTGTTTTTACAATTTATATCTTTTGTATTTATGAGTTCTTGTGTATATGATATTTCAGGTATTCCTTAAGCAATTATGGAACAACAGAAATTGTACGGTTGAAACATTACAATATAGTGATAATTTTAATAGCTATATTCGTGGGCAGGAGTTCATAATGTCAAAGCAGCTGACAGATGTGGATATGGTATGTGAATAACAAATTTTTATTTTTTTACTGTGTTAATTTGGGTGTAAGAAATACTTAAAAAGAATAATATTTTTATGTGTAGGTTTTCATTCCTGTTAACCTTGGCGGCGATCATTGGGTACTAGCCAGAGTAGACTTTCGTAACAATAAAGTATGGATTTATGACTCATTGCTTACATTCCGCGACGATAAAACGTACAAGGATCAATTTAGGGTATTCGAAGTCATATTCCCTCGATGGCTAGACCATGTTGGATTCTACAGTATTCGACATGACCTACAGCGTGCTGAATACTGAAAAGTCGTTGCAGTTAAAGGTGTCCCACAACAAGAGCCTGGTAGTGGTGATTGTGGTGTTTTTTTATTGATGTTTACTATGTATTTAATGTTTGGACTTAGGCTCGATTTCAACAGCAGTCATGGGGCGTATTTTAGGAAAAAGCTTGCTGTAGACATATTTAATGGTGAGATTATGTTATAAACTATTGTATTCAATATAAAAAATAACACTGAATAAATTGTTTTACCAATATATATATTATGCAATATAAAAAAAATTAAATCGTCAGTACAATATTACTTGGAACAATGCAACTAATTTTGGTTTGATACAATAGGATTTTTACATCGTTATGGTTATGACCGGATTCGTTGCACCGCCCACATTTCACAGCTTCTTGATTTATATCCTCACCGGTAGAGGGCATTCTTAGCTCTTTACTGACGACCGGGTGGCGGTGCTTCTACCGGTGGATAAACTTGCATCTCTTGAATTTCATCCGGCACTTCCCAATCGACACGCCACCAACTGGCTCCATCGGTTGTGCATAAGCCTTTACCAATGATTCCTTGGTGTAAAATTCAGAACAAAGGCTTATGTAATCCACTCGGACAGTTAAACAAGCAGCAATTGCATGCGCGCAGACGAGCTGATCTAAATCAAATACTCTACATGTGCAAGTTTTTTTTTGTATATCAACTAATCCCTCATTCACACCACCACCCAAAACATGGAATCGATGTGGAGACACAGGACGGACCATCATCATTTTATCATTACATCAGAGGCTAAATGTAATACAACCTTCACCATTTCGTCATTACATATGTCCATGGGTTGTGAACATGCACTAGGGTTGTGTTATTAGACTTCAATGTTGTCTTCAACGTGATATTATATTCATTAGGATTTATCTATAAAATCTCGTATATTCTTGATAAAAACTAAAGAAACAAACAATCTTTTCCAACCAAAAATGTTGTATTCTTAGCATTCACATAATCTATCCGACTATTTGCAATAGAGTTCAAGTACAACTAAGTCTATTAATCCTGACATGATTGAAGAAAATAATTTTATTATACTGTTGAAAACATAATCACTAAAAAATAAAATATATTAAAACTAATAAGTGTGACAGAATGTACTAGTGCGACAGGCTGCTGTGCACCAATCTGCTGTCTCACCAAGGTACGACAGGCAGCCTGTCTCACCAACTGTCACCAAAATATAAACCCTAGCTCCGCAAACGATACACCATAGAAATTCATAACACTTATATAAATATTTAATACAATTATATTACCTTACACGCAGTTAGGTAAACAAACGGGTGCTGGCTCTGATATTCAGTTGTTGAACGGTGTTTTGATTGGCTAGGAACGATGTTTGCAGTTTGCGAGAACGGTGTTTGTAATTTATATGTAAGGAATAAAAATTAAATATGGAGGGTAATTAAGGAAATGTAAGTTTTGATTGACTATATTTGATAGAATATAAAGTGAATGGTTAATTTTAAAATTTAGAAATTGAGGCTGGCTATTTATATAAATTTCCCGTTAATAATGGTTATCGAAAGTATAAACAATCAGATTAATTTTGTGAATAAATGGTCCAACTCTTTTGAATATCTCTGCTCAGTGCTCTCTTCACTCTTTCGGCTGGATTTGGTGTTTCTCGCGGCCTCTCCTCGCCCACAACCACTTCAATTTATTGCTTTAATTTCTGGAATTGTTAAATTGGGATTGTGGAATTGAAAATCCTAGAAATCCGAATTAGGATTGCTTTTCTCCTTGTAGTAACGGGTAATAGTGAATCGGCTAATAGCTGTCCCAAATGGATCATAATTTAGTCATGTAAAGTGAAGAAAGAATAGTGTTAAATCTTTCTTCATTTGCCGATTTGCTCAAGAGATGAACTTGTCCACGACTCTTGAGCTGGCTTATAATGTTAAATACTCACCCATTTCTCTATGTAATACAATAATAATATTTTCGATCTCATATATCATCAATTCAACAAACAAAACAAGCCGGTCAAACAAGCGTAGGCACTGCAAAAAGATAAACAGAATGGGCAATATAATTTCGGAAACAGAGCAGAACAATATGAGCATTATAAATAGCCCAACTTTTGCTAGAATTTGTATTTACACATATTTAACTAAGAAGCTGCATATTTAACTTTTGCTAGAATTTGTGATCACACACATTTAACTAACAATTTGAGCATTATAAACAGCATTATTTAAGTTAGGCTGCATCTCTCTTTTCTAAACAATATCCCAATTCAACAGGTTGCGTTTTTAATTACAGACATCGTGGAATTTAAAACATTTGATAACCATTCCTAAAATTGAAGCAATAAACTTTCTGTTAAGTTGAACGATATTTAACTCTGCGTAATCTTCTGTAGCAAGTGCATGAATGAGATATAGTTTCACTTATATCGGCTGTTAATTATGTCACTTTAGCTAAAAAACAAATTCAGAAAATATAATGGTGGAAACTAAAATTAAATCCACTTTTATACGGCGTTGTTTTGTGACAAATCTTTATGGGATCGGATAAAACCTAAAACAGGTGTGTATATTTGAAGAGAATCTGGATCCTTCCATTAATTTCAAAGTAATTAAGTAAGAGATTTTTACTTTCCGATTATGCATTAAGCGGTTAATTAGCTAGCAAGCTAGGTTTAGAATTGATTGCTTATATATTTACAGGTTTTTGTGGACAATAAACTATCATTATAACTAAATTAGTTTGCGACCTTCTTATTTTACATTGAAGGAGGAAGTAGCCTCACAAGATCTTGTAAGTCTTTTTATCTTGTTTATTATAATGAGCTTTTTCATAAATATTAACTTGGTTTTTTTTTCTTCATACAAGTATCTTGTGTGATCATTATTTCTTATAATTTTTATGAATTATGATGAGTTGATGACTGGGTTATGGGTTGAGGAAATAGGACAAAGAGTATACAGAGGTAATTATTATAATGAGCTTTTTGATAAATAATGAAGAGGACTCATAGCAATATTTTGTTCCATATGTTTTCATTAAATATTACAAGCATGTTTGAATACCAAATTAAACGTGCAATCTTTTAATATCTGTCATTACTCGTACACATATAGTGATTATTTGTATGTGCATCTTAATTAATCAAATCATTAAAAGAAATCACAAAATAAAAACATGCATGCATAGTGATATTACTTGCACTCTTGCAGTCATTGATCAATCACGGGGTCCTTAATGTCCATTTAGAGAGAGACATAAAAATATGTGCATATATTTGATGTCTCTCCATTAGCAGATTTGAATGTAAAGAATCCTAAATCTTAAACAAAAATTAATGAATTTTGGCTTTCCTTTTTATTTTAGTTTTTGCATAACTTATTGTATGCAACAGGCGAAAAAATACTCTCATGGCTGCTGCGGTACTTCTGCTTATTGGCTTGCTTTTGCCTTGCCTCAAGTTGACAGGTCAAATCTCCTTCTCTCTCTCGTTGTATAAACTCTCTTTCTTCTATCCTAACAACTATCACAATTCGTTAATCTCAAAATAAATGAGTATATACTACTATATTGTTCATATCACTGGGTAACTCATGCCTTTGAGATTTTGAGGATGCAAGTTCGAGCCTTTAGATAAGTTTACTTTAGTCTCTATCCCAAAAATATGGATCATGGGTAGATTTTTCCCCAAATATTAGTGAGATTGATTTTTCAGTTAAATGCTCAGCAAACCTTTAGACCGTACAAGTGTATGTATGTAAAATTTCTGTCTAGTAACAATTTCCCAAAAAAAATATATATATTTTATTGAATGTCTATAAAGATATATATTCGGCCACTAAGTGATTATACACATGAATTCATACATAAACACATACCGTATGTCAGAAATAAAAGCAGTTCAGTTATAATCGCTCCACTTTCTGTAACCCAAAAGACTTTGAGGCATGGAGCAAACAACGGCTCCACTCTAGTACTCAGATATAGTTTTCATGTATTGTATTTCTTGTATGCATATATGCTTGTATATATGAAAATGATTATTTCTAATTAACTAATGGCTAAATCGAATCAAATGCAGCCGCACAAACACGACCTATAGGTGTTTGCTATGGAAGAGTAGCCGACAATCTACCGTCTGATCCAGAAGTTGTGGATCTCTATCATTCAAATGGCATCACAAAAATGAGAATCTATGACCCGAACGAGCCAACTCTCCAAGCTCTGAGAGGGTCAAACATTGAGCTCATGCTAGGTGTGGCCAATGGTGATCTCCAAGCTCTTTCTGATCCCTCGGCTGCAAGTTCCTGGGTCCAAAATAACATCCTAGCTTTTACGCCTGACGTCAAGTTTCGGTATATAGCCGTCGGCAACGAAATAAGCCCTTCCGATGGAGCTGCCTCTTTTGTTCTACCCGCAATGCAAAACATTTACAGTGCCATAGCGTCCGCTAACTTACAATCCCAAATAAAAGTTTCAACCGCAATACAAACAAGCCTTTTGGGCAACTCCTATCCTCCCTCAGCAGGCTCGTTTGCCGACAATGCAAACTCTTACATAGGCCCAATCGTGCAATTCCTGAAGCAAACGGGGGCCCCACTTCTTGCAAATGTGTATCCTTATTTTAGCTACATTGGTGACACTAAAGATATAAGCCTTGATTATGCACTATTTACTTCTCAAGGAACTCCCGTTCAGGATGGAAGTTTGGGGTACCAAAATCTTTTCGATGCATCGTTGGATGCTCTTTACTCGGCGTTGGAAAAAGCCGGTGTGCCGGACTTGGAGGTCGTGGTGTCGGAGACCGGTTGGCCCTCGGAGGGTGGCGATGCGGCGACTGTTGATAATGCAAGTACTTATTACAAGAACGTTATTAATCATGTGAGTGCTGGGACTCCAAAGAGACCTGGAAAAGTTGTTGAAGCTTATTTGTTTGCCATGTTCGATGAAAATCAGAAGGGCCCTGCTGAAACAGAGAGACATTTTGGCCTCTTCTCGCCTAACAAGCAGTCCAAGTATAAACTTGATAATTAAGTTTGATTGGAGCGTGCTGTACTTTATTAATTTTTGAATAATTGTGAAAGAAAATATATTATTACTAAAATTATGTTATAGCTTCAGAATGCATAAAGGACATTTAAATAAATAAAAAAAGCAGGGGATTGAAAAATTCATATATTTCATGATAAAACTAAGCATCCTAAAGCATAGAAATTGAGCTAGCTAGGTAATGATAAACTATTATAACACATTTATAAATTAATTGCATTGTATGTGTTTACTCATTCTTAGATTTTTCAGCCAGCAATGCGTTGTACTCTTCTCTCAGGATATTATATTGCTCACAGAGGCTATCGAAAAACCGCTTCCTCTCTTCTGAAATCTCCTTCATATTCTTCTTCTTCTTCTCCTCCAAGCTAAGCTTTGTTGATTCAATCTGCTTCTTCAGCTCTTGTATCTTCAACACCTTCTCTTCATGCTGCTTCTGCAATGCCTCCAGTTCTGTCGTCGTCGCCGTCGATGTCGCGGATGCATTTGCTAAATTTCCAATTAATTAAATGAGTCAATAATATTTTAAACTTCACAATTTTTTAGCCCACATGGACAATAATTTAAAAGTTATGAGTCAAAAAAATTTTGGTACCCGGAGGGTTGTTTGAACTGCCACTGCTACCTTCCATGACTATAAAATCCTGAAGAGGAAAAAAACACATCATATTAATAGTACTTGTGAATTTAAAAAGTAATAAAAATAATAATTGTTCTTACTTATTATAAATATTGTCCTCTAATCTTTAATCAAACTCCTCGTGGAAGAGAAATTATTTTGTAAATTAATTATATCTTGGCTTTGGAAATCCTACAATTTGGTATAAATTTATTTCTTTAACTCTGTTGCTTCTTTTCAAAAAATCATTATATTGGGAATACAAAGATCAAGAAACTGTCATAAAATTGATAGAGGAAATTTTGTGTTCTGTTTAATTTTACATTGGCTTTGGAAGATTTTCTTTTAGGGGAAAAAAAAAAGAATAATTAAAAGTAGTTTTAGAAAAAATGAAATAAAGTAATTTTATAACTAAGCTCGAAAAAATCTGGTCAAATTGAGTAGACTTGACTTAACATTGCAAGCCATCTATATCAATCGAGACAGGGAACTGGATTTTTGATTTGAAATGATATGAAAATAAAAAAAATAAAATAATCCTGACTTTGAATAGACGAAAAATAAGAAATAAATAAATAACAGAGAGAAAAATATGCAAACTAAAAACTAGTCAGCATGATCAACAAGACTGAAGTTGCAGAACTGTTACCTTGTTCATCAACAAAATGGGAATTATTTTTGTGATTGGAGAGAAAAATATCAGAAATATAATGAAATTAGGTATATATTTTGGTGGATAAAAAGTAAAAATAAAAATAACATGAAAAAATGGAGAATAAAATTTTCATTTGTCTTTGAGGCATGTCTCCAATGTTTCAACATGGGGACCACAGTTAGACACATATCAAAAATACCATACATGCCAGCCATTTGGACACAATTTAAGAAAACAAAGACAAAGAAGAAAACCCTCTATTTGGTATATGAATTATTATAAGCTTAATTATAACAAGAACTAAGGCTTAAGATTTTGCTGAAGTAAATGTTTGTTTGGAAGTGCTTGTGAATTGTGAGTTGTGAGTTGTGAGTTGTGAGAGCTAACCTGCTTATTGCTTTTGCAGTTTTGCTTCACTGTGTTGTTAAAATAATAATAATAATAATAAGGCTTCTTCTCATCACTTGGTAATGGTGGTGGCCCTTTCTTCAGATTGTGAGAGAAACTAAAATGAAAGTGCTTTTTGTGACAAAGAGAACTCTATAGTCTCTCCATGCCCATGTCACTTTAATAATAAATAAAAGAAGCAGAAGCTGCAGCATGGCACATGAGGCCAAGAAGCAAGAAGCAAAAAGCAGAAACAAATGAGAGGGCAGTGCATCTTCCTACGAATGGAAACAAAATCGAAGCCGTAGATTCTGGGAAAGAGATTTGCTGGGCCATTGATGTGAAAAGTGCAACATTTGTCACTCAGGTCCTCCCCCATTTCTATGGTACAGCTAGCAAGCTTAAAAAGAATCAGAATATTATTTGCTACAGACAATTAACATGTTTCTTACCTTGCTGAAATCATGCATCCAGTAAGTGATCAACTTTTTTGAACCCGAGCTATACTCTGGTGCAACGCAATGTAACATGTATGTAGTCTGTCTTTCGGAATGCTCGAATCATAAGAGAATTAGAATCCGAAAATAAGAGTGTTTACAATGCAAACACCCATACAATAGCAAAACCTTTTTATGGGCTATCATTTTACAGCTAGCAAACGTTGTATTTTGGATTTAGTAGGCCCACGCTGTAAACAAATAATGGACCTAAAGCTAAGGAGTTATAGACTAAGCCTTTTTGCTATTACAAGCATGGCTTTAAGTTCGTGAATGGGTCGTGCAGTGCACTTATTGGAGCATTCAACAGGCCAAAAACTGTAAGGAATAAAAACTTGCTAGAATGAGTCCAACAATCCCAATATGGTTTTGAAACTTGAGATCCCAAACTTTTTCCAATTTTTCTCGTGATTTTGTCTTCTTTTCTTTTCTTTTTTTTTTGTTTTGGAACAACTAGCGTTTGATTTTGCTACAGGTGTGAAGTGTGAACCAACTTTTTTTTTTCTTTTTCTTGGAAGAATTAAGAGTTATTTTGAGAAAAACTCTTAATAAGTGTGAGCCAACTTGGTTTTGCTTTTTTTTTTTTTTTTTTGGTTCGGCTTAGATAGGAAAAACAAACTGAAAATACATTGAAGACTTGTTGTGTTTAATGGACAATGTACTGCGAAGGAGAAACTAACCATCTTGATACAAAGAGCCATAAAAAGGATTGTTTTGACAGGTTCTCAATGAGGGTCTTCCAGGCTCTAGCTAGAATGTTTTGACAGGTTCTTAGAACAAGAGAACTATGAAAACAAGAAAAAGACTATTAGAGAGTGAAGTTAGTAATATAGAAGTGTGGGTGCAGAGGTTTAAGAAATCTAATACATATTAAAAACTAAGAAATCTGATAAGGTGCACGCCCTCGCACACGTTATGGTTATGGTGTGCTAGGCGTCGCACATCAAGATTTCATTAGCCGAGCTATCAGCTATCTTGTTAGCTCCACAGCCCTGTCATGTACCTTAACACGTGCAACAGCATGCATAAGATCAAGACTTTAAAGACTGGCATACGTGTCGTTACAAAATATTACAAATACACATACATACTGTCAAAAATACATGTTTAGTTACCGTTAATTGTTATACCTACATTAGCCATGCATCCCCAAATTTTAACAATAAAATTTATTGAACTATTTGTTTGCTCTTTTTTTTTTTCCTTCTTTTCCTTCAATTATAATATAATACTAATAAAGCCATTTTTTTAATAAATAAAGCCACTTTTAGCAAATAAAATTGAAACTAATAAATGTGTCATATCGGTCCCATTTGCCGCATATACCAGAGACGTTAACACCACTACAAGCAGAAGACAATGAATGCCACCTAAAACCCAGAAACCAGCAAGCATGAGCATGACAATTCATATCAACCAGTCAACAATAGTGGTCCTGAAATTTATCCAACTTGATCATGTCTCAATCAAAAGCCAAAAAAGAATACAAGCCATGCAACTTTCTTCAGAAATTTTGCCAAAATAACTGGTACGAAAACAATAAAGGCATTATGAGTGCCAAACAATTCATATATACAATTCAACAGCTCATCTTTCGCGTGATACAACCAACTCTTTATCATCTATGCTAACCAAGTAGAAAGAGAACCAAGTACAAGCGAAAAAATAATTAAGAAACTAAGGCTGACAAAGCACTAACAGAAATAATGGTAACCAGCTGAGGTTATCGTGTTAATCAAATTACTCTTCAATTAACAAGATAAACTGGATCGGGTGTTCTGTTGTTTCTGTCAGCAATCTATTAAATTTTTCTACTAAATATCAATGCTCCTGAGTACAATTCTAAATCCACACTTCAACTTGAAAATATTGAGTGGGTGGGAAATCTTATTAGCTGTGAAGCATCAAAGGCAGCACATGAAAGTGTACTATAAATTAAGCTGTGTCAGACGCAGTCCATGAACAGTCAAGCACTAATAAAACAAAACATTCAAAAAAATACAAATCAATCAGATGAAAGGGTAAGAAGTTTGGTAGTGCAATATCAATTTTATACTGTCGGACCCCATGTGACAGAAGCACCGTTTATGCCACATGTGGTCCTAAGATAATAAAATGGGACAAAAGAGTTTAAATTGATAGCATTAAAAAAAAAGGATATAAAAAGCACACCTTTTCATCAACCTTTTATACAGCTAAAATCATTTTAGTAGTCTGTTTTTTCATCATCTAGCAGAAGTAGAACATTACTGTCACAACTGTATGAACAAAAGGAGCCAATACGCAAAACCAAAGAAGTGCCAAAAACCCACAACTTTCAGCTCCTTCAAACATCTTCTATTCTGTTCCTATAAATACAGTTCACTTCTACTCAGTTTCCTACTTCACAATAAAATCAAAAAAGGAAGGTCGAAGGATAAAGATGATGTATTTATAACTATGTAATAAGAGCTATAGTCTTTTGTTTACAGGCTAAAGCTGTGATTTAGCAGACACCTACGGAGCTAAAAAGTAGAAAAGAGAAAAGCCCTACGCTCATATTAGTTCATCTTTCCTTTTAAGTATCCAATATGCATTTGTTGTTAGTAGTATTGTATTGACGGAGATGCTGGTAATATTTCTTCTTGCCAGATTCTCTACTGATCTACTCTTCGGTGCAGGTATACTTTTGGCTATACATCTAGACGATTGTTCTTTGTATATGCTTCTCTACTTTTCTGCATGAATAAAGAAATAAAAACCCAGCATTAAAAAACATAATGATTGGCGACAAATTTGAATAATGATACACTTTAAAATTTTACAATCACCCCAACAGGCCATGCTTACCTTTATTACCTACATTAAAATAGCTTCATGCCCATCATAAAACCTGATGAAAAAATTGAAAAAAAAAATAATTATGTAAATAAGAACTAACTAGCTCGCATTGTAATGAATAACCTGGGGATAAAAAGCAGTGGCACACCTTGGCATTGAGAGGAAATAAATCAATGCAAAGCAACACCAGTAGCAGTGATGTTGGGCATATCTGCATTACTTTCAGAAACAGATGACGTAGCTGAGATTACTGTGCTTCCATTGATTTCTGATGAAGCAGATAAGTCAGGGGTCTGACTGTCCGCTGACTTTCTCATAGAAGAAAAGTTACAAGGGAGAATCTCAGCACTGCTCTCACAACTTCTAGAAGGAACAATTGGATAAATATAATAAGAATGAAGCTAAAATTAAGAAGAAAGCAAAACAGTAGACCATAAGACTTAAAGCAGTATATGAAAAAACTTGAAACAAAAATTAAAGATATACGGGTAGTCAAATTCACAATGTTAACGGAAAACACACCCGCCAGTTTTGGAGCTCTCCTCCTTGGTGTTATTACTAATATTATTCAGAATGCAAGCTGCATTCACTTCTGTCTGAGGCTCCTGATCAGCAGCAGTAGTGACAATGGAAGAATTGTTGGCAGTGGAGTTATCAACTATGACAGCCACAACAAAATGCAAATTAACTAATGCAAAATTTCTCCAACTTTGGATATTGACAATTCAAATAACTGATAAATTCAAAAACATGACTTCTTGATTAATACCAAAAGATGGAAAAATGACATTCTGGTTGACATCTGCACGAGCGGGTGAGGTAATAGGAGGACTGCCCACTGAAAGACTACGCTGGTGGTGAATAGAATGATTCTTCAAATTCGGCAGTTGCAGATTCATAAGCCTTCTCCTTTGGAATTCAATAGCTTGCTGCAGCTCAGCCTGCTCCTCTAATTTTCTTCTCAACATTAATTCCTGTGTGTGGTATAACATCTTTGTTCCTGCAAGGAAAGAATCAGAGATTCAATACAGATTTCTACATTAAACAACAATAATAATAATAGAATAATGAAATGAAAGAAACGCCAATATATAATCAAATAAAGCATCAACCATTCCTCTTATCAAATATTCTTTCTAAAAACCAACAGGAAAATGTGTGGTTTCTTCTTCACTTACCGAGGTGAAGATCATAGGGATCTCTAGAATCTACCCCAGATGGGCTTGAACATGGTGACATATTTCCCCTCTCAAACTGCTGTTGCCTCCTGCAACAGTTAAACTAACAATTTTAACACCAATGCTGACAGAGGAAGAGACAGAATGAACTACCAAATGAGAAAAAAAACCATACTTTTCCACAATTTTCCCTTTTTCCTTGTAGGGCTTCACAAGGACACGAGAATCACATATAAAATGAGGGTTCCCTCTAGCCAAAATCAGTTTCACAGTCTCTGGGTAGACAAAAGTAACAAACCCAAACATCCGCTTCTGCTGGTATGGGATCCTCACATCTTGAACTGGTCCAAAAATGCTACAAAAAGGAAACACAAAACAAACCATCTCGGTTAAATTCCTCAATTTCAAGTTAGTATTTCAAAATCAAAATACTAAGCTCTCTTCTCAGAATCAATTTTCAAGAACAATCAAACAGAGGGTAAATTATCAAAGAGGCCTAAATCATGATAGCATTGTCTTTCTCCTCCTTATAGGGAATTATAAAGAGAACACTCCCTTTAAGTGGTGGAAGGACAAAGCACAATATATTGAAACATCCAAAGTGCAGGTCACAGCATCATGCAGAGACATGAAGCAGTCAAAACAATTTTACATTTGAAGTCTTTTAGGGAAAAGCACAGGATTGTAGCCATACCGAAGCTTCTATATGTGATTGGTCCTTAATCAAATTTAGGGCTTTTCAAACTTCAATATAATATTAACGTAGTCTTCTTCTACACAGCTTAATTTAGGTCACGTTAGAAGTTGTTAGCTGGCAGAAGCAATATGCTAGGAAGTAGATAACGGTAGATCAAACAACCTAAAGATAGTTCTGCGTGAACAATGAAGTAATTAATGGATTAATTAGTTAGAATGGTCTACAATAGATATTACAAAGACAAATGGAACAAATGGCCACCTGAGTCAGAGAGTTTTAGCATCGTCACAATGGAACATTACAAGAAGGATATATGCAGACTTCAGATTTAGAAAATATGGACAGCAATAGAATGTTTAAAAAGATAAAAAGTTGCTAAGACAGAAGCCAAAAGTAATCAACTGTACAACTGAAAACTATTAGCATATTAATCAAGAACAGCACATGTTGATAGCTGCCTGACTAAGGAGCAACTAAGAATTTTAAGTTATATTTCTACCATAACTCATGTGTGCCACAACAATTTCACAAAATGAATTAAAATTTACAAGTGTATATATTTTAGAATACCACATCAAAAGTCAGGTAATTACAGGTTACATCCTAGATTACAGAGGCTTCAGAATAACACAGAAAATAACAGACCACGGCCCCTGCGCAAGGATGACACGCAAAAATCGAGAAATAGTCCCAGACTACAAAGGCTTCCAGCCTCATTACTAGTCTGTGCTTCATTGAGAGATATATATTGCAGTTACTAAAACTTCTAAGCAGCAAACAAGTAGAGAATGTTATGTATCATTCTGATGCAGTACCACAACACAACATGATGTCATAATCAAAATGTGGCACTTAACCCCTTAAAGCATGATCCTCAGAAAAGAACTGATGTCTCCATAATGATACAAAAGTATGGTTAGTTACCTAAAGTAATTTGAAACATCTTCATCCTTAAAAGTGCTATCAGCTGGGAATGTCAAGTAAATCTGTCTATTTGCCGAGGTCAACTTCTCTGCCAATCCCATTGCCAAAAAGTCATTCCTCTCAGCTCGGCCCTGGCCAAACTTGTAAAACTCATCACGCAACATCAACGCTGCTGCAGCTCTGGAATAAATTAAATTGACACCAAAAGAACACTAGTTAGCAATCAATCCAAAGCAACCTCAAAAGAAGACAAACCTTTCTATATCTAATATGCAAAATCATGTTGATGAAAATCTTGGACATTATAGACTGAAACTACAACCCTGCCAGAATAAGACCAACAATCAATCCAAACCCAAAATCCTAACACCAAAAAAAATCACAAACTATCTATTTATGCATGCAAACTATCCGTATATACCTTTAAACAAATTAAGACAAAAGACCAAGTGGGATGTCTATAATGTACGCTTTGAAGGCATTTCATCCCAAAATCCCCAAAACAAAACAAACTCACATTAAGAAAATTTATACACAGCACAGGCTAACAAAAGTAAGGCAAAATAGGCAGTCTCCATAATACCTTTGGGGGTCATTTTGTTGGTGAAAAAGGAAATCCATGCACTTATCATAAGGCAACGGTGGCGAAACCCCGCTTGCAAACTGTGAGGCAGCCAACCTTTGCTGATGTGCAGCAGCCTTCATTCTCATCATTTCTTCATGCTGCTGCAAGTAAAGGCCACCCATTTTGTTCGGAGAACCAACAATAACACCATTTACATCACCACCATCATCAAAACCACCATGAACAAACTTGCAACTCTCACCATTCTTACAAAAGCCTCTAGCAAAGTAAAGACAAGGCCTATACCCAAGATTAAAACCTGCATCCTCAGTACCAAAACACGCATCACTCGCTGAGAAGCTCCTCCTATGCTGCAAATGAACATCCCCTCCATTGTTTAAATCTTGACCCCAACTGCTAAATTGACTCCTATGATCGGTAAAGTCCTCATTTTTAGAGGACTCGTCAAGAAAAGACAAATAGTCATTGAACTGAAGCTCTTCCATGTAATCATTACCACTACTGTTACCACCACTATCACCAACACCAACATCATTTTTCACAACTGAATGCACTAAACAAGACCCCGAACGTATATTTTCGAAAGAAAGAAAAGGACTTGGCTTGGGTTCAGATAAAGGTGCGCTTTTTCCAAAGTCGAGACACCCGTTGTTAGTAACAACTCTAGGAGACATTTGAGCAAATGGGTTTCTGCCAACATGGTTGTTGTTTGAGTTATTGCTGCAATTATTCAGTCTAGAGAAAGGGTTGTGGTTGTTTGGTGAAGGCGAAGTAGGAGTAGTAGTAGATAAGGTGTTTGACGAAAGTCCCAATTGGGATTTTGCTCTAAAAATCAAAGCTTGCATAAGGGTTTCTGGGCCAGAGGCTAAACGCAACAAATCTCTCTCTTTAACGTCCTGTATAAGAATGTAACCCATGATTTTTGAAGCGTTATCTGGGTCTATGCTTTTGATTCTGTTGAACAAGATGCTAGTTGCATCAAACTCATCCATTTTTTTCTTTTTTTTCCTTTTTTGGGTTAGTTTTAATGGGTAGCTTCAGTGGGGGCGTGTCTTGTTTTCTGGTTATTTGAGTTGTAAAGAGGAAAGAGAGAGAGAGAGAGTCAAAGAGAGAGTGTTGATTTGTTGTTTGTGTTTTGTTTTTTTTTTTTTTTGAGGGTTTTGTTGTTTTCTTGTTGCCAAAAAAAAGACAAAAACAAAAAAAGTGCTTTCAAAGTTGTGTGTTTTTGTTTTGGGATTTGGGGGGGGTAAGTAGGGTTTTGAAGTGAAACAAACTACAAAGAAGCGGGTAAACAATTTACTTCACTTGTAACTACTTACTACTAGCATGTGAAAAACAGGAGAGATAGTCAACACTCAAAACACTTTGTCGCTCTTTTGCTCCTCAAAATTCTATCTCTTAATTGAAAAAAAAAAAAAAATCTTCTACTTTTTATCTCAATCCACTTTAGGGTTAAATTTATAACTCTCAGAAAAAAAAAAAAAAAAAAAGAGAGATGACGGCTACATATTTTCACACCACAATTTTCTTCGTTTTCAACTAAAAAAATAACACACTTTTAAAACTTTTTTCTAAAAATTTAAAAAAAAAAAGAAACCTAATTCAAGTATATGCAATTTAAACTTATCATTCCAATTAAAAAAAATTATGCATCTTAACCTCTTTTAGAAATTTTATAAATACATAGTATCAAAATCAATTTTATAAGCGAGATTTGAATTTAAATATTCTATACTAATTAAAGGGAGTTGACTAATAATCAAATTATAACTTACAGTACTTGTATTAATTAATCTAATTGGTTAGACCTTTTTAAGGTGGCATGAAAATTTAGATTTTTCAAAATTCAAATCATGGGAGTAAGGTGTTTTATTGTTATTGAAAAATTGATGTAGATGGTATAAAAATAGAGTTAATTTATAAAAATATTATAACTCGATTTTTCTTACTTTAGCAGGAGTTTAATTACGTCGACAACCCATTGACTGCACGGCAAAACGTGTTGTCAAAAATGTTATTTTCGTTTTTTTTTTTTAAGAAAAAAAATTAGATTAGTTGTACAAAATTTATAAAGTTTTAACTATTTATTTAAGTATTATCTAAAGACATTATTAATGTATAACTTTTCAGAGAATTTTTAACTAAAATTTCAGTAAAAGTATATTTTAACCTTAAATTATATAAGTGTAATTTAACCCTCTAAATTTAAAAAATAAAAAATAAAATGTTACTCATATATAAAGAAATAATATTTTTATCAATTGAGTATTTTATATATCTAAAATAATTCATTGATAAAATTATAAATATTATACTTTGTGAAGTTCTTAAAAATATTGAATACGTTGAAATTCTTAAAATATTATTTTTATATTAATAATTTATTAATAGAGTTAACGATTTGGTGTTAAAATAATATAAATTAAGATTTTAAGTATGAAAAATTTAATAATAATAAATATTTAAGTAAGATAATAATATTCTTATATTTATTAAAATAAAAAAGTGATAAACCCATTTTTAATTGTTTATTCATAACAGAAAGTCAGAAACAGGCATATTTAATTGCATCTTTATTGGATTGTGAGGATTTTTTTATATTTTTTTTCTCTTTGAGGGCTCTGAGAACTGTGCATAAAAGATTCGTATAACAAAGCAAAAAAATTAAATTAATAGAACAAAAATAATAATAATACTAATGTCAGATTCATAACTCGTCAGCATTCTAAAAAGTAGTGTGAGAACTTCTCAAAGGGCAAAAAATAAAATAAAAAAAAAAGGTGCTGTGAGAAAAAAAGTGAGTCGTGAGCTGCGTGAGCGTGTGATCATCACTTCACTCTATGCTTCTGCTTTTTCAATTTTCTTTTTTTTTAAATTATTATATTTGCTCAGAGTCTGGAGAAATAATCCATCACTTTTCTTTATTTGGTTAAAAAATAGTGAAAGCTCTCTCACTGTTCTTTTTTAACTCAATCTAGTGAAGTGTGTGATGCAAAAGATTAAAGATTAGATTTTATAATGGGGGTTAATAACATTCCGGTACCTCAGTCGTTCGTGTTTTCAAACGAGACAATAGTTTCTCCATTTCTATAAAATAAGTCCCTCACCCAGTGACCCTTACGAAATTTGAAGGTAAACGAGTTAATGATTTTATATTTGCCGGTGTGGATGCAAATTTGAAGACCCAAATCCAATTAACTGTGTTTTCTAATGCAATTGTGTGTATGGGTGTGTTTTTTTTTTTTTATATACAAATTTAGTGAGATTTTAAAAAATTGATAGACTGTTATAAAAATATCGAAAAAGGGTCTGGTTCAATTTGAATATTTTTTATGTTTTGTCTTTTAATTTATTTTTTTACTTTATTTAAGTTTATTCATGAACCAAAATCTGAACAATTAACTTTAAATTTAAGTTTGTAAAACTTATGTTCACCTTACATGAATGAATCGTGAACTATGAATGTTAGGTATCGACTTTTACTTGTCATGTCCATTACATTTTGCATGTAGCTTTATCTATATCGGTTTAGGTTATAAGATGTTTCCTGATTTTTATTTTTATTTTTGATAATAAGAGATAAAAATTTGAAAATCTAAACAATAAAACTAAGTAATTATAACAAAATTGTTCGAGTAATGCTATATTTACTTTTTTTGATAATCAATTGATATATTTAAGGATGTAGTATCTTATATGTCATCGATCGAGTAGATTATAAAAATAATAGGTTAATAATTAATAATAAAATTACTTAATATCATACCCATGGCATTAGTGGATTGTGAAAAATATTAAGTGATTAGTGACACATTAGTGAGCATGTTAACTAAATATCCAAACTTAAAAAATATAGGTCTTGTTTAGTATTGGAGTAATGTATCTTTTTAGTTATAACTGCAGTGAAAAATAATATATAACTATAAAAAAATTAATATTATATAGTAAGTATAATTTTAATAAAATGTAATGATATTTAATCATATAAGTACAAAAATTTAATTAATTTAATTTATAAATTACAGTAGTTAGTGTTTATTAAATATTTTAATATAATAATTTTTAAATTATAACTGTGCAACTTTAATTTTAAACAGTTAAATAACATGAGTGTGTGCTAATGAGTACATTTAAGAGGAATTAAGGTGAAATCAAAGAACGCAATAAACGATGGGTGAAAGTCCCAATCTCGATTACATTTATTGATCTAGTTATCATTCCGGAGAGGGCCCCAGTGAAGTGGTTGTTGTGATATCATCTATCGTAATTAATTAATCAATCAAATGCAGTAAATTTATGAATATAACAATACTTAAAAGAAAAAAAAAATCAACTTATAGCAAAACATTTTTCATCTTTTTGTTAGTTTTCATCATAATAAACAAACAAAAAAAGGGCTTTTTGCCAAAGTTGGGCTGGAGACAGAATCAGTGCAAGTGACGTCGCTCTGGAAATTTCTATTGGGCCCATAATCCATAGTCTAGTCCAATGGGCCAATTTACTATTCCTACAGCCCAAAATCTTGAAGAGTGAGAATATATATATATATATATAAGACAAAATTGCAAAAGACAAAAATACCTGTAAACATAAACAAAATTTATTGAAAATGTTTTTGTCTGATATGATTTTGACATATTTTATGTCAATTTTACATTTAATTTTATTTATAAAAAAAATGATAAGACACTCTTCAATTTTAAACATCTCCAATTTGGTAGGAATGAATGCATACATACAAAGAAAAGTTTACCTTATTTTTTTATTTTTTAACTAGGAAAATTAAAATAAGAATAGTAGAGGAACAATTATTGCATGGAGATCTTATCCCTAGTTGGGTTCTTTAGCGTACATTTTCTAATTGCTAATATTATCTACTTGTTCTTCTGCCCTTTTATGATTACCCAATGTAATTAATTATTGGGTATTATTGCCCCTTGATAATCATCAATACTCCAATATATAAGATCGTAATCATACTTTCCCTAGCATATATGATGATCAAATGGGACCCCCTGATAAAAATTGTTGAAATCATTGCTACATTAGGATTATTTCTCCTTCATATATTTCTCTAGTGATGTAGCCAATAGCATATTCTCAAAAAGAAAAAGGTTTTTTTTTTTTTTTAAAAAAAACAATAGCTTTTAGAGTTAACATTCATCATTTTACTTTTGTAATGCGACATTGCTTTTGCCCTTCCAATAGGATGCCAAAATTAACATATACTTGAGTAAATTGAAGAATTTTAAATGTTTGTAAATTGACTCAAGCGATTTGATTGAGTAATTTTTAAGTAGTATCCAACCCCTCGTTTTTTTTTATCTTGAGAGAAGTAAGAACTTAAAAATTCTTTTAAAAAAAATATTTGTAAATTGGACTTAAGCTATGCTTATGCCTTGATAAATTTTTTTAAATATTTCAAATTTGTCTTACTGTGTTTCAAACATATGTACTTAAAATGTTTAAACTCGTAATCTCCTTTAATAGAGTGTATGGTATGTAAATGTTCACTTTAATTTAGTGATGCTGAGAAGACAGATAAAGGAAGTTCACATGATACAAGTATTCTACTTATTATAGACACCCAAAAATTGTTTAAAAGGAAACAGCCCACTGCCCATCAAAATCAATTTAATTGACAAACACTCAAAAATAAATATATTTTGTATGAATTTGATGGGTGCCATTAGCCCCTAATGACCCACATTAAAATGTTTGTAGGATACTTTTCTTGGTCATTCGTTATGATTGAGACAAGTTGACAACAAACAGTATTCTTCTAGCTCTGAAGTGGAAACAAAAATTGTTTCATATCCATGACTTCACTATTTTTTGCGCAAAATTAAAAAAAAAAAAGGCTTAATAAAGTTTACCAAATTGAGGTTGCCAGCTATTCGGCTACAGAGTTACATGATTTTGACATCTTAATAAATTCATTCAAGTCTAAGTTTTGGCTGAAATATGACATGCAACGTCGCATCTGTAGCGATATAATTGAATGTTCAATATTTATAAATATTACGCTTCGCGTGTATGTTTCAATAAAATTTTTGGGAGTCATTCTGAAAATTCAAAATCCCGTAGTTTCCTTAACCACCAACAAATACTCAACAGGAGCAATCCATTACTATAGGCTCTCACTTCTGTTAAATTTTAACTTCTATTACACATTTATGCAGTGAGCGGCCAAATTTTAAAAACTGTTGGAGGGCAAGCAAGCAGACAGAAGAAATCAAAAAATAGAAAATTATGGAGCACATGTAGACCCAGATGAATAATTGAAAGCTGTTGCCGAAACACAAGGTGGGCAGCATTGGCAACAACACTACCCATAAAAACAAAAACAAAATATATTAAAAATCAGAATGAGGCTAAAAGGCTGAAAGTGAAAGGAGTGGTAGTGGTACCCAGATACCATTTCAATTTTCATAAAAAAAAAAAAAAATTTGTTAGAACCCCCCCCCATGTGAGGTTGTGGCCCTTACTCACTGCTGTCCACCTAAAAGAAACCACAAAATGAGACAAGAGAGTCCTCTAAAGTCACCTTTAATCACATGAAACAACAAACTTTTCTTTACCACTTCTTTTATTTATTTATTTTTTCTTTCCCTTGGCACCTTTTTTTTCACTTTTAAGCCTGTTTCATAATCATAATCTAATGGATGACAGACGGACACTGTAATAACAAGAACACAAAGCGCAATTAAAAAAATAACAGAGAAAATGTCAAAAGTGCCAGAGTGAAGCTTTTAACCTACACTTCAGTCAATTGAGTCTTTTTCCTTCCTATGTTTCTATGTACACTTATGCTACAGCCTTTTTGGTTAACTGGATGCCTTGATAGGCCTATAAATGTAAACAAAGTGACACTTATTTATTCTTTTTAAAAATAAATAATTCAACTGATAAAATCTTTAAAAATAATTCAAGAGATCTAAGGTTCGAACTACTCTCACCTCTCATGTAAGTGAGAAGTGAGTTTGGTTTCCATTGAAACAATACTAGTTGCATTATCTTACAAAATCTTACTGGAGATCTTACCGGTTGAACCAACTAACACTTCACTCGAATTTTACAAAAGAAAGCAGTACATTATAATATGAGATGCAGTAAATAAATTACTACTAGCCTTTGTATTTATTTACCATATACATATATATATGAAATATATGTTGTGTGGTCCAGCAAACGCACCTACAAAGAAAGAGAGGGTACCCCACTCTCATAAATCAGTTCATCTGTCCTTTTAACCCTATGCAATTATTTATATATTGTATTGATTGTAAGTAGTATGTATTGATGATGGATGGTGATGTTCCGGAGATTTTGTCTAGACAGATCCTTTTCTTTTTCTCGTGGGTATGGTGGTTTTGGTTATACAACAAGTAGAGGCATTTTCTTTTTCTTCTTTTGCATATGCTTCCAGTGTTTCTGCAAAAATGGAAGATAGAATTAAAAAAGAATTAGACGTTATAAAAGAATCCCATTCGAATATGCATTTATATATATATATATATATATATGCATGCATGTGATGGGCTGACAAGATTCAAAGTGTGTAAAACATTGATGAACTTTTAGTTACCTTAGCCAAATCAATCCCTCCCATTGCTGGCCATCCTCACTTTTTGGTCACTACAGGCCAATTGTTCCTTGCTCAGATGAAAACCTATTTGAAAAATATAATTATCATTAAGTTTCTACTTTACTAGTAAATGTCAATAATAATCAAAGGATAAGTTTGGTGTTGTTTTCCAAATGGTTTTTTTTTTCAAATCTGAAAATGGGTTGGGTAGTGTTTTTGAAAATGAATAAAATTGTTCTTTGAGGGCAACCTTAAGTTTTGTACACGAAGCATGATCCCAAAAGTTGCCCAAAGGAATAAATTGTTATCTTTAACATAATAGTTATTGTTTCAGAAACACCAACAAACAGCTACAGAATTTACGAGAAAAATTAGTTTTGTGTGCGCAACCGAAGGTAAAAGCAATACCTTGACATTTGAAGGAAGCATGTGTTAAGAGAAGCAATATTGAGAGAAGCCGAAGGAAGCTTTGTATTATTGTTAGTAGATGTAATTGAACTCATATTCTTCTCATCAACTTCTGGGGAGAAGACTGTGATATGGCCACAGGCTGATTTCTTAGGAGATGCAAAAAGATTATCAGGCAATATGTGCTCCAAGCTGCCACAAGAGGGGAGAAAGACAATTAATAATGATGAGAACTTAAACCCAACTTAGGTTATTACTATTATTGGTAATCATTCTCTACATCTCAAAACCAAAGCTTTTACCTATCAGAGAGGTCATTTTCATCGGAGTTGGCCTTTTCCTCCTTGTCATTGCCATCGCTATTATCGTTTTTACTGTGATTGCTAGTTGGAATCTCTTCCTGATGAAACAGATGATCAGCAATTTGAAAATCTGTAACCGGGTTGCTGCCGGTCTCTGATGTAACAAATGGAAATTAACAACAAAGAAACTTCATTATTTTTCAAATTAGGAAATCAAATTAAACACTTTTGAACAAAATAGAATATTTAATTAACCTTCTGGTGGGACTTCTTCATCGGAACCTTCATGTGGAAAGATGCGAGTTCGGCTGTTTGGGCTATGAGAAAGAGTTGGTGAGGGAATGGGAGATCCATTTGACAAACCATGGTGGAATTGATGATTATGATGATTGTTTTTCAAGTGAAGCTGCAGATTCATTAGCCTTCTCCCTTGCATTTCAATGGCTTGCTGCAAATCAGCCTGCTCCTCCAGTTTTCTTCGCAACATCTCTTGGTTATTGTACAGCATTCTTCCTCCTACTTTAGTTCATACAAAAAGAAAGTTTTGAAATAACCCAAAAGTACCAGAATTTGAGCAAAACAATGAAAGATGATGCCTCTGGCTGTTTATATGCTTACCAAAGTGAAAATCAAATGGTCCGGATGGGCTCGAACAAGCTGATGAATACTCTCCCCTCTCCATTTGTTGTTGATGCTGTTGCTGCTTTCTGAAATCATTAAATTTACAATGAAACATCAATTTAGAAAGAGGGAAAACACACACACAAAGAACACAAATTCACAATGAATTAGAAACTAAAAGGCTTTACTTTTCTTGGACTTTTCCTTTCTCCTTGTAAGGCTTAACAAGAACACGGGAATCGCAAACAAAATGAGGATTCCCTTTGGCCAAAATGAGCTTCACAGTCTCTGGATACACAAATGTAACAAATCCAAACATTCTTTTCTGCTGATATGGTATCCTCACATCATGAACTGGCCCATATATGCTACACAAATCAAAAACCATAAATAAATAGAAATTAAAATTCTTCTTTTAAGTAGTAATCAACATTCTACACTCAAATTTCTAAACAAAAAAGAATTACCTAAAGTAATTTGAAACATCTTCCTCCCTAAATGTACTGTCAGCTGGAAATGTCAAGTAAATCTGCCTAGCACTTGGGTTCATAGATCCGAAAAAATCATTCCTCTCAGGTCTACTACAATTACCAAACTTGTTGTGCAATTCATCCCCCATCATCAATGCCGCTGATCTGCAACAACAGACTAAAGCATTACAAAAAATAAAAATAAAAAATGCCACAAATCAAATTAAACAAACAAAATATGCAAAATGGTCTCTAGTGAAATCAAAATTTTGAATCCAAGGGGTAACAATATATATATGCGTGCATGTATATACCTTTGGGTGTCATTAAGAAAATTCATGCACTTGTTGTTGTAAGGAAAAGAACCCATGAACTGTGAAGCTGCTGCAAGTTTCCTCTGCTGTACGGAAGCCTTTGATCTTAGTAGTAGTTCTTGAGACAGTTCAAACTCACTGAGCTTACTTGGAGACCCAACAATGGCAGCAGCAGCAGCTGCTTCAGGTGTGTGAATGTGATGGAACTTGCAAGCAGTTCCATTTTTGCAAAACCCTTTAGCAAAATACAAGCAATGCTTCCATCCGAGGCCTGAGTTGGGGTCATCATCAGATCCAAAACACACATTAGGAGGCACAGGGAGAGACAGACTCCTCTTAAGCAAGTGATGATGATTATGATGATGATGATGATCAGCATCAGTACTGCTAGCACTATTCATAGCTAGTTCTGATGACTCATCAAGAAAAGAGAGATGGTCTTGAAACTGATGAAATTCATCAATAACATCTCCACTAGCATAGCTGTTGTTGTTACTAATATTACTATAATATAAAGATTCAGAAGCTGAAGCAGCAGCATTGGTGCTGCTGCAGCTGGTTCCATTGACAACATTGGCATAAGAAAGTGAAGCTGGAGGTAGCCAAGGAGCAGAGGAAGGAGAAAGTGAAGATGGGGTTGTTGCAGAAGCAGAAGGAGAGGCATTTGTGAGTTGGGTTTTGGCTTTGAAGATAAGGTTGTGAAGGAGAGTTTCAGGGCCAAAGGCTAAACGAATCATTTCTTTATCGCCATTGTCTTGGATGAGGAGATACCCCATGATTTTTGAAGCGTTTTCTGGGTCTATAGCTTTGATTCTTGAGAACACAAGCTTTGTTGCTTCATATGAATCCATGGCTGAAGCTCCAAGAATAGATTGCAAGAGAAAGCAAAGCAAAGTATAAAAAGAAAGAAAGATAAGGGGAGCAGGAGTGCGTAAAAAATCTGGACTTTGTTGAAAAAGGTCACTAATGGGTGTGGGGTGTCTTTTGTAATATTTTACTATTATTTTAGTATGATGTTTTTGAATCAACGGAAGAAAAGCAAGAATTGAATAAGTGAGCAGAACAAGTGCTTTGAAGTAGCTGCAGCACTTCGCAATTGTTTATTTTCTTGGACTAAAATTTCATCCAGTCCCCTAGGTTTTAGTAAAATAAATTTTAAACACTTAAGTCTCTGCAATCTTATTTGTTTACAGCTTTGAAGTAAGATAATTTTATCTTACAAGTCGAAGTATCTAAATATTTAATAAATATTAATTTTTATGATTTAAATTTTAAATTTTAATTTATTATTTATATAATAAAAAATTTATAATATTTTTATTATAATTTTTATTTAAAAATTAAAATTTTATTTAGTATATGTTATTAATTTTTAGTTTAAAATTTTTATTTTTTTAATAATAACTATAGTTAAAAATTATGATATCTCAATATTAAATAAGGCATACATATCTTAAATTTAACATTTAAATTTTTAAAAAAATTTTAGATAAATAAATTAATTTCTGTATACAATTCAGTTGGTCGAAAATATATCACAAAGTTTCTCATTTTCATTCAAAAAAAAAATTTTTAACAGCAAATTGAAAGACTTGAGCGTTACAAAATGTAACATTAGTTATATATTGGCTTTTAATAAAGTTTTATGGTCCTTTGTGAAATTGAACAATACTTACACTTGAGCCACAACTTTAATATTTGATGGCAGCGCAATACCTGCAGTTGCAGCCTTGCGAGAGTAATTTTCCTCTCTCTTGCTTGGTTTTTTGGTCACTCTCTATTTATTTATTGTTCTTGGGTTTTGTCCTTACACAAATGGACAAAAACAACCCCTAGAGCTACTGTAAAAATAGATTCACGTCCATTTTATTCACTTAAAAGGGGAAATACTAAAAGATTTTCTCTTTATTAATTACTACTCCCTATAAAAAAAATAATAATAATAAATAATTGCGACAAATATTTATATTTTACTTCATTTTCTTTTTTTTTAATACATTACACAAAATAATGCAAATTTATTTATTCATAAATCAAAAGTCTTGTCAGAACGAACTCCAATGCCTAATACCAAAGCTATCACCATCTATCATCAATCAATCCACATATTATAATTGAAGTATAATTTAAAAACCTAATGTCTATTTTGAAATACTGCACGTTCAAGAGACTCAAATTATTAACATTAATAATAATCAAAGTATTTGATATTAAATTAATTTTTTTTTAATTATTAATAACTTGATTTTATAAATTATGAATATTGTACCTTATGAATATCGAACTTCATAATTTGAATACCTAGTTTTATGATATTTAAACCTACTTTATAAAGCATAATGCATTTAAATATATTACTTTTTTTTGATAAGCACATTTTTGATAAGCACATATAGTACTTATTATAAAGAAATAGAAATATTAAAATAATTTAAAAAGAATAAAAAAATTGAGCGATTGTGTCACACGCACTAATTGTGAACGTGAGGGAGTGTTCCCTCCCATTTAATTCAAATAGTGCATGTTCAGTCGTTCACTCACTTATCATTCTGACAAAACCTCTTTCCCCGTACAAGCGCCAAGTCATTTTTAAAACACTAGATTCGGTATCTGCGAACAAAAGTTTATTTACAAATATACCCTTGGATCCCTTATAGCCGTTGAATGTTCTTCCCCTCTAGTACAAATCAATCAGGGACAAATTGGTAATTTAGTGGATTTCAACTTGAACGAACACTGTGGAGACACAATTCAGTATACGTTGTCGGCATCTTGTGGGCCCATGTCTTCAAAGAATGTCCTCTTAGGCAGTCAATTGGGCTTAGATATTTGGCAAACGAAGCCCAGCATAATTAATATTGATAAGGATGATTGGTCTGAAGAAATGTGAAAAAAAAAAAGTGAAAATTTGAGTGAAGAGAAAAATGGAGGAAAAGTAAAAAAAAAAAAAAGGGCGGAGAATGGAATACTGTTTAATGTTGATTTGTTATAAATTTTAAATAAAGAAAATTTTTAATTTTTAATTTCGATAATTTTAGCCCTAAATATTAAACTTTCGATATTTTTCATAAATATAATTTAAAAATTAAATAATAAAATTATTTAATATATTTATATTAATAATTAATAAAAAAATATTTTAAATAAATACTTTTATTTATGATTAAATTTTATTTTTAAAAAACTTATTAAAATAATTTGATTTTATTATTAATTCAAGTAATTATAATTAATTTAATTTGTTTCTAAATATAATATGAACAATTTCTTAATCGACATATTATAATTTTAAATTTCATTTAAAAAAAAAAAGAAAAAGAAAAAGAAAAGAAACAGAGCTGTCGTAAGCTGCTTGCAAAGTCACTGCCGGCCGCCGTCACACCATCTCACATCAGCTCATGAATGATATAAAATGATTATAGATTGGTGATCTCCATGATGGGTCAATTCATTTAGTCGAAAAAATTTGATCTTTTTTTTTTTCAAATACATGGAAGTTAAAAAGTTTATAAATATTTTGAATCGAATTTGGACAGCATATATCCATTTGTTGATCTCAACGTCAACGTGATAATGCTGATTATATATATATATATATATAGGCTAGCAAGCCTAATGGTGCTAGCAGTGAGATTGCACTCGCCAATGACAGTAGTGGCTATGGCGGTCCGATTGTCCAGTGACTATTAAGTTTATATTTCTATCTTTTTAGATTAATTAAATAAATAACTTTATTTTATTAAGTTGTTGAAATCATTACTTAATTAATATAAAATAATCGGTAATGTTAAATTGATAAAAATAAAATTATAAATAATAATTATTTGATTACATTAAATAAGTTAAAAAGTTGAATGGATATTTTTGGAAGCTTTGGTTACTAACATAAGTGGAATTTGAATTCTTCCTTGCTATAGAATTCAAATTCTACGTTACGATGGATATTAAATTATAATAAAAATTAAATTCTTATACATTATATCAAATCAAATAACAAAAGTGAAAACATAATTCAAATTACTTTCCTCTCTCCTATGCTCTCCTTCCAAGCTTATAAAAAGAACAATAAAATATTGTGATTTGGTATCATAATTATAAATTTATGTTTTAAAAAATAATGATGTATATCTCCTTTCGAAACACACATACGCTCAAATTTTGTTTAAAAGTTTTTTTTTATATGTTTATGTGACAATTTTTAAAAATAAAATTTTTTCTATGACCATTTTGTCATTTCAAGAGTATTTTTCTCTCTTTTTTTCTAATTAAAAAAATCCACTAATTTAGATTTTATCTAATACAAAAAATTGAACAAAATTAGTTGATGAAGTATTAGGTGTCATTGTAGATGATTTGCCATTGTTCTTGCTCATATTTATTATTATTAGCAGAGGTGTTAATCAAAAACAATTTTTTATACCAAGGACTTCACTTAATGAGAATATTATCACTTGTTAATTTGAGCGCTAATAGACATAACATTGATTATTCCGATAAATTATCTTTTATTTTACATTTTGATATATTTAAATGTGCCATTAGCATACACCTCCATGATAGAAACTAGATAACATTCAAAAAGGAAACCATTTATTCTATAAAATAGATTTTGGTTCATGAACATAATATTGATATTGATGTTTTATTAATACTAAACAAGTAATTAGTTGAGAATCATAAACTTTGATCATAAGAAGCTATAATGTTTTCAATAAGACATGATTGAAGCGATGACCAATGGGATGTTCTTGAGAATAAAACTTTGCATTGAGAATGGCTAAACGCTGAAGCCAAGATGTTGGCATTACAAGAACATTAAAGATCACATACAATAAGTATTAATTTAATGATGGCATTATTATTATCATTGATACTAACAAGATTGTACCACCATGGGAAGGGGGAAAAAAAATTGCTATGAAAGAATGAATTCTTAGTTGAGCCATTAGATTTTTGGGTATTTTAACACCCATGCTTTGTTTCTATTCATCCCATATCTTCAACTAACATTGACAAACGTGCTGAGTAAACAATACCCAAAAAAATTATCTTCCATAAGTAAATAATTCATATAGAAAAAAGCACATCAATTGCACTGGCATTAAAGTTTAAACAAGTTAAACAATAAATCTCCTTCGGTGCTCTCATGTTTTGTTTTTGTTGCCTTAGAGAGAGATATTTGCCATCAATCTCTCTCTCTCTCTCTCTCTCTTTATATCTTATGCCAATTATTTTTTCTCTTTCAATATCTTATATGACTTTATATTGCAATCTACACTATCTTTTCGAAAGTGACCTTCAATATCAGACTGTGAGAAAATAGAAGAGGACCAACTTAAGCCTGAAGTGCTGATGGCCTTCACTAACCTTTTAGCCATTAAGAGAGAGTACTAAAAGCACTTCTTACAAAAATACTTGAAAGTGCTTTCCGAAAGGAAGGATATATAAAGTGTTTTTCTTCGACAAATGTTCTGGTAAAAAACATAATTTTAAGAATTTAATAATATCACTTAGTGATCAACACAGCACGTTCTTTTTTTAACATGAACGAGATTCAAACTCAAATCTCTTGAATTCGATCAAGTGACTTTATCAATTACAGCACATCTGATCTGCATACGCTATATTAATAGGATATCGCCAATAATGATAGAGACAAGAGCAAAAGAAATGAATAATCAAATTACTGTATGGTCCCCATAGGATTCTTTCAAAATCACTCCCTCTTTTCTTTGAGGTGCTGACCCAGGAGTTAATTTGTCGGTCCCTTGAAATCATAAATGTTGTTCATCAAGAACCCTCAACCAACTACATCCATTGCCTATTCCTGATCGTTCAGTGTCTTCTCAACATGTTTTGTACCGGGGAAAAAAAGGGTAGAATTAATTGTGCAACTTAATTGAAGGAGTTCAAAGTACACAGTTCCCAACAAAAACACAATAATTTTGCATTATTTTTTCCTTATTATAACGTAAAATTTACCCATATCATCAACTGAATCACATCCTGTGCATATAATTTGACTGAACCTGTAGAACTAACTTAAGAATGAAAATAGAAGACTCTTTCAACGCATTAATTAATCAATAATTGAGATAAATTGAAATTAGAATTGACAGAAATCAGAATGAAAAATAAAAATTAAAAAAATTATATTACTATTGATATGTATATCTTGATCTTATAATTGAAATAAATTATTACAAATTATTAAACTAATCTTAGTTAAATATTGTCATTATTTTATGCACTATAATTGTGATTATTATTAGTATTAAAAATAATTATTGTTAATAATAATAATAATTATTATAATCATTATATTAATAATAGTAATAATAATTATTATTATAGTAGTATTATTTTGATAATAGTAATTATTGTTATAATTATTAATCATTATAGTTAATACTTCTAATAATAATAATAATAAATCATAAAATAATTTTGATTATATTAATAATAATAATAATAGTATTATAATTAATAATAAAAAAAATGATAAAATGAAAATTTTAAAATTTGAGTGAAGTAATATGATCACTTTAAATAGTAGAATTTCCAATCTCATATTCGATGAAATGGAACTCTAATAATTTTTTTTTAAATTTTAATAGAGACAAGCTACTTTAATTCATATTCCATCATTCATTTAAATAAATAAATATATTATTTATTCCTATTTTATAATTTTTCATTCCCATTCTAATTCAAGTAAACCCACCATAAAATCATATGGAAAAAGAACTCTGTGTTAGCAACTTAGTTTATAACTAAATGATGTTTCTAAAAGAAGTTTTCTCCCAAACATTTCCAATAAATGTACCTAGTCATGCTTTTTGGAATAATAATAATAATAATAATAATAAAATCATCGAATATTCTTAGTACGTGGAAATAATCATTTTTGAAAACAAATACTGCAAGACAGACAAGAAAAGAGCATCAAAATCTCCCATCAAAGCACTTTTTACAATGTCAAAACTACTTTTAAACAAAGCCTTCATAGTTTGGAAAAACAGACCATAAATTTGACAAATCTAACAAATGCTACGATCATAAGCTTTTACGTGTGCCTGAATGTATGTAAAATGTGAAGTGTTGCGTTGAAAACTTGAAATAATAAATTGGCCGGTTAATTGCATGTTCATGTTTTTTCTCAAGAAGAAAAAGGATACAAATGACAAAACCAGCACATCAAACATAAAACATAAGAAGAAGCACCATAATGATTAAAATTGACAAAGGAGATCCTGCTGTATTGATTGGTATAACATTTTTAAGGTAAATGTAATAAATTATATTTTACTTGATACAGGCTTCCATTGCTACTTGGTGCAGAATCATTGATATTGAACTAGAATGAATTTACTTTCTTTGGATTTTCTAAGGCATCATGACTACGTTATAAATTACACAGTTTTTAATTTTTATGTTACATAAAACCAAGCCCTTCCCAACCTCTACATGAGCAATATTTGAACTTTAAGACCTCTAACCTTTAACAGCTGAAAAAAAACAAGTCCTGTCAGATATTGCACACTTTTTCATGGAGTAAGGCTACGAAAAAGCATAAGCATATGATAACCATGGGAACCTTTATATTCTTGCCATAGTTGCTGCGTGTGTGGAGGTTCAGATAGCCTAGAAGGGATAAAGGTAAAACCAGAGGAAAAGAAAAATTAATGGTTCACAAATTATTCTCAATGGGAGCTGACTTATGCGGTAAAATCATTTAAACCTCTCCATGACCATTTTTATACAAGTACATATGGAAAGAACTTATTGATACGTTATTAATTCTAAGAAACTAAACAATATAAACCTTGAAGAGATTCAACATTTTGATTTACAGAAAGAACCTTCTTAACAGTAAACACAACAAAGCCTCATCTTGATATCTGACTTCTGGAATTGCCAGTCATTCTTGGTTGCAAATTACAAATTAGTCAAATGTAGAAATGAATATTGAATGTCAAAAAACTTCAACATGATCAAATACTAATTTTTCAAGTCTTATTTACAATCAACTGAATCTGCAATATTAGAGAATTTACCGAGTTAAAGCAAAGTGACTCGTTTTCCTCTTAATCCTCGCTTCATCCGTTGATATTTTAAAACATCTAATGCTTGCTGCTAGATAAATCAAGCATGCTTGAACAATTTCATGCTAAGCCAATGAAAATATACGGCAACTACAATGATGGGAAGTGTCAAGGGCATCAAGAAGCAGTAATACCTGTTACAGAAGAGGAACCTTAAGTCAACAGAATCAGACACGAAGAAAAGGAAGGGTAAATAAGAATAGCTTTCAGAAGATCACAATTGCTCATGCCAATTACTAATAGGTCTTTCAATTCCACGGTCAAATTTGAAAGTCAGATAAACACATTAGTGTCATAAAAGCAAATTCATTACAAATCTCTAAGAGTTAATCAAACTTCAATATGATGATACTAAAAAGTCACATAACAAAACTGACAGTAAGCACATATGCTATCTAAAAAACTATCATTTCTTGCACTGGCCAGTTCAGCGGGCACAAATCAGATTGATTGTTGTTTCTAGGCAGATGGTTTAATAACAAGTCACTAAAATTTTTACAATTACCTTCGAACATATAATTTAAAAATAGGCGCAACACAATCTTATCCAGAGAAAAGCCTTCCTGTACTGAATTGGGACAAAGCAAAACTTACAGTCTTCTTCCTTTCTTCACAAGTCCCATTCTCACTACATTATCATCTTCTTTAAATTATACAACAAACAGGAAAACCATCACAGACATCCCAACATAGACAAGAGTTGAAAGTTCCTTGTATCCCTTAGTGATGGAATGATCATCCAAGTCCTTTTAGCTAATGCATGCACAACCAATCACATACTTTACCAGCCCCATTTCAAAATTTTGTGAAACAACGATGAAACAGGTATAATATCTGCAAAGTGAATCAATCACTGAAAACTATCATTTCTTACAATAAAGAGGCATCCAAATATTGCTCGCTGAAAGCCAATAATTCGATATGGATAACAATCTCTCTCACAAGATTCTTAAATTTGAACTAGTGTTTCATGTCTTCTGTGAAGGTCTTGAAACGGGTCTTGGCTTCTATTTGGATGGCTTGATAGTCTTCTTACGGTTATGAAGAGTCAACTTCTGCTTTTTAGTTTTAGGATCAAGGATCAAGGATCAAATATGAATCACTTGAAATATAACAAAAAATAACTCTAAAACAGTAAGTGATATATGGCAGACATGGACTAAAAATGATACCTTGCTTCATCAACCGATTACAATCAAAACCCTGCAATAGTCAGAGCTGATGGATAACTCCTTGATTAATTCTTCTTAACCCTTGCTACTTTGAACAATGAAAAAATTCCCCTAACTAATACAACAATGTTTTGTTAATGCGAGGACTGGGTATTTTTGCTAAAAATAGAATTCAATAAATTGACAGCCATGCATGTCTAAGTGTCGACAGAGAAGACTAACAAATGTTTTGGTTGATGACAAGTTGGTAGCAATGGTAAAGATTTTAGATGGTATTTTGGAGCTAAAAGAGGAAGATTAGGTTCTTCTACCTCATTAGTGGGGTTGGTGTTGCTGAACTCAAGTTGCTATCGGTGGTCAAGATTAGGTGAGAATTGACTGAAGTTTTGAAATGGGTGTTTTTTTGTTTCTTTCTAGAAGCATATAGATCAGAGTTTGGACTCTTAACACCAAATCTACAATATGAATAAAAGAATTAAGCTATAATACCAAACTGGACTTGGTATCAAAGCCAAACCTCTGATTCTTATGCTTCCATAAAAAGATCCAAGAGCACCCTCCACAATAACATCCCCATATCAATGCTCCAATCAACTTCCAGCCACCATTCAGTCATTGCAAAAACATTAAGATTCAATTCTTCCAAATATATCAGAAAAATGAACTATGGATCTGTACTGTCTTAGCTTATTGGATAGCAACTATGAGAACAGTGACATACAGATTTCTATTAATTTATCTTATTCTTAGAAACTTTCTCTCCAATAGCTACCAAGATGCTTTCCCATTGCTAACTTAAAGCAAGATCCCACAAAAATATCTTTGCCTACAGTCCTTACATTTTATATCGGCCTACGGCAAACAAGATTACTTCGGAGTTTGAGCTGTCTGTTTAAAGGTCTTCTAATCTAGTATTTTATCTTTCTAGCTAGCATATTATGTCATCTAGAAGATAATTCATACCACAACTTCGCTTTCGACCTTCAAGCTCACTCAAAAATCCACAAGCTCCAGAAAGAAAAGAAAACTATTTGATCCTTGGTAACTTTCAAATTCCTTAATCATATATTTTTTCTAGATAATTTTTTTTCAGTTATAAGATATAGCTTAGCAATGCAACAAATTTGTTTCTCAATCATCCAACGTATAATAGAAATTATTATTTTTTTAATTTTATTTTATCAAAATTGAAATTTGGTTTTAGAATGGATAAAAAGTACATAATACTTAGTAAAACTTTTAAGCATGCTCAGCGTTAATCACTTGAAAATAATGATAATAATGATTAACAACTGTTAAAACAACAGCAGTTACCTGTCATTTTGGATGGCAGATAGGATTGGATTATCGGACAATGGAAGAAATTTGGATATGACAGCGGTGAAGAGGAATCCTATAAAGAAAACGGAGCCGATCACGATGAAGAACCAACCCCAGAACATCGACGGATTCGAGAAGTTAAATTCAGTAGAAACCATTTCAGCATCTTCTTGCCAAGAGAGAATTGAAAATTTCATCAGATTCTTTTATCAGAGAAAAATGGGATATTTACATAACTAGCCACATAACTTTTAGGTTTTTCAAAATTGACTCCTCTAATTTTTTTCTCTTATAACTAGCCAAATACCTGATTTTTAGACAAAAATACCCTCACCACAAGATCAACATTTGACCTTTTGGTTTGTGCAATTGGCACTTGTTACACAGGCTGTGTCTCTGCCATTGCTACAAAATCACATGTGCAATTTTTTTTGACAAAAAGAATTCATTTAATTCAAAACCAAATTTCTTCTTTATAATTAAAATTTAATTTTCCATTGTTTAATTTCTTTTTCTTTTACTCCAAAATCGGATATTATTCATGTTGTCACTATCTTTTTCTGCTGCCGTATACCATTTTTCTTCAATAAAAAGAATTGATAATATAAATGATTCAACCTCTATAATTCTGAAAATAGGTCTTAAAAAGGAAGAGTAAATAATTTTTTTTTAAAATGAGTAAATAATTATAAAATCCTCGTGATTAGTCAACGAGGCTCCCCACACAATATTTAACATTTTCTTACTAGCAATCTACCCTTGCAATTGGGATCCTTCAAGCTGAAGCAACTTAGCTCACCCTTAATGCCCGAAATGAATAAATGAGATATCAAAAGTTAATTCAGGAAAAGCTGATGGAAATGTTATATGAAGAAAATAGTGAATTCATAAAACACATCAGCAATCCAGATAATCAACCATGCAGTTCATAGAGCACTTGAAAGAGTGTCACCAAGGTGATAAAGTTAAACGCATCCATGAACTAAAAAATTAATTGGAAAGGTTTGGATACTTGAACTATGAAAATTCCAAGAATCAAACATGCTAATAATTGAGATTTTGATGAGCTTTTAGAGTCTACGATGATGAGAAAAACGAAAAGACTACACGGCAAGTGAAAAGGCAACAAAATATATCAAGAGACAAAATTCACATCAAGCAATAACCATAAACATTTAAGAAGAATCAGTGCAAAAGCACACCTCATGTCTAAGGAATGTATCAGATCATTGGAATGTTCTTGCCAGGAGAATTCTTTGACAGCAACGTCCTGCTATAACAAGAAGATTACTAAATTACCCATTTATCACACGCCAAATTTACGATGATTGTTCCTTTTCCATCTAAATACAAAAAACATTAAGTGATAGTTGGACTTATTGCCCAAACAAAGACGACAAACAGTTCAACTTCCTAATGCTTAAATCTAGTGCTTGATTAAATAGTTTGTTACAAAATAAAATACAGAACAATACAAACAACGTGATACAGCAGCACTGTACCATGCGATACAAATCAAATCAATCCAAAACTATCATACAATCAGTTGAAATTTGCACGCACAAAGAACAAATTCATGAACCAGTAAAAGGAAATTGTACCTGTTCTTATATCACAATCAAATATAATAAAAATGAAAACTTTCCTAATTCATTCTCACAAACTATCACTAACTACAAGCCAATGCTCAAAAACAAAAGAACCCCCCTAGACGCCAACTCAAATTTGCAAAAGGAAAAATAAACACAAAAACAAAGTAATTACAGAGAACCTGTGTTTATGTGCGACAGGAACACAGCTACTGTATTGTGCGATAGTGCTTTTCGAAACTATATTTGGTGCGACAGCCATTTATCACGTAGAATGGGCAATAATAAATAGTAATATCAACACAAGCCTAACACTAGCCAATAAAGTGCAATGAATAGTAAAATCAATTCAATTTCACCCAAAAAAAACTCGAATAACTAAACGATTAACTAGCCTAATACTAACCCCAATCCACAACAACGACTCAATTTTACGAAAAATGACCTGATTTACTCACTGTTGCAGTCTATTGTTCAATTTTTCGAATTACGGATGTCGCCGATGTCGAGTGCACTGGATGATACCGCTGCTGTCGCTATGCCGTGTGGGTTGAGGTGCCGTCGTCGGTTGAGAGATGAGGATTGAGAGAATGCCGTCGTAGAGCTATGAGAATGGCGAGGATATTTTGGTCCAAAATGGAGGAGTTGGCTGGCTAGTTAGGAGAGAAAACAGTTAGAGGGGTCCATTTTGAAAAATCTTAAAAGTTATGTGGCTTGTTTATTGAATTTCCCGAGAAAAACGTGGACGTTTTGAAAAGTTATGTATCCATTTAGTTTTTTTTTTTAATCAATTTATATTTTAAAAAGAAAATGGACCGGATCTTTTTCTTCGACCCGAAACCCAATTGCCCGAATATAAAAGCCTTTTAGGTCCATCTCATATAAAAATTATCCAAAAGCAGCTTGTCTTCTGCAGAAGAAAACTCAAGACGCAGCACAAAATCACAAAATTCCCTTGAGTAAGAAAACAAAAAAAAAAAAATGGCGAACGCAGAAGTGGACGCTCTCGACTTTGAGGACGATGACTTGATGGACGAGGACGGGACCGCCGACGTCGACGCCTCCTCTTCCCCGCGGGCCCCGCAGCCAAAGCTTAAGTCCGCCATCACCGGCGGCGCCCCTAAGAAGACCAAAGGACGTGGTTTTCGTGACGAAGCCGGCTCCGAGCGGCATACCCGGCTCGCTGATCGTAACTTTGAGTCTCTTGGTACCGATGGGGGACCGGGTCCCCAACGATGTTAGTCCCGAAACCCTTAGGGTTTTTGTGTTATTGAAATTTTTAGTTGTATTGTCGATTTAGCATTTTGATTCAGTTCTATGGCCTGTTTACAGTAAGAATTCGCCAGGACAAGTTGAAGCATAGGGAGATTTTAGGGTTTGTGTTTGGGATAGCCTCTGTTTAAGTGTGTGCTTGTGAAAATTATGTGGCTGCCCATAGAAACTTACAAATCTTAACCTTGGAAGTTGTCTTTAGCTTAGGGTACGCTTATAAGCTTTTTTGTAACTTGCTAGCTAATATTTACCAACCAACCGCTTGCTTAAACTTGATAGAGAGTGATTTCACTCCACAACGGTTGTTGCATCTTAATCTTAAACATACCCTTGAACTTCTGTTTCGAAATATAATCAATTGTAATTGGCAGTGTTAAATAAATCTAATATTGAAAATTTGCTTATAGAAAAAGCCCAACGATGGTGAGTTTGTGCATTGATTAGAGGGGATGTTTCTTTCTATATTGCTTTCCCTTTTTTTGTAGTAGCTGCTATATTCCTCATTATTGCAAAAACAATTGTGCAGCTATTGAGGGATGGATAATTTTGGTTGCTGGTGTGCATGAAGAGGCACAAGAAGATGATTTACAAAATGTATTTGGTGAATATGGGGAGATAAAAAACTTGCATTTGAATCTCGATCGTCGTACTGGTTTCGTGAAGGTATGCTTTTATTCTCATTGATCTCGTTGAGTAAGTGTGATTGTAGACATTCATTTTCTTATTGATGTTTGGGGTCCCTTTGTAAGCCATATCCGTGACCTGTTTTATGTTATTGGTTTCTGCTGGAGGAAATTTCTGTTTATTGTATTGCAAATTGACATGTATATATGATCTGATGTTTTCTTTCTGTCTTTTATACATATGTGCTATAATTCTATTTTCTCTTGCTGCATTTCTTAGCTTAAGGATCAGAATACTATATATAAATTTGACACAAGAAAAGTTGGAATCAATTGTCAGTATCTGTTTAAGCAGTGGAATACTGTCTTAGTGAGTTGTGTAATTACTTAGTGTTACTCAAACCATCCAAAGCATTCAGCATTGTTGGAAAATTTATCCACGATGTGCTAATACTATTTAGGTCAATGTTATTGTTTAGGTTTTTGATTTAGGACTGTCTTGGAGAACCCGAGGCTTTTCATATTTTTCAGGTTCTTTAAAAATATGTTTTCTTGCGTGTAAGATTAGAATCAGTCCATAGGATTATGAAGAGAAAATTGAAATTTAGTTGGACGAGGATAGGGATTAAAATATCTACTATAGTTCTGAATAGAATTATGGGGAAAAGGGGAAAATTTGAGGCGATACTTAACTTCTATTGTTTGGAAAAGTTGTCTCCAAGATTCCACATGTCACATCTTCTTGTGGTATAGATGCTTCCTACTAAAATAATCTTACACTATAGCTCTTCAAAATTTCCATAGCTTTGTTGCATATAGTTTATGTCTCACCACTTCAAATCCTAAATCATCTTGTTATCCTTTTAAAATTGAAAATTTTCAATTCTTTGTCAACATCAAACTAGGATGCTTGGAACACCTGGAATAGTTGTATGTTGCTTTTAGTGTTCTATACTGGTTGATTGATGACTGATGGATTGAAATTTCATATGTAATCTTTGTTAGGTTTCATGTCCAAAGACAGCATGTTTTCCCAGTCATGCAATGTCTGGTTGTTATAGGCTTCCATTGGTTTTTGCTAGATGGTTTTTACTGCATAGGATTTTATGACGATATGATTTTCTTAGAAGGAAAGGCCTTAATATGGTATTCCACTTCTTTGTTGAAAGCACAATGGTATTGAAGAATATATTAATTATTAAAAGTTGACAGGTTTTACCATTTTGTTTGGAAGAACAATTCTCTTGATATTTTATGAATTTGAGATCAGGTCATTATTGCTGGTACATAGAATTGACAGTTTAGTTAATACTACAAGTATGGTGCATTTTTTAGATTACCTGCTTGCTGCTAGTGTAAATGGATTTGGTTGGAGTGCTCAATATTTGCTTGTTTTAGTGGCTTGAATAGAGTAAATATGAAGTAAAATTGGTGCAGATTATCTCTGGTGTCTTTGATTCTGAGGTAGGTTTGAGGAAGATTGATTTTATCATAACTAGTAACTGATAAATTTAGGTATGGATATTAAGTTTTCTTATTCCATGGCTGTGTAAAAATCAGTGTCTAATTTCACAATTTTCTTTTAAAGTAACTTGATTTGATATGTCTTATTAACATATCATGAATTACATCTCTCCTTTGAAATGTTTTTGTTTATATTTTTATTTTTTTCACTTATTACTTTTATACGAAATGTTTTACCAGGGGTATGCTCTGATTGAATATGAGAATTTTGAGGAAGCACAAAATGCCATAACTGCAATGAATGGAGGTGAACTTCTTACACAGACCCTGACTGTTGATTGGGCCTTCAGCAATGGGCCTAGCACTGGACCGTTTAAAAGAAAGAATATGAGGTTTGTCTGTGATTGCTATTTTCTGCAAAAGTGAAAATATATTGGTATTTGATGTGGTCTTATCATACACAAAGGAGAGGTGTCCTGTGAACTACATATAGAGGAGCTCCTCTTGTCGGCATGTATCTGCCATGTGAGGGACTTGGACACCACAGTAACCCCCCATTGTGTGAACAAAGCTTGTTTCTGGATTAATTTAAAAGAGAAAAGTACTTTTTTCAAAATTATGCATTTGATTGTATCCAAGTTCCATGTTGGGACTTCCCATTACGCTTAGAACTAGTATAGTGGCATATTTCTCAAGTGTTTGAACTTCCAATAACGTTGTTTTTACCTTGAAATTCCAGGCCTGGAAGAACACATCGCTCAAGGAGTCCTAGGAGAAGATACTGATGCCGAGCGAGGACAAATGGTTATTTCAAATAGGGATTTTTTCAGTATTCATATTTTTCATGAAGGATCGAAGTTGATGATTTGCAGCATTTTATGAACTCGTCTCTGTTTGCTGAGAGTGCCCGGGCATCTGCCTTTCTATATGACTATATCGTATGGTTGTATTAAGTGATGTTTTCAATTGACTCGAAATCATAGTTTGTCAGTTTTATTGGGTAACCTGGAATGTTTTTCCATTTTCAAGAATGATAATTTCTAACATCTGTAGACTTGTTACCGGGTTATGTTTGAAGTGTCTTGGGAGAGATTTTATTTGGAGTGTGTAAACTCTGTAAAAGCTGGCTCCTGTACGTGATTGCCAGTTTTAAGATGGACTGATTTTTCTTGTTAAGTGTTAACGATCAGAAAGAGTGGATGAAATTTATCATTGGATCGGCAAATCTTTGTTTCGTATTTTAAAAAATCAAATTGAAAGTTTCATTTATTTCAAAATTTACCAGCATTTTATTTTATTCTATTTTTGTTATTTTTTTTAAAGGTAGGAGATAGTTTAAGCTTAAATTAATTTTTATCACAAACTTAGGCCATGCATGTCTTTTTCCGTTGAAAAACGATTTTACGTTGTGGAAGCTTATGACCTTCCACTCTGTGCCTCGGCGTTAATGATTCCTTTGGAATTACAACATTTACTGTTGTTCGTAGGTCAAATTATTTAGTGTATTAGATTTCACTTTGCTGCGTACAGTTTTATTGCATGTGTCTAGTTTGATAATATTGTAGTTTTTAAAATAATTATCGCCAATTGTGCTATAGAAATAATTAATTGTAAAGAAAATTAATTAAATATTTAGTAAAATTTATTTTAAAAATACTGTGAATTTTAAAAGTTATATTAATTTAGTAAATTTTATTGTTGAACTATTTTAAGAATATATATGATTAAAATAATATTGAATAAAATCTATATATACATTTATAAATATGTTTATATAATTATTTTTTTATTGTGTCTATATAATAATTGATAACTAAAATAAATTTTATATCTTGTTAATTTTATCTTTTTGTTTTGTTATGTTAATATTCTTGGTAATTATAATAATTTCTTTATATTTAATAATTTTATTTTCTAATTGAATAAGAATAATTTTAGATTTTTATAATATATGTGAGGATATGTATGAAATTATATTAATTATAAAATTGATTCCAAATTAGATTTTAAAAAGCAATTCCTTCCTTATTATTCAAAATCTATTGTAAGACGAGTGATTTTTAAAAAATATTTATCGGACACCAAAATTAATTTTTAACCTTTTAAAATTATTTATGAGTATCTTAAAAGCGTCCCAAATAAGTCTTTAAAATGACTAGAAACTTCTTAAAAATGATAACCACTCAATTAAATTCATTTTTTATATCTTTTCAAACAGAGTTTATTGAAGTAGAATTTTTATTAGTATGCCTTTTATATGTAGAGCTTTTACTTAAAAGTTTTAGTTGTTTGGTTATTAATGAAAGCTTTTATTAAAAATTTTAAAATTATTTTAATAGATGAATTTCTTAAAATTTTGTTACGAAAGAAATAAAATAAGATTGTGAAATAAATAGAAAATATTTTAAACAATTTAATATTTTAAAAAAGCTTTCCAACATTTACTCTAAAAAATTTAAAATTTGAATTTTTCTTAATAAAGACAAAATATTTTATTTAATCTCAAAAGAGTTTATTTAGATTTAGAGGATTTGTAAGGATGCCTATTTTTATGTGTTTGGGTCAATTTTTTTACGGAAAATTATGTGTTGAGTATTAATATGTGTAAAAAATTAGGATATAGAGTTATGTATCAAACAACATGTCACCAATCAATAAACGTCATGTATTTAGTAATAATAGTTGACTTTTTATAATATTCTTAATGAAATAATTTCACAATATTAATACTATATGCCATGCCACATGATTTCATAAGTAAACGAGCCTCTGCTTAAGTCTCTAAAGATAAGGGTACATGAACATCTATTTGATCCCCATCAAAGTCTGCGTGAACTAATCCATTGACACAAATAGTTGATCTCCATCAAAGTCTGCGTGAACTAATCCATTGACAAATAATTCACAGAAAAAAATTGAGTTATTTGAGCTCCGGAGGATTGATAGGGCAAACTATCAGTTTTCGAATACAAGAAATTCATCCTAGTCACTATAGCCGCATTTGCCCAATTGACACGTCTAAAGGAGATACAAATTTATTTATCAATTTTGTAAGTATATCATTACTCATGTATATTTTGAATAATCTAATTTGTAACCGGTTTATATCTATGTTAACCTTAACATTGAACTCTTGCATTCTATAATGAGTATAGCGAAGTCTCTCTTTTACCCCTTCCCATATCAAGAGAACAAACTATAAAGGTATAAAGCTTCCTATTACTTGGGTTTCCTTTGTTCATCATGCAGTTTGTATATGTAAATGTCTCTTTTTGTACATTCATCTGTTTCTGATGTGTGCTTTCTAATTGAAATCTTGTATTTGATTTCATGATGCCACAGCAGTCCAATAATTTGCAAAGCACGAACTTGCTGGAGTGTTGATTGTACGTGACCATACCCAGTGCGTGTCCTCTACTAGTCGCATTTCTCCCAGCTGCAGTTAAGTGGGTAATTATGTTAGAAAAATTCGACTTTAAGTTGTTTTAATTATTAAATTTTTCATATTTTCTTGACTAGTTTACTTGGGACACATCTTAAGACTAGAGGCAGGCATGGAACAAGTGAAAAGAACTACATGCTAATGGTTTGTGATAGTGATTGCTTACTCTGCCATCTCTTAGGTCAAAGATTACTGAATCTTCAGAAAATGGAATTGGTCTTGTTGCTGCCACCTGCATAGAGTTCAACTCACATGAGTAATAAGTTTTAAACCTAACTAATATTCTGCAAGACACTAACATCACCTTGGGGTCACAATGGCTTTTGAGATCATTAAGATCTTCTGCATCCTTCTCCATGCTAGCTTCAAAATCTTCATCGTTACAAACTTCTTCTGTAGTTTCTCTGCCCCCAACTTGTCTTTCATCCTCAGAATTCTCTTTCGTATTATGAGGGAAACCACAATTTTTCCATCTCCATGTCATTTGGTCCATATATCTCAGGTACACTTTCCCATCTGACCCAATCAAGAACAGTTGATTTCCATGAAGGCATGGTCCTGGTGAACCAACCAAGGTCACACCTTTACCAGGTGTGCCATGTTCCACCCAGCTCCACCCATCCCATGTATTCCAATGATATTCAACTAGTCCTCCATCTTCCGAAAGCATGAAAAGCGAGCCGGTTAGTGATACTGATGATGGCCTCATAGCAGTTCCTGGAAGTATTGATAAAACCAAATGCTGAGATTGAAAGTGCTCGTGCCAAAGTTCAGTCACTTTGTTATACTGATATAACCGACCATTTCTTCCAACAACAAATACTATATTTTCCCTGAACAGTTCCTGATCAACTATGCATGCAACTTTAGTATCTAGAGGGTGTCGGCAATCTTTCCATTTAAACTTCCTTAGAGCCACCTGCAGAACAATTGGAGTTTTCGTTAATATTATTCTGAAATTTTGTTTTCAGGAAATTACAGAATATGGTTTATCTCCCCTGTTTTGCTTGAGTTTCGATTGTCACCGTATTAAGGTTTGCAACTGTTCTTATATGTTCGAATCCAATTATATTTTCTATAATACAGAATAAAGCTTTTCTTGTTTACCTTTGTGTACGTGGATGGAGATAAACATTTTTTCTCTTGCAGTTTCAATTTTGATTGATATAATACCGACTGGTGAAACTTTCTTGCTTCCTTCTTAGAATTTGTGATAGTAACTATAATAGGAGAGAATGAGTGAATTTAACCACTAAACACCAACCTAATGCATATAAGAAAATTTTCACTGATTTAATAAGAATCTGCTCTATGAAAACAGAGAAGCATAGTCAACCTCATTATCTTTTTAATTTACCCACTTTGTATACGCTTGACCTAATAGAGATATTTTATTTGGTATTCGCTACTTACTGTGAATTGTAGTAATCTTCCATTTTTGCTCACAAAGAAGAGTGCGTCTTCTGCTGTAACTTTCATAGCTTTACCTGTTATTCCATCCCATGGAGGACCTCCTATTACTTGGCTTCCTTTCCTCATAGCAGTACAATTTATCCATGCCAGCTCATTGCTGCTTCTTTCTCTGATAAGCAAACTACCATATAAGTCAACCATATATAAGCTTCCATTGTAGTTTCCCAGTACCCCTCTCATAGGTGTTGAATGGTCATGCCTTAGCCAAAGCCATACACTTTCAGCATAAAGATATTCAAACGTAAAACCACCATCTGTGATGAGAAAAAATGATCTGCTTCCATGCATCACTCTCAGACGGAAGTAAGTGTTAATCCAATTATCTGGTAAACTATATTCTTCTATAGGGTTTTCTGCTCTACCACCTGATATACTCGGAAATAGGTAATCATACTGTGCTTGGCTCCCCTTTCGCCTTCTTGCTGTTCTTGTAATACCTAAATCATTTGGTTCATCTTTTGTGCCTGCCATGCAATTCAGAGGGCTACGTTCTTCAGTGCAGTACTCTGCGTTCCATCCTTCAGTCTCTGGGGCATCTAGTATAGACCATAAGTACTTAATAGATGCTTTTCTTCGAACGCTAAGCTGATTAGTTGGCCCTGAATTTTCTCCACCTAGTCCAGATAGATGCAGTTCAGAAAGTCTACCATCATCCAGTGGAAAGAGTGTCCTGCCAACTTGAAACGGTAGCCCTACAACCCCTCTGGCCACTTTTGCATGTGGGGGATGCAAGTGAGATATCCATCCTCCAGAAATTTGATTCTCTTGAGAAGTGCCTGTTTCCACATGACAAACTAACAAATATTATGCATTATGCAGAAGTAAGAAGTGCCTGTTTTCACATGAGAAACTAACAAATGTTGTGCATTATGCAGGAGTGAGGTTTATCTAAAATGTTTTCATTGAATTCTCATTTCGAATCTCGAAATGCTTCGTACCAGTTGCATAGAAAATTATTTTAAGAATGATTATCTAGAAGCTACTTTCTGGTATTTGGCACATCCAGCCATCCTTTTTGTCTTCAAACACTAGATCTTTCTTTTGTGAAAAACAAACAGAAACGAAGCAAACAAATTTATATTTTGTTAGATTCATGAGTAAACGGAGAAGATATTCCAATTTCACTAGAAGTCCTTGTAAAATTTGAGTTGGCAAGAGAAAAAAAATGACTAGCCTATGCTTTCTAGAAATTGACTAGACTGTTTTGTTATGAGATGGCATGATGTCTTAGAGCCAGAAAATTCATGGAAAGCTACACTCAAGGATATGGTTGAACAAAAATGTACTCGCTCATCACTATATCAAACATATTGAATATTCCAAACTATCGCTAATATAACACATGACCTGTCCATAGAAATTTTTTATATATGTGTGTGCGTGCGTGTGTGTGTGTATTGTAATAGTCACTTGAAAACTGACTCCCATAGTGAATTTAATCATGTTGAATTAGTTATTATATATCTGTTTAACTCGCCTGAATATTTTGGTATTTGATATTCAAAAACAGCTCCAGCAGATGTAGTCACAAACAATGAGAAGAACTTCTCATTTGATTCATCTTGCTGAACTGGTGTGATAGATGTCGGATGCTTGCCCTCTGGACTTCCATGGATTATCCATTTCCACTTCCTTTGTTGTTTGCGTCTCTCAACTAAATTACCGCCCTGTGTATTTGCAAGATCTTGTGAGGATATGACCTAGAAATATAATATTTGCAATATACTCAGCAAGGTCTTCCTGACATACATACTATCTATACATCATGTCATAGCCCTTAAAACAAAATTGTTGGCTTTGTTGGTATTGTTCTGTATATATGTGTAATCTGAACATGAAATATGTAGAATTTTATTGGAAGTAGAATTTGCTTGAATATTAGTGGTACTTGTGGGGACAAAGACTACCTTAGTTAAAAGAAACAGAGAGATAGAGTGATCTCCAATCAAGCCATGTAAGGTACATGCCATTGATGGTATCAGAGAAGAATTGGCTGATGCTTCTTTGCTCCATATATGTTTCCTCCATGAAGGCTTTGAGATTCTATCATACTCATAAAGGTCACCTGTAGAGCTGTATTTTATAGATTCTTATTTAGTTAATTTGTGAATCCCATATACACACAAAGAGAGAAGGAAATAAAGAGAAGCTACCTTATAGTATACACAACTTCTGGTCTAATATTACCAGCATCAGCTATGCCTGCAACATTTGCACCCGGTGGTCGGCCATGATTTAGCCATCTGTTCTGGGTTTATAGCACAAACGTCGTGAACATTAGAGTCTCCTCATTAGAATCTACAATATAAATAGACTGGAATTCAGAGTTGAAGGCACTAGCATTAGCTATAAAAGCTCTCACTTGCAAAATGAGTTTTACCTTGGAGGCTCAACCTCGCTAAGTTCTAACAGCAATCCATTCTTTGTGCAGAAATAAACTCTCCTGGTAGGCAGCGAAGTAAAATCAATATGTAGGCAACAACATGGAAGTCTTCTGTGTCTATTTCACTTAATTCTAAACATATGTACTCACTCTCCGTCTTGTGAAGCAACACCAGACTTTATTTGGATTATTGATCTTTGTTCTGCTTCTTCGTTTCTGTTTTGATCGATTGCAGGTATAATCTCTACCCAAATTGGCTGTGAATTGTCACCAAGTTGCATCTACAAGAGATTAAGAAACAACTGGAATGGAGTGTTGGTACAAGAGTGTGGAAATGAATGATAAAAAAACTGAGGTAAATATTTGGCGTAGATTGATTGAAGTTCATATGTTAGATTTTGGATGTGTTCGTTGTTTGAACTTAGAATTCAGTAGTCAATCATATAAGTTGCTCTGGCTTAATGTTTACAAAAAGTTTCTTCATCATAGAAATATACATTAGAAAATTTGAAGCAACCAGTACCTGGTACAAAACTCCTGCCTCTGACAGTGCTAGAATTCTCTGGCTGACAATGAAAACAGAGATGGCAGGACCTGCCGATAGGGGCAAATCATGGGGTGCTATCACCCACTGTACTCCATTCCAGAACCTTTCGTACACACAACCACTAACACCAGTTACCCAAATGGATGTCTCTGACATTCTTGTGAGAGAAATTCTTTTTCTCAGAGGCAGAACAATATCAGAGCTTTCATCAACTCCACCATCACCATCCTTTTTCGAGCTTTCTTTTTGTTTAGTTTTTACTTCTTCGAAGTGTCCGTCTTTGTTTGCTCCGTTTTGGTCAATTGAGCCCGCCTTTGTACAGTTATCATTAACACAAGATACAAGATCATACGGGAGTTCTACTTCAATCCAGCTGTTTGTTTCCTCTCTGAACTCCCAGAACCGATCGGTTTTCTGCTCAAACTGTTGACTGCTTTGCTGAACATATTGATGTGGGCACCATGAAGCAGAACCAAGAAAAACTAAATAACTTACTGATAGGAGGACCCAGATGAAAAATATTAAATGGAACATGGACATGGTAACTGCTGAAACAACCACTGAAAAGGCAGAGAGAGAAACAAAAGAAGAGGGCCGGATATGTATTAGAATCACTTCAAAACTAAGATATGCATGTGGTGTTAGTGACAGATTTTTTAGTTGTTTTCGTGTGCCATATGTGGTGACCCAGATGGAGCATATATCAGAAAAGGCCACAGTGAGCTAACCACTCTCATAAGTACTGATCATTTTTGAATCAACACATCCTCCTATCATGGCCTAAACAAAGCCATGAAAGAGAGAGAAAAGAGATTGTTGCTTGTGGTGGTCCATTTGGAGAAGAAGGTAGTTTATAGTTTCTTAGATTATAAATACCTCTAAATTATAGCTGAGCTTTTTGTATTTGTCAACTCCAGTGACAATCAATGACAAAGGCAGTGAGTAAAATAATACAATTAATGGGGTTGCTGAACTTCCTTTCTGATTTGTGATTGCTTTTTCAATTCTTTGGGGGTGGTAAAGTTTTTTTTGTCTTGCCTAATTCTTATGACCTCTTTGTCAATCTTCCACCACCATGGTAAATTTTTTTATTTGTTTTGTGGGAAGTTGTTGCTTTGGTTTTCTCAAGTAATATCTTTTATTGGGCATCCTCCACGGGAAAAATCTTTCACCATGATGTGTGTTGCATTCAGGTGAGCTTCACCTACTTTTGATGATCATAGGTTTTGATGATTGCAGTCTTTGATCAACTTTTGTGGGCTCCATTTTGATGGAAAATCATGCAATACTTGAATAGTTGAATGCCTTCTCCAATGGGTCAGTTGATATTTCTCTTTTAGATGTCTCTATTTTTCTTCCTAGTTTAATCTTTGGTGAATGAAAATGACTGCACAAGAACGCTGTTTTGATTTCTATTTTTAATATTGAGATAATCGTCCATTTAAATTTATACATAAAATTTTGACATACATATAATTTTTTTATAATTTAATATAAATTTTAAAATTTGACATGATGTGATTATCGAAACATTTCAACGGAAGATCTTATGCTTTTAATTATATCATTTCAAGAATTTTTATATTTAATATTAGTAGTTTTTATATTTATGAACTAATAAATAAAAGATCTGATTGATCGGATTATGTATCATTAATTATTATCATATTTAAATTATATTTTGATTTATTCAACATTTTTGTTTAATTTAAAATTCATTAATTTAATGATTAAAAAGGCTCTTTAAACAAATTTGATTAAAAAGATTCCATTGAGATTGGTCATCCTTGATGGCCCCTTGATCATTTGATTCATTTTATTGCCGTTGGATGCTTGGATTTTTTGGTATCCAATCATCAATCAATATGTTTTCATTGGTTGGCCCATTTCAAAGGCTATTAATCATCATCATCATCGCTCCTCTTGGACGGTCTTGATTTTTGGCTGGGGCCCATAGAGGATGATGAGCGGCCTATGATTTGCTGCCAAAAACAAGTGGGAGTGTCCACTTGTTAAGATCTTAGAATCTTGAGGTCAGCCACGTGGATCAGCCGATAGAATCTTGGCCAGTTTTACGTGGCTCTAAATCAAGATTCCAAAAATTTAACTTGTGGTGTGATATTAATAAAATAAAAAAGAAGCCCGTTAATTGACTTTTTGTGTTTGTGGGCATTAAACTAAACGGGAGCGCCCAAATTGCCTGCGAATGGACAAAGACAATTATTGACGTGTGATTCAAAATTAATTGCTAAGATTTACATTTTTATTAAATTTGTCAGTTAATTCATGACTTTAAAGATCTTAGAAATCAATTTTTGCCGCCGGAGAGAATTGGTTTTTTTTTTTTTTTGAAACTACTAAAAATCTAAAATAGTGGGGGTAAAGCAGGATCCCTACCTATAATATAATTTATGTAAGAGAAAACACATACATAAGGAAGTGACATGAACCAAAAACCTCATCGATAAGTGAAAACATACTAAATGGTAATATAATAAAACTAGCGTCTGATATGTGGACGCATAGGCATCCATATGAAAAATCTTAGATAAACCTATAGGCAGATTATGGATCGATAAGAATCGATGAGTGGAACAAAGTACTGGCCTAATTGGCTAAAAAGTCAACTGCAGACGTAGCTTCACGATACATCATGCCGAACCACAACCGAATAAGAGGATACCAAAGATCGAACTCGACGCAAAGGCAAAGTATAATCCTATCAACAAAGATCGAAGTCCGACGCATGGAGAGAATTGGGTTAGCGTTTGAGATGTATAAATAGAAATATAAATAAAATAAATTACTTTTGTAAAATAATTGAGGAAACAAATAAGTATTTTTGGATTTTACTTTTTTTAAAAAAAAATATGAATAAAATTATACTTTTTAAATAATACACCGAATTTATCTAATAAATGAGATGTAACTTATTTATTAATTAGAAAGTTTTGATAGTGCAATAATATTTTAGTTGAAAAGGATTATAAAGTCAAAAGTAACAACTTATTCGCACACAATAGAACATTGTTGTGGTTTTATTTTTAGCCCAATAATATTTGTGTGCTGAATATATTTTACATGATTCATTAAGCTAATTTTTCAAAAAATCCCAATAAAGTGCCGGTGAAATTTCACTTTAAGAGGTGTCATAATTGGTCGAAAATTTATTAAGAAGAAAATGAAAGCATGGTTGGCCATAATTGAGTTTCGAATAGAGCTTCCAACAACACACGGGGATACATTATGTACACTTATTGCAATTATTAATGTCACTACATGATAGAGACTAGCTAGAGAATATACAATTTCATTTATAAAATAAATAATAGTGTGTCGAAGGGGACGTGCTCAAATAAATTGATTCCCCATGAAAATGCTTATGGCTTTTCTTGTGGAAAAGTAATTTTGGGTTTTATAATTCATTAATTGTGAGTTTGTGACACTCCACGTTTGCCTAGTCACTGTTAAAGGGACGTTTGATGGTGTCCAAAAAAAAAAAATTATGGGGTTTATCATACATTATTCTTTTCAAGATTTTTCTCTATTGTCAAATGTTGACGGCCAAAAAAAAAAAAAGGGAATATATATATATATATATATATATATATATATAGACTAAATTGCCATTAAAATTATTTTTGTTAATTATTAATGATGGCGGCAGAAATAAAATTTTTAAATATTAACTAAAAATATGTCGCGTCAAGAAAACTACTTAATTCTTTGTTGGAGTCAATTAGTTGGATTTATAAACACAAAGAGATTCGGGGTTCAAAATTCAATCCTAGTGCACATATGTAATTATGAAAATAGCAAAAGGTCAAAACCCAAATAAAACAATTACAAGAATTTTTGCATAAAATCGTTTTATAATATATGGTTTGATTGTATTTTCAACTATCAAATGAATCTGTCAAAGCCCAAGTAGAAGGATTTATATTCGAATGCTTTAAAAGTGCAAAGACTAAAGAATTCTATTAACTGTAGATTTGAGTTTGATAGGACTAATAGCTCTGCTCTAGTCCCTCGAACCCCCAAAGGCTATAATCTGGCAATAATGCCGTTTCGCCCGAGCAATTAAACATTCATATAATCTAACATTAAATTTTGCTCGGGCAGGCAAAACACAAAAATGGCGAGTTTTGGTGGAGCTGGGTGCGTTTAATTTGATATTAATCTTTTATCTTTACAACTCAATCTCCGCAAACATTTTAAGAGCCCGTTTGGAATTGCTGCCATGAAGCACAACTGTCACTGTCAAACTGATTGATAGCATTCTCATTCTCAAATAGATTTCAAGAAAATTAGAGACTTGCAACTAGCTGTGGCAACACAACCAACTCTCCCAAACGGGCCCTAATGAGATCAACATTAAGCGAAGGCTAGTTATACCTGTGTTTTGGGTGAATAAGTGAAGAGCAAAACTAAGGCAGAGATAGCTTCCTCCGTCAAATGTTATGGTGTCAGAGAAGATCCATTTAATTGTTTGAAGTCGATGAGCATGCCTCACAATTAAATTCATTTTGTTGACAAGTTTGAATTGAAATTTAATGTCACGAAAGTGAAAGTGGTTGAGAATTGAATTCTCACATGATGGAATATGAGAATGGCACAATACTTGTTACCTTTGCCAAGATTATCAAGCTGAGAAATGAGGCTATTTCAACATATTTTGTTCTGTTCTTATTTGAGAGCAAAACATTTTAATTATTTATTTTTTATTACATGAGATTATAATTCATATTATAATTGATATTTATAAATCAAACTATTACTAATAATTATATTTGTGGAGTTGAATTTATTGTCCTCACATTTAAAGGACAGCAGTTTATTCCGGTAGTGGTAAAACATTTCATTTAGGGTATATTTGAGATTGAAATACTGTAATTTAAAATTAATAGTTATTGTAAAAAAATTATAATTATAAAATAAAAATTAATAATATGTAATAAATATAATTTTGATAAAATTATTAAAGATATAATAAATTTTACACATATAAATAAAAAATTATATTAATATATCTTTTAAACTACAACAATTAATATTTACTAAATACATTAATATCATAATTTTAAAATTATAATTATCTAATCTCAATTTCAATCGTATTCTCGATATTTGAAAAGAGAGCTGCTCTTATTTGAGAGCAAAGCTCTTTTCTGTTTTGCGGAAGCATAACCCACGGGTCTTGAGCAGGTTCTTAGAAAAAAATTCTCTTCAACAGCAGACCCCACGAAAACGAACTAAGAAGAGTAGGGTGTTTGATTTTGTGTCCGCTTATAGGCACCGAAATAAATAGCTGGATAGGTTTCTTTCTTAATTCTAAAAGGGTAAACGTGTTGCATCATACATGGCTTAGTTGGAAAAGTGTCATAAATAGCTTAGGATTTCCCGTGTCAAAAGGGACAATGTTAATGAATAATGATATTTGCATGGGAAATATCATTACTCTTAATTCTAATATATATACATATATTTTTACCATATGACAAACCCTTTCAGCCTATTAATTTTATCTTTACGTATAAGTGTGCCTATCTCATTTGGCAAGTCACATATACAGTATTATGAAAAGCTTCATATACATCATCGCATGCAAATATCATTACTCTCTGTATATATTCACGAAAAGATATATAAAATAATACTTGGTACACTTTAGTGTAAAGTTTGAATTTAACATACCTATAATTATAATAAATAACTCTATAATAAAATTACAATGAGTTAGATAAATGAAATTTGATAAAGAGAGAGGGATCACAATAAAATAAATTATGATTAGAGGAATTATGATAAAAAGTACTAATATTAAGACAAAAAAAGATAAAATATATTGATAGAAGCAACGGTAAATTAACTAGATTTAATTTACTCACTCAATATCAAACAAGATCGATCAATTGAATTCTAGTTTACCGTTGTTTTTTGTCGAACACTTTGTCAATATTTTGTCTTTATCATTTTTGTGCGAAAAACATATCAGTAAATTACTAATTTATTAAGCAATGCCGCAATAGTGACCTATGTGGTGCAAATGTATAAATTATGCCTTGAAAGTGAAAATGTAAAAAGAATAAGGGTCCAGAAGCTATTATTCCAAATTAAAAATAAATATAAAATGAAATATTGGAAAAACCCTAAACTGACACTGCATCCTCACCTCTCCGGGTTTTGGGAAAGCTCACTAACTCGCGCCACAAATTGTCGCTGTTCACTTGTGAGTTTTGTATTAGATTAGGGTTTTGCTTGAATTTTTATGAGTTGCTTGCTTCCTTGTACTAATCATTCCATTTCAATACGAATTTATCAGCTGTTTTCAAATATCCGATATGATTCCCGGGGTTACCCGACCCGTTATCGTATAATTCTTCTTTGTTGATTTAATTTATTTCAGTTTCATGCTTTGATTGACTGCCCGGAAGCTTAAAACTGCATGTAACGGTTTAACATTTTTCAGTTTGTTATTTTGCTTATAGTTTTATGTGGCAATGCCTATACGAAGCTAACCATTTTTATTTTGCTACTTTTGTGGCAGAAGCCAGACAACAAATGGATGCTAGATTAGCAAATACGTGGAGGTTAACTGTGAATGAGAAGAAATTTATAGAGACTGCACTTACTTCTGGTATCAGAATCGATGGTCGCAACCCTTATGAGTATCGTAAACTATCCATCAAGTTTGGCAGGTACATATTAGCTCTTTCCTAGATAGAGGCAAGAGACACATATTCGCTAACACGTACACAAATGTGTTTCTTGGTTTAGGCGAAATGTTTCGTATTCTGATTCTTTTTTGCTTAACATGTTCTTTTGCCCTGCTGCAACTCCACTTAGTTTCGAGGTTATAATAAGGGCTTATGTCCTTACATGATATACTGTAGTTTAATTTTTTACCCCAATTATGGTTAGCTATTTGCCAGTTCCATAATCAAAGACTATTTTCCATTTTTCTTGTTTTGGATTGATGTGATCTTGTACTGTAAGTGTTTGCATTTTCATATTTTTCCCAGATTTTTGTTATTGCTTGTTGTGAGGATATGTTCATAGGACCTGAATGGGCGTTTTAATTATGTGTAATTACGCATAGAGGATAAGTCAACTAAATTATATTGATAGTGTTTTAATTTTCTGGTGGATTCTCTTTCCTTGCATGATTGCAATATTATTGTTTTATTGGTTCGGTAAACAGATTGTTTAATGTATTATTTTCCATTTGTGTTGATGTTATGATGAATGTGCAGGGAAGATGGTTCGTCAGAAGTTCAGCTAGGTCAGACTCATGTAATGGGTTTTGTAACTGGCCAACTGGTTCAACCTTATCGGGACCGACCTAATGAAGGGTCATTGTCAATCTTTACTGAATTCTCTCCAATGGCTGATCCCTCGTTTGAGCCAGGTCGCCCTAGTGAATCTGCAGTGGAGTTGGGACGAATAGTAGATCGTGGTCTGAGGTGATAATTTATATATGTTTCTCAAAATCTACTTTTGTCATTGTTATCGTTATTATTGTTTTACAAAACTTTTGTCTTCATTAACTTGTATTTTTAAAATTGGCTTGAAGTTAGTCACCTTTTAAATCATTTTGAAGGTCTTAAACTTACATGATACGTACCTTGTTCAATGAATTTGTGTGTTACAAAACAATCTTGTGATCTCCATCTTCCCAAGTTTGCATTAAAAAGTTATTTATAATTCTTAAAACACTAAGGTTTCCTGAAATTTTGGAAAGTCCTATTGGTGGGACTTAGCAAGACTGAGGACTGCCTGCGAAACCTATCTTTCTTAGCCTTTTCGATGAAAACACAAGTTCTACATGGCAATTATCCATTCAAATAAAAATTTTTGAATGTTTTGCGGAATCTTGCAGAGAAAGCAGGGCGGTGGATACGGAATCACTCTGTGTTCTAGCTGGGAAGTTAGTTTGGGCTATACGTATTGATCTCCACATTCTAGACAATGGGGGGTGAGTATCCATAGACAGGGGTGGACCCAAGACTTTTTATTATCTCGGGCTAATTTATAAATTTATGGTAAATATATGTGTGAATGTCGGTTCATGTAAATGAGTTAAAAAAATAAAAATAAAATAAAAACATATGGATCAAGCAACGCCACATCAAAACTCTTAGTAAAATACATATATTTAATAAAAGATTGACAACAATACAATAAATTTGCTTGTAATACAAATTATTAAAATTGTACATTAAAAAAATTATTTGTGAAATTTTTTTATTTGAGTAATAGAGAATGTGATATATTTGAATAATTTGATTTAATGAAAAGAAAAAGAACAAGTATGATTGTGAAGGAAATAAACCATGAAATTATGAAAATGTTGTTAATTTTTACTATATCATTGAGTAATGCTGGGGATCCCAACATTTGAGTCCCAATTTGAGCTCCAACTGATGTGGCATTCATTAGTTAGTTGGTAGAATAGAGTAATAAATAATTTTACATCAATCATCCAATAAATGAGTGAGGCATAGTGTTGAGATTCAAATTGGGACTTAAGTATTGGAATCTCTAGCATCATTGCTTTAGTTAAAGTAAGGGATTCTCTTATTGTAAAATTACTCCTAGTAGCAATGTTATAATATATTGATATATATTTTTTTGATTATACCAAATCATAATTTTCTTTTTTAATAATAAGTTAAAGCAGTACTAGCATTTTAGCCTTCTAATGATTTCAATTTATTCAATAAATATATAATTGAATCATTTTATAAAATAAGTCTGTAACTCTAATTACAAAAAAAAGTTGAATTTGGGATATACTTGAAAATATAATAAAAATTCTATTATATTATGAAAAATTATAAAAAGTTAAGCTGTATAAGTGAATTTTTGAGGGCTAGAACAGGCATAGGCCGGCCTCTGTCCATATGTTTGTGTGTGTGTTTGTATTGTTATTTTATCTGACCAATGTTTAACGTCGTGTTCTAGTTGATTTTAATCATTGTGTGGGAACAGAAATCTTGTCGATGCTGCCAATATTGCTGCTTTGGCTTCTCTCCTGACATTTAGGAGGCCTGAATGCTCACTAGGAGGAGAAGATGGTCTTGAAGTGATTGTACATCCACCCGAGGTTACCTCTACTGTTGATTGAAATTTAAATGTTATTGTCAAACAACTGTATATAAGCATCATTCAAACTTAAGGAAGCATTTCCACTGTATTGATGCTTCTATGGCTGATATTTTTGTTTAATAAATGAGAGAGTACCTGATTGGGCGTTGAATATCTGAGGATTATATTTTGCCTTGCTATTTTACCTTCAAAATGAGTTACTAAGATATGATTTTTTGTTGTTTTGAAAGATAATGAGGAACACTACTTTCAACTGCTGAAGAGGGTTATATAGTAGTGAAGGATTAATCTTTCAATGTAACTAGAAAAAGATATGATAAAACAGGAATGATTAGACCATTACTCTCCTGCCTGGTCTACTCTTTCCAAAATTCAGCTGTTTAGTCTTGCTCTTGGATATTGTTAGAAAAGCATTTTGGTCCAATCATAAAATATCAATATTCATGGAGAACTTTCCTTGAAATGTGCTGATCTGTATATTAAATGGATATTAGTATGCATCTATGCCACCACGTCACACCTGTCTGCAATAGTTATTCTTCCTGATAGTTGTTTCACGTTTTTATTATTTATTAACTGGTTTATCAGTGTTGTTATTGACAGGAGAGAGAACCACTGCCGTTGACAATACATCATCTTCCTATTGCAGTTACTTTTGTATTTTTCAGTTGTGAGAGCTTGTTGGTAAGCCAACTTTGATCCTTTAAATTCTTTCTGTAATCTTCAATTATGCATATTCATGCAACTAATGAGACAAAATGCCATGTAGGTGATTGATCCAACTCATCATGAAGAAGCTGTTATGGTGGGAAAAATGACTGCTACACTTAATGCAAATGGTGATGTTTGTGCTATTCAGAAACCTGGAGGGGAGGGTGTCCTGCAGAGTGTTATCATGCAATGTTTGAGGCTTGCATCCAGGATTGCTAGCGACATGACAAAGAAGATAAAAGATGCTGTGAGTTTCTGCTGTTCAAAACATTCTTTTGAAAACAGAGGTTTTATCTTTCTAACCATTCTATTGTATGCATGAAATATGCTTTAGTTATTGCTGGTTGAATCTCGGCAATCAGGTTTGGAAATGGTAATAGTTGTGTAGAGTTTCAACTTTTGTTCTACCTCAAGGTTTAACACACTACCAATTTTTTTTTTTTTGAAGTGATAGACAAGTGAAATTTGATCCTTATTTGTTTTATTGTTTGAATACATAAGCTAAGTCCTGGTAATTCCGTTATTGGTTGACTTTGATGCATGCATAGGAGTGCTATAAAGATATCTTTAGAGTATTGGTGTCTGCGTTTTATGAGTCATCCCATTCTGACTTTGCTCATGCCTTTTCTCATTACTATATTCCATATTTTGAAGATGTATTTGTGAACTATTTGTCATTACTTAGTTATTGGTTCTGCCTGAAAATTGGCCTCAGCAAACCTTTTCTATCTCTCCCCCGCGTTTTAAATATCTTGTTAAATATTTTAAATGAGTCTAATCACAATTAATTGAGTCTAAGAATTTTCACCATGTTGACTTTTCCTATAGACATTTGATCAGCTTTAAGTAAAGGAACGGAATCAGAGGATCAAATGTTGAAAATTTGACTTTTATGTATTTTGGGAACTGTATGAGGCTGGTTTTAAAGTGATTGCTATATTCAACGGTTCAACACGGGATTTTTCCTCTGATTTCATTAATTTTTTTCCTCTTTCGCCTTGGTTATTTGTACTAAATTTTTGGCACATCAAACTAACAATTTCTTGCTCCTGGAAAATTTCTATGATATGTGTAGGTTGAAACATACAACACAGAAAGAGCATTACGTAAGATCAAGCGTCACCCTACTTCCATTAATTTGGATGGTAGTGCTAATTTGAAAGAAAAACAAAATGAACCATCTGGCCATACTGTTGTGAATGAGATGTCAAGGAAACATTTGGAGAAGCCAAGGCTTGCATCTGAAGAAAATGCAAGTCCAAGTAACAATGGTGAAGGTGAATCCAAATCATTAAATGTTGGCAGAAGTAGCAGGAGAGATGATGCCGCTGCTAATTTTGTTGGTGGCGCTGCAAGTTGGTACGGTGCTTGCCTTTCTAAGTTCCTATTAAGTTTTGCATCATACTTTTAGGTAAACATGTTTATGGAAGTACTCAGCTTTCTGTATTGATGGAAGACCTCACATTTAGTAAAATGACCTTTATACATAAGCAGTGGCAAAGTTGAAAGATTTTAATTAATTACAAAAATGCCCTTATTGGAACTTATATTAGAATTTTTATATTGATTAGTTATACTGCCTCTTCAACTATTGTCAAATTCTTGTTAGAGTTCATCTCTCTTTCAACTTCAAGCCCTCGTCTTTTCATGTCTTCGTGTCTAAGTTTAAGCTTTCAACAATAAAAATAAAAAGCATTTACAAATTCCAATAATTTCATTTGTATAGAAGAAATATAATATTTTGAGGAGTAAGGTTTATTATGTCCCTTATAAGGTGTATCTTTAATTTCTTATTAATAAATTGTCTCGAATGATACAAAAGCGTTTAATTAGGAAAAAGTTCAGCCCACCCCAAAAATTGTTGCTAGCTTCACCGCTTTATGTAAGACATAAAAGAGATTTTGTTTTTTTTAAACTCCATCAAATTGAGTTTATAGAGAACAACCTCTGGATGCCTGAAAAATTCATTTTTATTGGTTCAAAGCTCATTTCTCTGCTCTATGCTTTTGGTTTCAATTTCTTGTCTCATATTTATCTCCATCTGGTGAAAGCTTGAACTGAATAAGGGGTTAGGATGGTCCATTTCAGGTTCACTTGTTGTGGTACGTTTATGAAATAGCTAATCTCTTCGGAGATGTCAATAATTTATAAGTTTTATTCCATACTGTTGTTATAGGTGAAACCATTACATTTCTGATTATTTCCTTCTGCATTTGTCTTCTAATCAATAAAAGGACCTTGTATTTCCCTTTTCATACTTGTTATTCATGTAATAGTAGGATTAGTGAAGTTTCTTGGGTGCTCAACACCTTCAAGTTCAAATCTTACCTCTGAGGCAAACATGAGTTCAGATTTGGGAAAAATGAAAGTTCAGATTTGGAAAACATGAACCTTCTCTGAAAGGGATTAGTGCAATTTAAATGATGTCACTCAACTCATTTCATTTGAAAAATTCTTACTAATGTCTAAGTTGATCCTTTTTTAATGCTATAATGGCATAGCAAACTTGTTTATTGTTAATTTTTTTTTAATTGCTTGAAAAATTCTCTTGGAATTTTAGGCATTCCTTTAGCTTTACTAAAGGAGAGACCATTTTTCTCTAAAGGCTGTAGCTGGATATCATCTGTCTGAACTAAATGATCCATCTTTTCCACAGCAGCAACTCTTTGTTTAGCTTTTTGTAATTTTTGAATATTTTTTAAATGCAATAATGAATGATTATTGGACAATTGTCGTCTTAACAAGTCTTTTTAATTTTTTTTTTTCCTTTCTGTCTTGTTCTGGTAGTGTGACTTGAATTTGTTAACACTGATATTACTGTATTTGCTTTGATTTGGTGATCATTATTTCTTAGATATTTTACCTTTTCCTCTCAGGGATCCTTACTCAAAGGGTGTTGATTCAGATTTCCTCAAAGCTTCTCTAGCTTCGCGAGGTACATTTTGAAATTACTCTTAGAAGCATAAGAAACTGCATTGGCATTGAGCTGCATATATTTTGTAAACGAGTGTACTTTGAATTATAAACTTTCTTTATCATTGGCTATTTCGGGTGGCAAAATCTGGGGAGAGAACGAGCCACTGGGGCAGATGGCCAGTGGTGCATATAGTCTAGAGAGTGAGCATGTACTGGGGACACATAATATTCACGGAGAAACTGATCTGTGTGAAGCTTACAACTTGCAGGAACATTAACACCAAAGAAGAAACAGCGAGACCCAACAGGTGAAAGAAAGCCCAGTGAATCAAAGCCAGAGGAACCACCTGAAGATGTTATTCCAACATCTTCCGCAATGGATGTTTCTGAAACTAGAGTACATAAAGGGGGAGAGAGAACATTGAAGGATGCTGTGAAACCAAAGCACAAGCGGAAAAAGAGGGTGTCCTCTTCTACAGCTGATGCAAGCTAGATGAACTTCAGCCAATTGAACCAATAGGAATATTCCCCTTGCTGGTATGTTATTCAGCTCTCATTCTTCAATTATTTTTCCTGATATTTCTCAAATGCTTCATCAATTGCAAGTCAATTTTCCGAATAAAGTTTTATCAAAAGTATGCAGCGATCAGCTCTATGCTATCAAATAAATTTTCCAATAATAAAATTCCTACTTGTGATACAACTTCATTTTTCTCTTGAAAAATCTTTTTAAAGGGCCCAATTACAATGCATTATTATTTTATAGGACTTGGCTGCATTATTCATTTGGAAAAGAAGGGATGATGCTCATCATCACATTTTGGTAGGAAATTGAAGTCTGAGATTTCCTTCATGCTTTGCTTGGAAGGAATGAATGGAACAATATTCACCAGAGGGCCAAATAGAAATCAGAAAGAGAACTCACACACTTTGGCACCAAACGTCTGTTGTACTAGTCTCATGCCGAGCTGGTTTCTTGTTGGCTAAATGGAGATCAAGCAGCTAACTGATTGTAAGAACTGCTGCTGTTTGGCAGTGTAGAATCTGAGAAAAGTTATTATTTAAACTATAATATCCAGCTAATTTTGCCAGGAAGGAAAGGAATTGATTGTGTATATACACGGCAAGAAATTGTTGTGTGCATTATTCCAGATTTGCCTGATGGATGAAATTTACAAAAAAGTCTTGAGATAAGAACTCCATTCACATGGGGTGGAAAGGAAATTAGATTGCCGTTAGGCTAAATCATAATAATAATGAAAAAAATATATGAAGAAATGCATGTACGCATATTTGGCAGATGAAATAAAACCTCGGAACTTCTTAGTATTTCTCACTCTCAGCATTGACTAGGAGAGAGGATCGCCTACACAATCTTCCCTACCACAAACAGGTTTCGCTTACCTCCGGAGCCTCCAATGACTCTACGGGATGCATTTCCGCATACTAAGAAATGATGGCCATCATGGAATATGTACGAGGAAAGCATTTGAGCTGCATCAACTCTGGAGCTATTGGGCTGTTTATTTTCCAGTCATTGATGCTTTCTTGTTTGCCTGGTGTTTTCAAGCGTCTTTCCAAAGCCAAATACAATGATCCCATTAGTTAAAAGGGCACTTTTCTTGATGATGAATCCAGACATCATTAATTGAGGGGTTTATGGCACCGCAGAACTGCTTTGCTTTTGCTGTGGGTTTGACTGTTGTTATTGATTTGAGTCCAGAAAAAGTACAAAAAAATCTTAGATACTCTTTGGTGTATACTCTTGTTTGTTTTACATTCTTATGCGTATAGTTATTATTTAATAGTTAATTGAAAGGTGTATGTGGTATAAAAATAAACGAGGGTTTATACATAGAGATTATTCGATATTCATTTTACTAAGGAGATTGGAAACCAACATAATTACTAAGCTACATGCAGATGCCCGTCCCTTTTAAAACCGGAGTAAAATTTTTACGCTAATTAGATGACATGTCATCTCTTTAAAAAATAAATAGGTGATATTTCATAAGTAGTATGCCCTTGCATATGCAGCAGACGATCGTTTATAATTAAATTAAAAAAAAAATATTCGTATAAAAAAATAATGATTTTTTTATAAATTTATCTTTATTATTATTTTTCCACAAATTTACTTTTTTTCATTCCCTAGCACAGCAATAAACTCTCGCAATTATTAGAAGACTGGAATCCTGTACTTCAGAGTTAAAGAAAGGAGTACCGACCAATCTAGTTAAAAAATTAATGATAAAATTAAAATTTTAAATAAGTGATAATATTTTATTAATATAAAAGGGATTTTAGTTAAGATAGCATGATTGAACAAATATCAAATTCTAAGAACAAATTAAAAAAACAAAATCAAGTATGAAAACATGAAATTTTACGACCTATCTTGAATTTTAGTACAACCAAACAACACATTAAACTTCGTCTGATATACAAAGCCAAGCCGGGGGCACTTGCCTCTAATGTTTCTTTATTTAGATTGTTCCCGAACACCTTCAATTTACTAACTAAATGGACCTCTAATCAATTATCGGTGGTTAATTAAAGAATCCACTTGATTAATTCTCTCCCAAACTATATATAATTCTCTATGAAAACGTAAAGCAAATAAATTGGTGTTTTCAGTTATTGCCAATAACATACAGTTTACCATTGATTTTGATACTATTTAATTTTAAACTTGCAATTTAGCTATCTAATATAAGTGGAAGCAAAATTCTAAGCTAGTTTTAATACTTGATAGATCTATTAAGTGAGTCGAAATAAACTAATTTAAAAACACCAATAAAACAGTGGATCTGGGCTCTTTTTTTTTTCCATAATAATTTTTTATGTACATATATATCATTGTACAAATAATTAAAGTAAGTATAAAATCAAATTAACATTAACTTATAATCTAAATCGTGGGTTGATTTATTTTATACTATTTCAACGGACAAGAATTCTCTATTAATTTTTTGGGTTGATTTATTTTATATTATTTCAACGGACAATGATTCTCTCTTAATTTTTGTGATAATTAAGTAAACTTTTTCAATGGCTATACACACTTAACTAATTATTGAAATAAAGAGGTTAGAAGAGATAAAAATTACGAAAGGATCCTAGTCAATTTCTAATACCCTCTATAACCATACAAATCAAACAAATCAAATTTATGGTTAAGGCTTATGAAGATATGCGAACTAAAAATTAAATAAATAATTATTATGCTTTTTTAAGAATCATTTGGAACATAGCATTATTATTATTTTTATTATTATTATTGAATGATCATGTCTACTCAACTCTCGTTGCCTTTTACAACTTTTACAGTCTTAAAGATACCAAATCGTAAAATAAATTATGTACAAAGCACATGCCAGAAGTAAAAGGAGACTTAAAAGGGGTTCCCATCTGAGAAACCAGTCTATTAATATAGCCTTCCATCCGCTCTTCTTAGCTGGGGGCTTCATCTTCAGCTTGCAGGAATCCATACTCATGCTTGCCAAGTTCTCATCATTTACTGTATCTGTCTCTGAATCTCCGTGAACAGGCCTTGGAACATGAAAGCAACCATGGAAAAGAGGATGCTGCAAGGCTTCAGCGGCCGTCGGCCTTTTGCAGGGATCCCAAGAACATAGCAATTCAATGAGGCTCATTTCATCGTCATTAGCTGATGGGATCAACAAAGAGAGATTGTTTCCTTCTAACTTCGGAAATTTGTACCCATAAGCCTTTGCGAGCTCGAGTCCTTCAGCCCAGGATTCCTCTGTAGGACTCCCAATTGCATTGCAGATTTTGTAGAGCTGATCATCTTCACAAGTACCCGGAAACAAAGGATGAAGTGTAATCAACTCCGCCATTATAAGCCCCAACGCCCACATATCAACTTTTGAGGTATATTGGCCCGACATTAACAGCATCTCCGGAGCTCGATACTGCAATGTTGTTATATATTCCGTATAGGGAGGACAAGAATCAACCTCCCAAGCAAGTCCAAAATCAGCAATTTTAATCGTGTCATTAGAAACAAGCAAGTTTTTCGGAATCAGGTCTCGGTGAAAGTAACCCTGCCGGTGCATGTAATTTAGGCCCTGGAGAATTTGGAAGCACCAATTTTTGATTTCTGCTTCCGAGAAATATTGCTTTCTGTTTGACATAAGTTGGTGCAGGTTACAGTCCATGTACTCAAACACGAAGTATAATCTGTAGTTTTCGCTGGCGAGTTCTTGAAGCTTTACAATGTTTGGATGATTATTTATCTTCCGCAAACATTTCACTTCTTTCAAATTCAAGCAGTCTTCCCAAGAAAAAATTCTTCGTTTTAATGCTTTGATTGCAACATATTCTCCAGACTGGTTCTTTGTAGCTTGCCAGACTTTTCCGAATGATCCCTCTCCAATTTGCTTCATCAATGTGTAATTTTCCATTTATTCAAGATTTAAAATAAAAATTAAAAAAAAAACTCAAGAGCGTCTTAAAGTATTTTAACAAAATTTGTTTACAGAATTTGTTTACAGCTAGTGAATGAAGGGACGTTAATATATCGAATAATAAAGTTTTCCTATTATGGGAGAAGAAGGAATCCTAATAGAATTGGGATTACTAATCCATCATTTTCAAACACATTTCAATTGTACTTTTCAAAAATACATATATATAATGGAAAAGTAATTATTAAAATTTTCAGTTTCCATATAATTAATTTAGATGAAAAAATCACCAAATCAACGATCAGGATTTCTCCAGCATAAGTCTCAAGTGAGTTCCAATCAAATATTAATCACTGATTCATTGCTTTCCTTATCCAATTAAATAATGAAAAATTAGTGTCGTGTCAATAAATCTCATATCAATTCCCCTAGAATTACACTTCTACTATTAATAAAACTTCAATTTATCTCCTCTATTTTTAAATCTGTCATTTATAGTTTGAACTTTGAGGACGAAATTGGGGATGGCTGAAGAAGAAGAGTCTTTTTCTTTGTTGACTTTGAAGGATTTTGAATAACGAGGAATCGATATTGGAAGAAAATGGACTGGCCTTGAAGCTTTAATGGCTGTTGCGAGTTTGGCTTCTGAGAAACTTAAGCAACAAGGTATAATTTGTAAAGAAATAGAAAAGTCTACAGTGAGTTGTTTGGATCAAATAAGAGATTTTGAATCTGGAAGCTCTTCAAGATTATGTAATGAGTCTTGGACAATGCTGGCTAGGGTTTCTGATGGGAAAGCAAACGAAAGAGAAAAGACTCTCAAGAAACCTGGTACTTATTACAACTTAGTTTTTGATGACTTGTATTCCAAGAAAAGGCTCTCAAGAATCCTTCGTCAGTGCCAAATAGTCAATTCCTATGAATCAAATAAAGTCACCAGACTTCTTAACCGATGATGAGAGAGACTTGAAAATAAAGAAGAGATGAAAGTGAAGTTCATTGATCCTTTGCTTCGAGAATGTGATGACATGATTTTAAGCTACGAAGGATGTCGATATTTGATGCGAATAAGAAGGAGATAGCGTGTTGCCTTTGCTCTGTGTTTATAAAAGAATGGATCAACGTTAAAAATAGGAATAAGCTGGAACTTGATGATGAAATTCAACTGTGGAAGTTCAGGTCACCAGCTGAAGAACTTTGTTTTGCACTTGCATTGGTTGATCGCAATAATTGAAGAGATAAGCTTGTAGAGACAAGAATAGTAAGAACCTTGGAGATAATAGTACAAGAGAAGATGGTAGCCATGGCTGCAATTATATTTTATAATAGAGTCCAACAAGTCAAGGCATGGGAACAATTACATACTACTCCTAATACCCATGTAGGTATGATGATTTATTTATTTATTTTATGTTTTCACATATTTAATTTATTCTTTAAGTACAAACACTTTCATTTTTTTTTAATATGGATACTATAAATTCATGTAATTTAATGGCATTAGTTGCATAATTTAACAGCGTATTCGCAAAAAATAGGATGTCCGCATTAGAGAAGAACTATATATATGATCAAATATCTTGATTGAAATGTTAGATATTGATGTGTACCTAAGACCTTTAATTGATGAATTAAAGGAATTGTGGAATGTTGGAGTAGAGACTTATGATGCTTCAATTCAATGCTGTTTTAGATTACATGCACCAATATTGTGAACAATTAATGACTTTCCTGCTTATGGTAACTTATATGGGTCGAGCACGAAAGGTTATAAAGCTTGTCCTGTGTGTAATGGACAAACATCTTTAGAGCCATTGCGTAGTAAAATATGTTATATGGGACATCATAAATTTATGCCAAGTAGCCATTTATGGCGAAAGAGTAGACTACATAATGGTAAATTAGAAAAGAAGCCTGCTCCAAAGAAGTACTCAGGTCATGACATTTTAAAGCAGCTAGAAGTGCTTTGCACATATAAACCAGGGAAGCATCCTAACAATAAGGATAGAAATAGAAAACGAAAACCAGAAGAGTTAAACTGGACCAAGAAAAGCATATTCTTTGAGTTAGAGTATTGGCCAACTTTGAAACTTCGTCATAATCTTGATGTGATGCATATTGAGAAGTCATAATCTTGATATGATGCATATTGAGAAGAATATATGTGAAAGCCTTGTTGGATATTAATGGCAAAACAAAAGATACTATTAAAGTAAGATTAGATTTGCAGGATATGAACATTAGAAAAGAGTTGCATCTTACAACTCAAGGCAAAAAACTAGTGAAGCCTCATGCTTGTTACACTTTAACTTCAGGTGAAAGGATTAAGTTTTGTCAATTCTTAAAGTCAGTGAAATTTCTAGATGGATATGCATCTAATATAGCCAAGTGTGTGAATGTGAATGAAGGTAGCTTATCAAGCTTGAAAAGTCATGATTACCATGTCTTGCTGGAACGCTTACTTTCAATAGGAATACAACCTTATCTACCAAAATATTTCAACACGACAATTATAGAGTTATGCAATTTCTTAAGACAATTGTGTGCAAAGACAATTACCGTAGCTTATTTAGATGTTCTTGAAAAATGAATTAGTATGATTCATTGCAAGCTTGAACGTATATTTCCTGCTGTAATTTTTGATATAATGGTGCATTTGGCTGTGCATTTACCTCGGGAGGAAAAATATGGTGGCCCTGTCTCATTTAGATGGATATATCCAATTGAAAGGTAATTATATTTTACACTAATGTTATTAATTATTTAATTAATTTCTCTTTAGAATTATGACATTCAACTACAATAATTTCTACCTTAATAGGAATTTAGGAGAATATAAATCTTATGTAAGAAACAAAGTTCGTCTTGAAGGTTCAATTGCGAAAGCATATATTGTCAATGAGTTATTGACTTTTTGTTCAATGTATCTTCAACAAACTGAAACAACATTCAATCGGACTGAGAGTAATGATGATGGTGTAGAAAGAGTAGAGGACATATCAATTTTCTTTCAAAATGCTCGACCTTTTGGCAAAGTTGTGTCAAAAGAATTATCACTACAAGATATTGATAAAGCTCATTGGTATATCTTAAATAATTGCGAGGAAGTGCAACCATATTTAGAGTAAGGACATTTAAAATTTTATTTTATTTATATTATTATAGTAAAAAGTTTTCTTTAATAACAACTATTATTTGTAGTAAACATATGAATTTATTATAAGCGGAAGGAGTTACAAACATAATTGAAATACAACAACGTTTTCCTAAATGGTTTGCTTCACATGTAAGTGGCTTATTTATGTATAAAAAATTTATAAATTTTAAATAGAATACATTAACTATTTTTATAGAAATTTAATCATGTTTAATTTAAAATGTGTATAGATGAAGCATTTGCATAGTCAAGCATCCATCAAAGTAAGTGACCAACTATATTCATTGGCTTATGGGCCTGACCTTAGGGTATTTTGCTACTTGAGACGTATTGTTAATGGAGTTCAATATCGTGTGGAAGAGCGAGATGGTGGACTTTCAACTTAAAACAGTGGAATAGTTGTACCTAGTGAACATGACAATGACGAAATTGACTTCTATGGAGTGTTGACAGATGTTATTAAATTACAATATATTTCTAATTTTCGTGTTGTTTTATTTAGATATACATAGTTTGATGCTAACCCCAAAAGGAAAAGAGTGATACGGGATTACCATCTTACCTCTATTAATGTGACTCGAACATGGTATAATGAAGATCCTTTTGTGCTTGCAACTCAGGCACGAAAAGTAATGTATATTACTGATCCTAAAAGTGGTGAAGGGTGGAAGGTAGTAGAGAAAGTACAGCTTAGAAGTGTGTGAGATGTTCAAGAAAATGATGAAGAATATGAAGATACGCAAGAACAAGAAGAGTATCAACAAAGTGACTTAATTGATCATGAGGTTTTTACGGTCGAACAAGCTAATTTGGATCAAAATTTTAGTAGAGAAGATGTTATTCCAATTGAGGTTAATGCAGAAGTAGTACAAATGCAAAAAAATGATTTCATTTGTGACACTGTAGATGAGGATGATGCAAGTAGTATGGATGATATTGAAAACTTAATTGAATTTGAAGATGATAAAGATGTTGAATAAGAAATATAATAGTTTGTGGTATATATTCATTTTTATGCTTAATTGTAAACTTACGTATACTTATCATCCATTTTTTTAAATGTAAAATAAGTGTAATCTAGACTAACTATAATATTGTATATTTCAGATGGCTCTAGGGGGACAAAAACGATCACAATCACGACCACAACCACAACCATTGCCTTCTTTGTCAGATGAAAACCTTAGTGTTGATTTGAATGCGACCGGTATATCTGACCATCGCAGTAGTACCGGTACATAATTAATCATATTTATTGAGTTTTTTTGTTTTTGTTTATGGTTCTAACTTCTTATATTTCAATTATATATAGGCTCACATTCACCTACAAAAAAAGGACGTGGTCCTACACGAGCCAAAGGTCTGGATTATATTGTTCAATCATCAGGTCGGGTGGTTTTAACAATCTCTACTGAGCATAAAAAAGCAATAGGACCTCTTTCATCTAAACTAGCCAGCGACTGTGGTACTATTATTCGTAACCATGCTCCATTGAATGTTAAGTCATGGAAACATATACCTTGGGTCCATAGGATGGGGTTATTCAAACTACTTTTGGTATATTTACTTTTTATTTTTAATACAATTTTTGATTTAATGCTTTGTGTTCATAATTTTTATAAGTTTTATTTTATTTTTAATTTCTCTAATACAGAATAGAATTAACTTAGACTTGGAGCAAGAGCATGTGGTTCTTTGTGTGAATGATATCATGGCTGATCGTTATCGTGGTTATCGTTATAAGCTAAAGCTAAAATATAATGAGTTCACATCAGAGCAAGGGGCACGTAGAAATCCCCTAAATAAGGTCTCCCAAGCTGATTGGTAGTACTTGTGTGATATTTGGCATGATGAAAAGTATTAGGTACAAATTTATATACCAATATATGTATGTGTTTTAAAAGCTTGAAAGTGAATGTATTACTTGTACAAATTTGTGCAATTGAAGGTAATTGTGTTACGAGTAATATGAATGCATATGTTTTGTGCTTTGTTGAGTTTTTATATTTGAAATATAGGGGATATGCTGTCAAAATTAATTTGTTTATTAGCTTAATTAAAGAAACTCATTTTCTTTTCTTAATTTTAAGATGGTGAGGCCAGAGGCTAATTAATTAATTTTAGAAGTTTATTGTATTACCATTGAAAGAAATGTACTATAACATAAAGTGCATATATTTTATTCCTTATGGAGTTTTATACTCAAAATATAATGGAACTACTTTTTTTTCTTCTTTCCTTCTTTTAAGATGATAAGGTCTGATGCCAATTAATTGATTTTGGAAGTTTATTGTAGTAGAATTGGAGGAAATATGCTGTAACATGAAGTGCATATATTTTATTTTTTATGGAGTGTTATATTCAAAATATAATAGAACTAATTTTTTTTCTTTTTTCCCTCTTTTGAGATGCTAAGGTCTGAGGCCAATTAGTTGATTTTAGAAGTTTATTGTAGTAGAGTTGGAGGAAATTTGCTATAACATGAAGTGTATATGTTTTATTTCTTATGGAGTGTTATATTCAAAATATAAAGGAATTAATTTTTTTTTCCTCTTTTGAGATGCTGAGGCCTGAGGCCAATTAATTGATTTTGAAAGTTTTTTTATTAAGCTGTTAAAAGAGAATTATATGCTTTTAAGTTATTCTTATATTTATTTTTATCTGAATGTATATGGATATTTTTAAGTTTTTTTTTTACTTTGTATGTATTTTAGGTTAGGTGTAAGAAGAATATTGAAAATAGGAAAAAACTACCGTATAATCATCGTGGAGGATCTAAGTCATTTATTGCTCATCGTGCGAAGAACTCTAAGGTGATAATCTTTAATTGTATTTATTTTTACATAGCTCCAAATATATATATATGTTATAATATATAATATATTATATTTTATGCATTTGTTTTGAACAGCAAAATAAGAGTGGTGAGGTACAAACCTTACCTGATCTATTTCGTGAAACTCATTACAATGCTAGTAAAGGATGGGTGAATGTTGAGGCTCGGTCAAGATATGTAAAAATTTTATTGAAGTTTTAAAGTTATTTCTACACTAATTAATTTATTTGAAATTAATCATGTTTTCTTTATTATTTTTATTTATAGGAGAAAATGGTCCAACTACAAGAGCAAGGTTCTAATGAGGGATCTGAGCCATTAGCCGATGAACAATTATCTCAAGCAGTATATCGTAAAAAATCTGGTTACCTTTCTGGACTTGGAGTGCATAAGCTACCGCCTCGTTTACAAGCAACATCTAATGAAAATGCCTCAGCATTGCGAAATGAGTTAGAGTCAACAAAGACAGAACTTCAAGCCACTCAGACTGAGCTTCAAAATACTAAGACTACCATAAGTAATTTGTCTAGCAGGCTTAACCAATTTGAGACTCTCATGAGCTCTTATTTATCCAATCATGCAATTACTTTAGAAATGCTATATGTTCAGCCACATCTACCATAATTTTCTTATTTTAGTTATATGTATTTTAGACTTATTTTACTTATTATTACCATACAGATTTGCCAACTAGCTTGATATGGTTCTTTTATGGTTTAATGAAAAACAAATTGGTATGGCCTTGACTTTTGTGTTTATTTGATTTATATGTATTTTATTTTATGTGTACTTTTATATTTACTTATAATATTATTGTTTTTTTTAGTGTGAAAGTTTATGGTAGTAAATTTAACTTTATTAAATTGAGATAAATTCTATTAAATTTCATAGCAAAATAAAATTTTAATTAAAATAGAATAATACCATAATAAACATTTTAAATTTCATTAGCCAAATAATTACATAAAATAAATGTATACAAAATTTTCGTGGCTAAGGCATTTGATTTTTGTGGCAAAAACCAATAATCAAATTTATAAGTTTTGTAGCCACAACGAATTTCGTTACTAAAGAATTAACTAGTGACAAATAGATTTCGTTGTAAAATGTTCTCAAATTCACCCACAATATATTTGTAGCTAATAGTTTTGCATTTAGCCACAAATTTGCAAAATAACAACGATGACTAATATTACCAAATAGGGTAATTAGTGATAAACCTATTTCGTGGCTAAATGTTGTGTTATTCAGCCACAATTTGATTTGTGGTTAATGGTAATATATTTAGCCACAAATCTATATTTAGCCACGAATGATAAAGTCAAATATTTTGTCTACAATACTAAGGGAAAGGGAATGTACAATAGTATTTTACCACAAACACAAATCATGTCTATTAATGTTTAACCACAAAATCTTTATGTCGTCGCTATATATTTATTTTACCCACGGTCATTAAATGACAAAATGGCCACGAAACTTTACTCGTGACAAAATATATTTTGCCACAAATTTGTAGTTTTTAGCCACGTTATGGTATGTGGCTAAAACACCAATTTCTTGTAGTCTATATACCTATAATTATTTTTAATTGTAAGTAATGTTGAACATTTTAAGATAACCTTTTTCTTTAGTAATATTGACATGAATATATAAGGAACATTGTCATATTTCATGTTCAATTTGCTTCGTTTTGTACGTTCTTTGCAAATCGAGATCCGATTCTTCAGCTTCAATATTTTTAAGTTTTAAAATTTTCAATAAAATTCCTACAAAGAAGCTGCCGATGTTCTGCCATGCATCATGTTGTTTTTAAGAATTGGATTCGATGTTTGTATGATTTTGCTTTAATTGTTACAGGTTATCAATAGTTTTTAGATTTAATATTTAAATGTAATTAAACATTAAGATTCTTTAATGAAAGTAAAGTTTGGTTATGATCATGATATTGATGTAAATACATGTGAAGGTAAAGATGGAAATGGCTGCAATATTGATTAAAAGTCCAACAAATGGCCTGGGCTCAAATACTACGTTAATTACAATAATTATTTAGGTGTCTTTAAATTTTTAGTTTTTTTTTTCTTCTTTACATGTTATAAAGTTAAGCAAGAATTATTTCTATTTCCGAGTCAATTAATATATTCGTCAAAATTCTTTGATTTCTAAACATCTTGTAGCAGAAACATCAAACATATAAATCGTTAGCTATGGATCGTTAAACATCAAATGTTCCCATGTTAGCAAATTATGGATTGTCAGCCGTACATATCGATTGTGTTTGTTGTTGATGCAGTTTTTTCCGCGTATCTTTAAACAGTGTTAAGAACCTTCTGCTCGCGGCTAATTCGAGCTCGAGCAGGACTGACTCCTTCTTCCTATTTCTCTGTCTTTTCCAGAACGTGAGTCTTCCTGATCTGCGCTCACAGACAACAATGTCAGGGGTCGCCAGGTGTTATTCCAGCGAAAACCCTCCGACGATCAAGTCAGTAATCGGGTTGTTCTTTTTGTATCCCTCTTAGTTAGAGAGACCAGAAGAATGGAAAAATGTGTATTTTTGCTTTTCTTTCTGGATAAAGGGAATTATGGAAAGATCCAAAATCGAAGTAAAGAGAAAAATAAGAGTTAGAAGAACCTGTGTGAAATTTTGGAACCCTTGCAACTTGTCCATCCGTCTTCTTTTATTCTCTGTTTTTTCCGCCTTTTCTCTCCGAGAGCATCCGTTCCCGCGTCAGTGGTGTCTGGGTCCCTCTAACAGCCGAGATTGGCGTAATATTCCCTAGGGATGTGCGGCTGTCTCCTTAACCCGGTTCACATGGCCAGATCACCATGTCGGGCATGTGCGCAAGGAATGATGACACCGTGGGGGAATGTGCCGGCCATTGGCAACAGTACCACCACCATCCCTTGTGGAGCCCAATCTGACATAAAAAAGGTGTACGGGATCTCGAGGAAACGGGTCGGACTGTCCCGAGATGGGTCCCGCATTCCGTCTGGTCAATGGTTTGCGTAGCCCAGTTGTGCTCGAGGGCTCGACTACAACGAGCAGAAAATAGAGCTCGGGCCTCGATCAATATTCGAACTCCTCGTCCTTGTCCAGCCTTGGCCGGGCTTGATGACCTCGAGCAGGCAAGAGAGCTCGGAGCTCGGTCCACTCTAAAGTCCTCGACCTTGACCAGCTTTGACGTCTAGTGAGATTGTCTTCGTGCCAGTGGTCGGAACTTCTGCTTGAGCTGGGCTGACCTCGGGGTATTTTATTCGAGGTAGAAGGGCCTCGAGAAGACTTGCCCGATATTACCAAAACATTTGTATTATTTTTTAAGTTCAATCCAATATCCTCTTAATCCATATGAGTACCTCAAGCCTTAAAATTTTTTTATTTTTATTCGTATGATTTTATATCAATTATACTAACCAGTACCATAATTCTAAACAAAGGTAGCTATATTCATAAATTTGTTAACAAAAATATCTTTTGAACTTTGGATTTGGACTTGACTTGGCAACATTAACCTGTTATGTGTTTCAACGTGATTGATTGATGGTGATGAAGATAGGTAGTAAAGGTCTTGAGCGGATTTAGTTAAGATCTGTGAGGGGCTTTAGTCTTTTTTGAGTCATTATTTTTTATTCTAAATGTATCTCATGCTCTCTCTTAAAGAGTTAAAAAAAATAAATCCGATTATATTGTTTATATAACAAAATGCTTATAATTTAGTGGTAAGAGTGTTATTTTATATTTTTTAAAAACTTGATTCAAATTCCAATAAACATAATTGTATTTTTTTAGATATTTAGTGGAAATTATTTAGAAAATGTATACTTTCATAAATATATTTTTTTAAATATTTGATAGAGATTACTTAGAAAAAAAATTCACAAATGTGAACACAATGACATCTAATATTTACAATAACTAATTTATTGTTATTATTTTTAAATTTAAGAGAAAATAATAAAATTTGTGTTTTTGAGACTTTAAATATATTAAAATGAACAATTAGAAAAAAAATAAGCACTCAAAATTAAATAAAAATTTTTTAAATTAAGCTCCCCTAATTTTATAATCCGGGTCGGCCACTGGTGGAGGTGACAGTGGTGCTTGAGAAAGAGCACGTGAGAGAAAAAATAAAATAAAATAGAAATAATCATTATTTTTATTTTTGTAAGTATAGTTCTGTAAATGAATGGGTTAATTTTGAAAAAAATGAGGGATGAACAGGAAAGGCCACGATTAGAAAGCCCAACCACAATTTCAATGCTAAGCCCATTATGCAGTCTTAGAGTTTTCCTTCCGTTTGAAAAAAAAAAAAATGAAAATTACAACAAAAACAAATATAATGGGAGTAAAAAGACTAAAAAGGACGAGAGAAATAGGAGGGAGGAGATGTTCAGTTCAGTCACACTCTCTCCTCAAGCTCCTGGCAGTTTGTTGTCTGGTTCCCCCAAAAACCGAAGTGTACACGCTCTCTTGTTTTCTTATTTCCCCCAAATTGAATTCAATTGAATTCCCAATTCATAAAACCCTAATTGACAAAACCCTTTCGACTGAAAAATCGTATCTGTTTAGTTTGTTTGTTCAATTAAGTAATCGATCTCCGTAATAATGGATTCTCTTCAAGCCAGTTACAGAGACGATGATGATGAGGAAGAACCGCCTCAATTACCACCAACTCCGCCCCTAAACGGCGACGCACAAGAGACCCAACTCCAAAACGACGTCGAGGAAGACGGCGTCGCAAAGGAACCGGAATCATCCCCGAAAGACGACGCCGTACAGGAACCGGAATCCCTAAACGACACTGCGCAAGAAGCTCATCACGGACCGTTACCTCAGCCTGAGCCCGTGGTGCCCGTTTCTGTCACTGAAAACGCCGCACAAGAACCTGCCTCCCGAAGCGACGTCGCATTGGAAGTCGAAGCTCAGCGTGAGTCCATGGTGTCTGATTCTGTCACTGAAAACGCCACAGCACAAGGACCTGAGCCTCCGAGCGACGTCGCACAGGAGGCTCTACCTGAACCTGTGCCCATGGTTACCGAATCTGTATCCGAAGAAGAGACTGAGGAAGCTGCAACCGAAAACGGCGCCGTACAAGAAGCCCAACCTGATATTCAACCCGAGCCTATGATCTCCGAATCCGTGTCTGAAGACGACCCAACAGCGTCAGACGACACTCAAAAATCCCCAAAGCCTGACAACATTGCCGCCCAAAACGATGACGTTGAAGAAGACGACGATGAGGATGACGACCCGCCGCCTAAGAAACAAAAGCCACTCTCTTCATTAACGACTCTACACGATCAACAAGCACGAGAACAACAACAGCATACCTCGGTTTCTAATAACAATTCAGTCTCAAAAACAAATTTGGCGCCGTCATCTGGAACTGCAACTAAGAAATCGAAGAAGAAGAACAACAATGTGTGGGTTTCACGAACTACGCGAAAGGGAAAAAAGAAGAACAAAACAAACACTCAGAAAGAAGTATCTCCTGAGGATACTGTGTTAATAACGCCGGTTCCACGATTCCCTGACAAAGGCGATGATAACCCAGAAATGAAAATCTGTTTATCAAAGGTTTTTCTTTAAGACAATTGTCATACAATTGTTTTTTCCTTTCCTAATTTTTTATTTTTTAAAATTTTATGCTTTATTGGAAGGTTTATAAAGCAGAGAAAGTGGAGTTAAGTGAAGATAGGCTGACTGCGGGTAGCACTAAAGGGTACAGAATGGTGAGAGCCACAAGAGGGGTTGTAGAAGGGGCATGGTATTATGAAATAAAGGTAACATTTTGATGCATTGCTTTGCTCTTTATGTAATGAGAATCGTGTAATTATTGTTTACTTGGCTTCCCATCAGCTATTGAACTGTATATCTATGCATATGTACGGTCACAAACAATTTGTAAACCAATTATATTTTAAATTGTAGTCATGGTTGAAAACTAAAATCTGGAAGGGCATGGTGTCCGAATTGTTGCTCTAAAACATTATAGCATTTGAATGCATGATGTTAAAGGAAAATCATTTATTTTGACATTATTAATAGGGTAGGTTTTTTAAATCTCCTTTCCTTCTTATGACTAAGATAAAGGTTTTGTGCTACTTGTGGAGTTGAGTTCTACACTTTTGCAGTGTACAAAGCCCTAACTCAATTTTTGAAACCTTCGTTTTCTCTTCTGGTTTATTGAAATAAATTATTGGATATTATAAAAGTTCTTTTAATTAAAGGTGGTAGCATTGGGTGAGACGGGGCATACACGATTAGGGTGGTCTACTGAGAAGGGGGACTTGCAGGCGCCAGTTGGGTATGATGGAAACAGTTTTGGGTATAGGGATATTGATGGGAGTAAGGTGCACAAAGCCTTGAGGGAGAAGTATGGGGAGGAAGGATATAAGGAGGGTGATGTTATTGGTTTTTATATCAATTTGCCAGAGGGAGGACAATATGCACCTAAGCCACCCCATTTTGTTTGGTACAAGGGGCAGAGGTATGTTTGTGCACCTGATTCTAAGGAAGATCCACCTAAAGTGGTCCCTGGTGAGTTTATTATCGCTTTATGTAATTTTGGTTATGTTATTCGATTATTAACACGCATTGATGTACATTTGGTTTGTTTTGTTCTTCCTATTTCATTGATTTGTGGGGAATAAAAATTGCAATACACCGGACATACACTGATCCCAACCCTACCTCACTTCACGTCCCCACCCTGATTTAAACTAATCCCCCTCCAAAGTTGGTGTGAGGGCCATTGAACTCTTTACCTCTTGCTTCTATTGCAAGAGGCAAACCAAATTAAACTAATTTATTTGTTGATTTATTTTCTAGGAAATATGTATGATGGTTTTCTGTTTGTTCTTTTGCCATACATATGATTTACTTGTATCTTTAAGATTGATATTGGGATTAGTGGGTGCACACATCGTTATATGTCTTCAATTTTGTAAATGGATAATTTTTTAGGATGAAATTTTTCTGATTAAAATGTGCATAATCAACACATTTTTTGTCTCTGTAAATTGTTGTTTAAACAATGGACAATTGTTAACGTAAAATTCATACATCTTTCTAGAAGTGTTCTTGTTATGAATGGTTGCAACTTTCCTGCTGATTCTTTTCTCTTTGAAGGCTAATTTATTAGAATCCGGTCTTGTCTATTATTTACTAAAGTTCTGTTCATAAAAGATGACACTGATAATGATAAACTCTTGAAACTTAATGAGAATACCTGTATGTAGACAATTGAATTACACAAATTGAAATAGTGTATACTGAAAAAGTGGTTGCATTTAGGAGTTATTTGATGTTTTGAGTTGTACTCATTCTTATTACTTAAGGCGATGATCATTTACTTATCAATATTCTGTTGTGTTTTGTATGCATAAGGTTTTTACTATGGGGGTAGGTTAGGGTGTCGATCAAGGTGTGAGCAGTTGTTAGTTTTTTGTCTTTCCTGATCCTTATATCTATATCACATGTCATGGATTTGACTATGTGGTTCAAATATCAAACTTTTGATCTTCATTCAATGCCTAATGGAATGAAATATATAAGTCATTATACAAAATTAATTCCTTCTTCAAAATTATTCATTTTATTTTTTTGAAAGATACAACATCTGTCTATCAGCCAGCCCTTTGAGTTGGAAGTCATTGAATCAAAATTCGTGGGGATATATGCAGCCATCTCCATTATCACACTTATGGTTTTGTTACATAGGAACTGAGATGAACCTGATAGCCAATTTGTAAGTTATAATTATGCTTAGTAACTCGGGTAAAAATTTGAAAAATTGTTGGCAACTTTGGACTGTGTTCTGCTGTTAAGCCGCCCAAATTTTTCTTGTGTGTGATCATCATAAAAATAAGTCTTTAACCTTGCTTTGAGATATTCTGCTTTCTTTTCTTTCAAGAAGATATACGGCTGTGTGCCATGTCATGCTTTGAATGAAATTGTTGCTTTCTATTAACTTAAGACTCACAATTTCTGTGTTTGATGAGTGTGTTTTAAATCATTGTTTACTGTTGGTATAGTTGGTCTCTGAACTTGTCATATTGCATTTATTTTTATTTGGTTCATTTGAGTCATTATGTCGACTGTATGAAATGTTTGTTTCTTCTTTGCAGGAAGTGAGATATCTTTTTTCAAAAATGGGGTATGCCAAGGGGTAGCTTTCAAGGATTTATATGGTGGCCGATACTACCCTGCTGCTTCGATGTATTCTCTTCCTAATCAACCCAATTGCGTTGTCAAGTTCAACTTTGGCCCTGATTTTGAATGCTGTCCTGAGGACTTTGGCGAGCGTCCTGTGCCTAGTCCCATGGTTGAAGTTTCTTATCATGGGTTTGACAGCCGAATTGAAAATGGTGTGTCCAATGAGAAGAAATATTAGCCAGCAGGAGCATTTTTCAACCTTAACTGTTGAGTGTATGCAAAGTCGGGAGATTATTCTTAGTTGAGAGCATTCTATTGTACTTTGACTATTGTACATTAAGACTAACAAATGAATTGATACTTTCTGAAGATTTGAATGTTCTAGAAAGGATTCTGATCGTGAGTGTGAATCTATTTATGATTCCATTGATCTCTTGTTATGTTTCTTAGATGATTTCTTTTAATGAAATTTCTAGTTTTGATGTTGATGTTGTGATATTTGTCCACATTTCTAGTTTTTAGTTTGTTTACTAAGGATAAAAGCTAGATGTCCAGAAATGATGGCATATAATTTCATAATTTCAATTTCGTGAGTTGTTTTAGGTTGGTTAGAGGGAGAGAGCAATCATACATGAGTTGTTTGTCACTCATCCAGCAAACCTAAAGTGGAAGAAAACATGCGTCTGGCTTATTGGTATGATCTGTCCTCTCCTACTCTCACTCCCTTCCTCTCTTACAAAAAAAAAAAAAAATTTCTTGGCTTCGTCTTTCTATTAATCTGTTGCCCCACTCTATTGGGTGCAGAAAAATGGTATTTGATTTGGCAGCGTTCTTAGATCTATAGAAAATTTATTGCAGTTTTTTACAGTCTGGCACACCAGGCTTCCTTTGTCCTGAAGAAGCACTAGCAACTGATTATCTGTTCTATGTTTCTGTATTTCTTTGTCAGCATTGAATAAAAAATGATAATCATAAAATTCAACACCTTGTCTGCACTTTTGGTCTATGTTGCTGCATTTGGTCTAAATAATAAATGATCTCCTGCTTCTAGAACCACCATCTTGTTGATGAATCTTGTTTGTATATTAGTTCTTTGAGAGCAGATGGATAGTATTTTCCTTTTTTTTTTTTCCCCTTCTTTAATTCTCTGTGATGTTATCTATTGAAATAGGGTCCTTTCCGTTTCCGTTGACAGCTTATTTGTGATTTCAAGGTCATTGAGTAATTTTGATGACATTAGTAGAGAGCAGCTGGTTTGGAGGCAGCAACGGATTCATAATGAAGAAAGTGGTAAGGTTGGTGTTATTGTGTTTAGACATATGATTAAGCTGCTTGTTTTTTGTCTACTAGCTGCTTTTATTGGCTATGGGATTCCTTCTTGTATGCATTGATGTGAAATGCTTGCAAGTTCAAAAGGAGACACCATCTTTTCAAACCTTTGAAAGTTACACTTTCATATTCTATTGTGATACATTAATCTATTTGGGGGTTGAAATCCATGCCACTCCATGTGGAAATATTTATTATACAGGGGATCTTCAGGTTTATGTGTATAGGGGCAGATTATGAAGCTAGAAGTGCACTTCCCATTCCTGAGTCTTGTTAGGTTGGTTACCTGCTAATTGCTCCTAGATTACCACTTGTGGGTTTTAGGAATGCAAGTGGACTTAGCTGAATCAATTATTTGGCATATTGAGGTAGCCCCAAAAATGAAAAGAAAACATGAGATGAGTCTGAAGGACCAATACTTTTGAGTAAAGTTTGAACTTTAGTTGAATTCAATCAATAAGATGAGCTATATCAAACCATTTTAAGGTCAATCTCAAGCTCATATCAGTGATGAAACTTAATATATCTAACTGTGATAAAAAGTATGATCAAGTGAAGGAACGGTTATGGTTGTGGCTCAAGCAGAAATGGAAAAATCTGGAGCTGAACCTTGGCTAACATGATGGATTTTGGAGATTATTTGAGACAAAAATGCTATGAACACATCCATTTCGAGAGTCAATATTGTTTACTCAATCCAATGTCCTATAATGTTTTAGACCAATTCTGTTTTAGTCTGGAGGCATAGAATAAGCATTCTACTGCTAATTCTTCAATACAAAGATTTCTTACTTGAAATTTGTGACACATCTTTTACAATTTTGATATTATGTTGCTTTGTTTAGATGAATTGAATTTAGTTAGTGACAATGTTCATTAGGTTTTATACTGTTGATCGTTTACTATTTTATTATGTATATGATATGTGATGTGTGAATAGTACAGTAGAGTTCATGTATTGGGTGGTATATAAATTGATACACTCTTTGTCATATTCACATTGGTCTTCTAGTACTCATTGAAATTTGTCTGATATATGCTATCTTTTTTATCATTATTTTACTTGCGAGGAGTACAATATATATGATGTTAAATAAGAAAAGGCCTTAACTGCATTTGAGTTTGTTTGGAATTTAAGGTGATTATATCCTATACTTGATTAAAAACCTACATTACTTTATTATTTTTGTAAATTTATTATTTAATTGTCATATTTACTAAACATTATTAATTTATTTCACAGCTACAGCTTTGGGCTATTCTACAGAAACTGTGGCTTTTAATACCAAGCGGTTACTTATGCATGTGCACGAATGTTTGAATAATGGGTTCATTGTATGGGAAATATTATCAAAGTTATTAAAGCAACTAGAATGTGGATTAACAATGAATAACCAGTATTTTGAGTAACTTACTTTTCCATTGTCTTAACCATCCAGAATCTGGTTTTTTTGTCTACAAAACAGAAACAGACTCCATGGAGACAATGGAATGGTTAACTGTTCTGCAACCTTGACCTCAAAAAGTGAGAAAGTTTAAAAAGCAAATTATTATAGACAAGCAAATGATGAATAATTCCTTGAGATAACCTTGTGAGTGCTTTTTTTTTTTAATTTTATTTTATATTAAACTCAAAAATGTATTAAAGGAGAAAATTCAAAACAGACAGAGGACCAGTTGTCTACTAAGCATAAATAAAAAACAGAGTATAACCTGGGGAGTCTTGAATATTCTCTTTATTTACTAGTACTATAGTAGCCATAAATCATATGTTACCACGTTAACTGCTAAGAGAACAGCTTACATCTAGTGAGATATATGAGCAATGCCCATATAGGTTCCAAAGCAATATTTGCATACCATATGATTCTTCTAGAGAGAACTTTAATAAACTCTTATATGAGAATATTAGCATGTATCATCTGTTACCTACTTGAGTGTATTTTTATGATCTCTTTTTCCTTCCACAGTTGAGATCCAAACATTATTTGCGTAAAAATACTTTGCTGCTGCTTCTAGTGGATAGGAGAGTTTAGACCCTCTTGAGAAGACAGTGAATGCTGAACTTGATGCCTCTTGGAAGGAAAAGGTGGCATTTTTCGGAATGAAGGCCTTTTCTGAAGATGATGGAGAGTTCTCTTGGCGTAAACCGACTGGAAAACAGGTGAAGCTTTTTCTCTGAACTTAAGAATAGCAAAGAAGATAACTCTGTAAGAAATGAGAATGGCAACAACAACAGCTAAGTCCCACCACTTTGAATGGTCTAGGTTCATGCCAAGCATTGTTTTAAGGATCACATCGCCTTTAAGTTTCAGCCCATCCTTATTGAGAGCATCAAACTCGAGCCCGATCAGGTCATTCTTGTAAGCTCCCTACATTTTAAATCATAAGAACAGTGAATTTAACTATTTTGATCTGATAATTATGGCCTTTTACCTGAATCTTGCTGCTAATGCTTTATTCTGATATAATCTAGTAGGATGCCTTGTGAAAGGCTTCATTCGGAGAAACCTTCCCCAATGATATTTGGTTTTCATATGTCAAGATTAGAGATAAATTTGTTTTCTATGTTTGACAAGGTAAATCGTAAGTCTCTTGAGTCTCATATATTTAGATTTACCGGCATGATTATTCGTTTTACTTTTCTGGTTTTAGATCAATTTGTCGTTTCTTTTAGAAGGCATTTTGATGAGCAATAGGAGTAGGTAATTTCAATGGATCAATCTTACCTGTAATGCCCATGCACCATGATTGATGTAAGCAATTGGGTAACGCCAGAAGACCTTGGGTATATCGGGGATCAACCGGAAGTACCCTGATGTCATCATCATTATTCCCTAAGAGGAAATTCATTAATCACTGTAAACATAAGCCTACTTTAAAAGGGAAAAAGCTGAAAAATTCGATGATCTCAATATTCTTACAAGGTATCCAGCTCCTATAATGATTCCTGTCAAGTAGTTTGGAACCATTGAAGCTATCATCATCATGCAGCTCTCTATTACTGCAATGGAGCTAATAAGATCAAGGCCAGCATAAATGAAATGTGAAATTCCTGGCCTAAATTTCACCATGTAATAAGTAATTGATGAAGTAGCAAGGGACATCGCAGTCAAGAAAGGGAGAGAAGATAGGAAATTAGATAGAATATACACAGCAACTCCATAATGCCCATTAAGCCTTTCACGAGAAAAGACCTATTTTAGAGGAGGAAAAATGAATCAGTAAAAGCCTAAAAACCATTGCTACCACGGTTGGGTTACTAACATCTAGACAAATAGAATTGTCTAAATGCTGAGATGAGAGTATTTACCTTCATTTCTTCAATGAAAGATGGAAATCCTCCAATGGACATGAATGTCATAAAACCAGATATAAATGCTGCGCAAGAACCACGTGCATAGATTGCAGTATAGTTTGTTCCAACATTATAAAAGATGCTACCAACACAAACTGACAGAATTATATAGATTGCTATCCTTAACCAGTAATATCCGAAATCTCTAGACATGTTCAGTAAAGATCTTTGTGTCAATATTGAGAGTTGCTTCCACCATTTTGCTTGGCTTCCATTCTTTCTTTTGAATTCAAGCCCTTCCTGGAATATCAAAAAGTGCTTGTCAATTTTTCTTAGCAGAAAACTGTTGTGCCTTGCTTATGCATGAACTTATACTGGGATAGGCATTCATCACTAAGGATTTTGCAACATCTAGTTGTACAATACCTCCCAAATATTGTATTTGAGGGCAGCTAAAAAATTAACATAATGACTGGACTTATTTTGAAGAAATAAGGAAGATTAAAACAAAACTTGGTTTTGAAATGCTTACAATGCTTGAAATTCTTAGAATCCTTCCTCTTGCTCTTGTTGCATACTCTGAGCACCGGTATCTCTTAATTAGCATCCCTTTGATCTCCGATGTCGGTAAGTTTCTTAGAGGATCTAAAGGTTTTTGAATTTCCTGGAGTCAGCAGATAAACAGGCATAAATTTTATGAAACGACTGTCCAAATTTGAATTCAAGGATTGGAAGCTGAAAATAAAAACTGAATGAATGCTTTCATGCTGGTAGTAACACTTTGAAAGTGACATGCACTTATGTTGTAGTCAAATCATTTTTCTTGCGAAAGATTTAGCAGGTTTATGCTATTTTTGGAATGGATGCATGATTGTATTTGAACAGATTTTATCTTTCTTGTAAATATGATAGCTTCTGTAGAAGTATAAAAGAATAAAATGACACCAAGCAGCATTTGCTACTTCTACATTTCATGAAAATCTGCATAGAACTGCAATCAATATCAGCTACCGACTGTAAAAGAGAAACATGGTAAAAATCAACACAAGAATTTGATAGGAAATTATAGTGATACATATTAACCATATACATACACATATTCTTTGAGATTCCATCAGAACCTCTGTGACAATGTCGAAGTCTGAATTAATACACTGAAGGAAATGATCAGAAGGATTTCTTCGTGTTGGGCATGGAAACCCTGCTTCTGCAAAGAACTGCAAAATTAATAATACAAATTATTAGATTATCATGAGATTATTTTTTTGCATCCATGTGAATCTTTCATCACCTCATAAATATGTTAATGAAATATGGATATGAAAATGTTGTTTTGGTTACCCAAAAAAAAAAAAAAATTACTTGTGCAGTTGGAATACAACCATTTTAGTAACTAAAGTCTTGTATTTTGAAAGTGTTTTGAGATTTCTACTTGCAGAACATGATGTTAAACTTATTTGAAATTTCAGGATGTGTTTTGATGAGAGATTTGAACTGTGGAGCCATGCTTATGCAAGAAATATGTGTTGTTATATACCTTGGTGGCTGACTTGGCTTCTCCGAAATAAACAGTTTCACCACCGGATAGAAGAAACAAGTCATCAAAAAGAGCAAAGACTTCACTACTCGGCTGGTGGATTGAAGAGATGATTGTTCTACCATCATGAGCTATATTTTTCAGGATCTTAACCACGAAAAAGGCTGCGGCACTGTCCAGGCCACTTGTTGGTTCATCAAGAAAAAGAAGCTGAGGTCTGGTGAGAATTTCAAGTGCAATGCTTAATCTCTTCTTTTCGCCACCACTGATTCCTCTCCAATGCCAGTTTCCAATCAGCCGATCAGCACAATCCTCCAGACCCATTTCCGTGATTGCTTCTTCTATAATATCACTGATTTCTTCATTGTTCGTATTGCTTGGAAGCCTCAAATGAGCAGAGTAAGTTATTGTTTCTCTCACTGTTAGAGTTCCCAGCATTATATTTTCTTGAGTTACATAAGCCTGAAATATCAATAAGAACATGATCAGATGGAATTGTTCCTTGAATATTGTTCCAAAGGCCAAAAATAACTGCTTGAATTTGAGTGATTTCGCTTTGGTTTTATTAATGGACTTGAAACCATAAAAATTTACTGTTTACTTACAACTCCACCATAATCTAGTCTTCTCTTCTTCCCATTAAGAAGAACATTTCCTGTCATGACAACGTTTCCTGCGAGTCTACCTGCATCAAATTCCAAAATCAACAATGATCATTGGACCAAAAATTTAATTTTCTTTGATTGTTACATTTACATCTAATGTGCAGAAGTTAGTACACACCAGGAATGGTGCATGTAAGGTAAATGATTCGTTAAATTTATGTTACCCTAATGATTTATTAATAATTGTCAGTTAGTAGAAGAGTTCATAAAATTTGATGTGATGTCTAGGTTGCATGTTATAAATGAAATTAGTAATAATTTTTAGACAAAAAGTTTGACAGGGGCTGATGAAAAAAACATTGTGCTCGATTTGTCTTATTTTTTGAAAAATAATCGATTAATAAGGTAAACCGGACTCGATATGTGTATTTTTATCTCGGTCTAACTCTCTCCCTATATATATATATACATATAAAATTTACTAAGTTACAATAATTAAAATTTATAACTTATGAAAAAAATATGTAAAAAATTTATTAAGTTACAACAATTGTAATTTATAACTTATACAAAAATATGTAAAAATTTGTAACATAATAATGAGTTTTGCATGATTTCGTGTGAGTTGTAAGTTACAAATATTATAATTTAGTTGAACCTTGTATATAGAGTTGTAAGGTACAATCCTCTAATAAATAGAGTGGGATCTACTTTCGGTCATTGTTGCAGAAAGATTGTACCTTGATGCTAGGTAGGCAGGTCCTAAATATAAAATCATTAATTAGAATTGACTAAATATAATATCTTCAAAAAATTAAATGCTCTATAAAATTGATGCAGAATAAAATTTATGTTTATAGAATTTAAGAGGTCATTTGATATACTATTATTTATAAAACTATTCCTTCAAAAATCATTTTCTTTTTCCCTCAAAAAAATATTTAGACGATCACTATTATCATTTCGTCAATTAACTTTTTTTTTTTTTTTTGGTAACGTGGACTCAAATAGATCTTCATAGCCCTAGTACTTTTTTCTTTTAGTCTTTCATAATTTTTCAAATTTAGTGAGAAAAAAATAACTTAATTATAAATAAAATAAAATAATTAGTTTAATTGTCAATATCAAATTTAAAATTCAATTTTAACTACTTATTTTATTAAGATAAATTAAAAAAAAAATTAACAAAAGATCTTAATCGTCTTTTCATATAAAAAAATCACCTTTTCATGAAAAGATAGTTATCAATAATTATTTTATCAATCTACATAATCTTTCTCCTCATATCTTAAAGATGAAATCAGTCACCATGATTATAAAATTTGTTACTCATAAAATTCAAACATAATGGCATACGTAGAAGAAAGAAGGTAAAACACTTTAATAAATAAATAATTGAATAAAACTAAATATATTATATATTTAACGAACTCAACCACATGCACCACCTATTTTGTGAGTTTATAATTGATTATTTGACTTGACGTAAACAGAAATTACATTATGCATCAAAGATTCCAAAGTAAATTAAATAATACATTAAAGATTGAAACCCATACTCCTCCCACCCCTTCTATAAAGATTGAAGTCCATACTCCTCCCACCCCTTCTACTCTCTGCCACCCCCCCTTCTCTAGATAAAATGAATTGTTATTGTGTGTATATGTGTGCGTAAGTCTCTCTCTCTCTCTCTCTCTATATATATATATATATATATATGTATGTATATATATGTATGTATGATTTTTAGTTGCGTAAATCGAGATTCTCTATATAAAGATTTGCATCTTTATTTTTATTTCAAAATTTGTTGACCGTTCAATTTCGTTAAATTAAATTCTATTATTATTGCCCATATATAGTACCGGTTTGTTTGTTAGTGGCGGTTGAGACTTGACACTAATGCTTTTGCATTCTGTCCTACATTCCATTTGTACCATTTATTATTATGATGTTTCCATCTTGTTCGAATAGTGTAATTGTTTAAAAACCTGAGATAACAAAGAAATAATAATGACGACCACAAAGTTATTTATTGTTTGTCTCCAAGTTCCTGCATCCTTACATCTTGTTACCTAAAGACGGTGAATCATGCTCATATAAGCCAATTTCTCTTTTTCTTCTACAATACTTGGGACCAAATAAAGCTTGTGCATAGCAAAAACTGAAATAATAAAAAAGTGATTTAATTACATAAGTAAGATTGTTTGAAATTTAAGTATTTTTAGATTAAAAGGGGATCCTAATTTTGTTTATGGTTTATACGGAGATTCTGTCATGTCGCTATTACTACGTTTCAAGTACAATGTAGACCTATACTAAATAAGGAAGCTTATATTTGTTAGGGTTACAAGAAGGAAGGAAGAAATTCCACTGGAAATCATGATTTTTATATCATAGTTATGAAAACAAATCTTCAAAATTATGTATATAAAAGATATTGGGCATCAAAGATATTCGGGAAATTTTTATTTTATTTTATTTTTTAACAAATTTTTTACTTGAAGAAGTAAAAAAAGTGCACGGCAGTGAGTTTTGAAGCTAAAGATGCTCGTTTGGTGTAATTTTCAAAGGCCATTTTCTGTTTTTGAACAATAAAAAAGATGAAAACTTGTTTGCCACTTGTTTGCTATGGTATATTACGAAAATTACAAATGAAAAATGAAAATATCATTTCAGTATTTTCTTTTTGTAAAAAAAAAAAAATTGCTCTCATAATTCTATTTTCAATATTATATGATAAACTCGTCTTGTGTTTTCTATTTTAGTTTTACATTATATAGATCGAAAACTCATTATGAAATTTATTTCCAAAAAAAATTCTGAAAAACGCCATTTGCAAATACAACATCAGACATACCCTTAAAAGACATCGACTTTTATTTGTCATTCTTTTATACTAAAGTTATATTACGTAATCTTGTTTCTTCTGATCATATGAGCGCGATTATCAAGCTTGAAAGATGGACCAGCAATTTCAATCTGTAAAATAATAGTAATGATGATAACACATATGATATTCAAACCTGCAAGTGCATCAAGTAGTGTTGATTTTCCAGAGCCAGAAGGACCCATAACTGCCAAAATCCTGCCAGGTTCAGCATAACCTGTGAGTCCATTAAGCAATCTCCGAGTTGGTCCACTTCCAAAATTTGGCACCATCACCGTCACTTCTTCCCACACCAAATACATCCCTCCTTCAGCCCTGGCCCTGGCCCAGGCCCCGTCTCTGGTTTCTGCAGCACCACGACCATTTTCACTAACACCACTAGTAACGTGCTCAATCTCCATAACCAGCAACAAGAGGTTTTGATTTTGAAAAAGCAAATTAAAAGGGTGGTGACTCTTGGCCTGCTATATAACAACTGTTCATGTACTCTAGGAAAGAATCCTGAAGCTTTTTGTTGCCAAAATTAGCACAAGTTCTGAGTAGGAGTAGGAGGCTGGAGACTTTATAGGAAAATAATGAAAGAGGAGATAGGTGTCTTTCATCTAGGATTTTCAGAGGTTGAAATGAATACTGTCAGAGGTTAGTAGCAAAGCTAGTTAGGCATTAAAACCTGCCATTCAATGCTTTCATTAATATTTATGCAGGGAAGAAGATGAGAGTGAGAAGACAATACCTTTTCTTTTTCTTTTTTTTTTTAAATTATTTTCCCATTTTAATTTAAGAGTAATTCTTCACTTAAAAATTGCGAAATGGACAGCTTTGACGCTTCTATGATTTATCAAAACAGTAGTACAGACGCTTTTGTTTTTAAAAAATGTCACGTAGACCTCATATATATAGTATAATTCCACCGTACTTCGTATGAGTTTTGTCCCAAAAAAAAAAAAAAAAAATCTACAAGACCAATTCTAAAAATAAAGAAGTTTTATAACAATTTCATCAAATTACAGGTCGTTGTTGTCATTCTTTCCTTAAAAGTATATATACAGGTAATGGAACACATCATGGCAAACACAACTAGCCAACTACTGCATTTCTTGCAGCTTGAAGTACTACTCTCTTGTTATATGTTCTGTAGTTTGGTTCAGTGCTACACTTAAAAAGTACCTAATTTACTTGCCTTTTTCATTTTTATTTTTATTTTTTGTCTGAATGTTTTGGAAGTACAGTTGAAATTGAATCTTTCTTTATACGAATTAATTATTGTAGCATACCCACGTTTATGCTTATTAATTACGTACCTTAGTTATTTTATATGTTCATTTATGGTCTCTAATACATAATCCTTTGAATTTTGGATCTTTTGAGATCAGAGTGGCATACTAGGGTTACGTATTAGACTGACCTAAACTCTAAACTTATTAAACATTTACCTGTGCGTGTATTCCATTTAGTAATAAAAGGAATAAAACAAGATGAGTAAACATTTTTTAAGTTTGCGACTTCATGCTTCTAAAAGGAAGAGAATATTTATTGTTCAGATTGTAACATGTTTAAGTGTCACTCAAGAGGGATGATTATATAAAAATGTATATATATTTAAATATAGAGCAAGGATTATAAGGAAGCAAAATGCATTAAGTGGAAAAAAATTATTTATAATTTGTATAGTTATATTCATTCAACTGTGCATAATATGCACGGTCAAGATCTATTGACGTGTTTTTTTTTTTTAATCGACCATTAATCACAATGCTATATTTGCTCAAATAAAAATGTAGATTATGATATATTATTTTCATACCAGTTTCTGTTTTATTGCAGTTTTATACTAATTAGTATATTTTTACAAGCTGCAGCTTAAAATCTGTAATTACATAATCATAAAGACTGATAAAATAAATTATAAAACCATGTAATAATATAGTGTTAATTTAATTGATTATTTTATCTTTTTTCTCTAACACTAGTGATATTTTACCTCCATAATCATTTCTATATTGGAGGGCATTCAAGTATATGTATTGCCTTATTGGGAGAGAAGAATTTCTAAAATAATATTGAGATTAATCTTCGGCTAAGCGTCGAGCTGGGGCCACCTGGGCCAGGAACATTTCATTGATATGGTTTGGATAGATTGAAAAAAATGTTTGTGATGTAGGATATATTATAATGCCATCACTAATATTAGTATCTTATAAATGTAAGGAGATTTATGGGTGAAACAGAAACACAGTTAAATGAGATTGAAAGAAAAATAAAGAGTAAGCACAAATTTGAACACCAAAAATTACGTGGTTCGGCTTATAGCCTACATCCATGGGCAAAGACAGAAGGAAATAATTTTATTATACTGGAAAAATAATAACTTCTCTCTAGTAATAGAGAAGAATAATTATACTCTCTCTATAAGTAGGAGAAAACTATTTTCACTTCCCAATATCCCAATTACACCCAATAACTCTCAAAATTCTCTCTAATACAAGAAGAAATGAATTTTCTAGGATGATTGAAATGAGGGAATGGGCGCTCAATTTATAGCTGCATTTTGGCTACTATGCATTATTATTTTATTATTTTATTATTTTTTTGTTCTTTCTTTTTTATTTAACACGTGCACACAGTGCCGTGTTGAATGGGGCATCGCCCTTCTGGATGGGCATTGCCCACTTCCTTGACATTCTTCCACTTGGAGATTTGATTGAGAACCAACCAATCTCCACACTATCCTTTCTGCTTTACTATTGACATGTTGCTTACGTTTCTGTTAAGCCACACGAAGATCTACTTCATATAAACTTGTCAGTAATGATTGGCTTAGTCATAACATCTGCTAGGTTCTCCTTGGTATGGATTTTCTGTAAAACTACACTTCCATCTTCCACTACTTCTTGAATGAAGTGATACTGTACCCCTATATGTTTTGTCCTGGAATGAAAGGCTGGATTCTTTGCAATATGCAAAGCACTCTGACTGTCACAAAACAAGGAATTTTCTCTTGTTTGTGCCCGAGCTCTTTAAGTAGCCTTTGTATCCAAATAGCTTCCTTGCATGCTTGTGTAGCTGCCATGTATTCTGCCTCTGTCGTAGATAAAGCCACAACGATCTGCAGCTTTGAAACCCGACTCATGACTCCTCCTGCAAGTGTAAACATATAGCCGATGAGTGGATTTTCTTTTATCAAGGTCACCGCGAAATCGAATCCACGTAGCCTCCGACAATGAAATTCGATCCTCCATAACATAATGCAATATCTGAGGCTCCTCTGATGTATCTTAGAATCCTCTTAACTGTTTGCCAATGTTCTCCACCAGGATTCGCCATGTATCGACTAACTGCTCTCACTGCTTGTGCAATGTCTGGTCTTGTACAGATCATAGCGAACATCAAACTTCCCACTATTGATGCATATGGTACTCGAGACATCTCCTTCTTCTCTGCTTCATTGCTAGGACACATACTTGAGGATAACTTGAAATTAATAGGAAGTGGGGTAGAAATTGGCTTACAATCTTACATGTTGAGCGTCGCAAGATTTTCTTCAAGTAATTCTTCCGTGAAAGCCAAATCTTCCTGTTATTTCGTCTCGGTGAATTTGCATCGCTAGAATCTTGTTTGCTGGTCCCAAGTCCTTCATTTCAAACTCCCTAGCCAACTATGCCTTTAATTCTTGGACTTGATCTTTGTTGGGGCTGCGACCAACATGTCAGTCCACATACTAACAAAGAAATGATAAAATCATTATCCTCAAATCTCTTGTAATAAGCACAATGGTCCGAACTAAGTCTCATTGTATCCAAGGCTCATGATGAAGGAATCAAATTTCTTATACCAACACCTCGACGCCTGTTTGAGATCAGTATAGAGATTTGTTTAATCTGCAAACCAAGTTCTCCTTGCCTGTTTCAGCAAAACCTTCTGGTTGGAGCATATAAATTTCTTCTTCAAGTTCTCCATGAAGAAATGCAGTTTTCACATCTAATTGTTCTAGATGTAAGTCGAATGTAGCACACATTGCCAAGACTACTCTGATTGTCGTGAGTCTAACTACTGGAGAAAAGATCTCATTGAAGTCAATACCTTCTTTCTGAGCATATCCTTTTACCACCAATCTTGCACGATACCGCTCCACTTGATTATTGCCATCATGTTTGATCTTGTAGACCCATTTGTTTCCAATGGCTTTTCTTCCATGTGGCAGTGGCACAAGTTCCCATGTCTTATTTTGTGTAGAGCTTCAATTTCTTTCTGCATTGCTGCCAGTCCACAAAGTAACATCCGAAGTCGTTTAAAGCTTCATGGAAAGTTGATGGCTCTCCATCCTCCTGTTAAAAGACAATATGCAACATTGATCTTTGTAACATACTCGAAGTGCCAAGTTGGTGGTCGTCCTCTCGAGTTGACCGACGAACTTCGGAGCCTCCGACTCGATCGGTTCTTGTTCCTCGTGCTCAGTGCTCGCTCGAAGACTACGAATCTTTCTGACTATTTTCTACATATATCGGTGTAGTCTCTGACTTTTCTTTCACAGTACTATCATCTCCATCTTTCTTTTGCAGTTGATCTTCTACAAAGACAACATCTCTACTGATGAAAATCTTGTAGGTAGTGGGATCCCACAGACGATACCCCTTGACACCATCAGCATACCCCAAAAAGATACACTTCCTAGATTTTGGATCTAGCTTTGTTCTTTCTTGGGCATTATACATTACATATACTGAGGACTTCCAAATGCATGTAAATGAGAGTAATCACTGGCTTACTCGTCCACATCTCCATCGATGTCTTCAACTCAATGGTCGTTGATGGAGACCGATTTATCACATAACAGTGCGTTTAATGCTTCAACTCAAAAGAGTTAGGTAGACCAGCGAGTCTTCAACATAGCTCTTATCCTCTCTGTAAGAGTTACGTTCATCCGCTTCGCCACTCCATTTTGTTGAGGAGTGTATGCCATCATGAACCGCCTCCGAATACCTTATTGCTTACGATGATGCAAGAAATGCACCATCCGTATACTCTCCGCCATTATCGGTTCTTAAGCACTTGATCTTTTTCCCAGATTCAAGTTCAACCCGCGCTTTGAATTCCTTGAATACTAGAAACACATCTGACTTTTTCTTGATTGGATACACCCAACATCTCCCGGAGTAATCATCAATAAAAGTAACGAGTACTTTGCACTTCCTCGGGATAAATCCGGTGATTCCCAAACATCGGAATGAACTAAGTCGAGAATGCATTTACTTCTAGCATGAGATCTGCTAAATTTCAATCTATCGTCGCTTACTTATAACACAATGCTCACAAAAGGTAGACTTACCGATTTGAGTCCGTAGGCACTGTCATCGGAGAGAATCTTCAAACCTTATTCTGACATGTGGCCAAGTCTGAGATGCCACATCATCGTTGACTCTTCTCCATTTGACGCGACACACGCATCGACTCATCGTAGTGTTTCTCCTTGAAGCATGAATATATTTGCACTGATCTTTTCTGCCTTCATTAACACAAGCGCTCCTCTGACAATTTTTATCATCCCATTTTCAATATGGACTTTGCACCCAAGACTATCTATTTGTCCTAAAGACAATAGATTTTTCTTCGAGCCTTTGACATATCGTACTCTCCGAATTGTGCTGAACTGTACCATCATACATTTTATTTTGACGAGTACCAATACCAAGCAATCTCGAGGCATGGTCATCGCCCATGTACACGGATCCTCCTGAGATTGGTTCATATGTGTGGAACCATTCTCTCCGAGAGGTCATATGCCATGTTGCTCCTAAGTCTATAAGCCAGACGTCAGCTAACCGCTTTACGCCTTCATGCAATCACTGCCTCGCTATAGAGAATTTCGCCATCATCCAAGTACTAGCCACACAACCCCGGGCATTTGATGACTCAGGTGCTTTATTCTCTCTACTCTTCTGATTGCTCCAACACTCTTTCTTCACATGCCCTTTCTTGCCACAATTGTAGCATTTCACATTCTTCCTACTTATGGATTTTGATCTACCATGATTGTAACTCCCACTGGGGCCACGTTCTGTTGATCTCCCTCTCAGTCACCAATAGCGCTACGCTCGCTGCGAACTTGCATGTCTATCTTCCTTGGTCTTGCGCTGCTTTCCTCGTTTAAGATGGAGGCTGCAACATTATCGAAAACTAGACTGTCCGTCGGGTTGTTGTTCGTCAGATTGATGATGAGTTGATCATACGAATCTGGTAGACTTTGAAGTAAAAGCTTCGCACGTTCATTTTCCTCTATTTTGTGATCCAACGTTGTGAGTTGCGAAAATAGAGTCTTCAAGGTGTTGATATGGTCGGTTACTGATGTAGATTCTGCCATGCGAAGAGTATAGAGTCTCCTCTTTAAAAAGATCTTGTTGTGCAGCGACTTAGCCTCGTACAACTTTGTGAGAGTATCCCATATTTCCTTCATTGTCTTTTCTCTCGCCACACTAGATAACACCTCATCCGCAAGTGCTAAGTGTAGATCGACGAATTGCATTATCGCTCTATTTCGTTCCACTTAGTATCATCAGTTACCTCTATGGGTCTTTCTCCAATTGCTGCCGAACAATTATTTTTCCTCAGAATAGCTTTAATCTTCAATTTCCACAACGAGAAATTGTTCCCATTGAACTTCTCAATCTCGTATTTTGCCGCCATTGCTTTCACCACGAACTAACTTAGTTAGGATCGGCTATCACTGTTTCACATGAACAGTGACCGTGTACGTGAACAGTAACCGTATACGTGAACAGTAACCCCGATTCCAAAAAAATGCAACCTCGCTCTGATACCACTGTAAAGAGATTTATGGGTGAAACAAAAACACAGCTAAATGAGATTGGAAGAAAAATAAAGAGCAAGCACAAATCTGAATACCAAAAATTACGTGGCTCGGCTTATAGCCTACATCCATAGGCAAAGACAGAAGGAAATAATTTTATTATACTGTAAAAATAATTTCTCTTTAATAATAGAGGAGAATAATTGTACTCTCTCTATAACTAGGAGAAAACTATTCTCACTTCCCAATATCCCAATTACACCCAAAAACTCTCAAAATTCTCTCTAATACAATGCATTATTATTTGGCTACTATGTATTATTATTTTATTATTATTTTTATTATTTTATTATTTTTTTGTTCTTTCTTTTTTATTCAACACCGCACACAGTGCCGTGTTGAATGGGGCACCGCCCTTCTAGATGGGCGGTGCCCACTTCCTTGACAATAAAACGACATAGTAATAATTAATAATATTTTATAATTTCATAGTTTACTTTTTTTACAATTATACATATTTATTTTTTCATTAAATTTAATTATTCAAGAATTTTACATTCTCTACCACTTTAAGTACAATTATAAGCCGATTGTTGCATTTTTATCATTTTTTAGTGTGTATATATATATTAACAGTTTCGATATCATGTTACTTGATATATATATTATTTGTACTCTTTTTTATATGGACTGTCGTTTAAATAAATACTTACAATAAATTTATAAATTAATTTAAAATAATAAAAAATATTGGATTTGCCCTGACTAAGACAATTCCTAAACATTAATATAAAAATACAATTTAAAAAAAAACAAATAGTTTAAGTATCAATAAAGTCAACAAATTTATGAGGAAGCTGGTGCGGCATTTATTTCATGTCTATATGCCCTAGTATGGGAACTTAATTCTGGCCTCAGATTTCTCGTATAATCATTTCAATCATCTGAAATGATCAGTTTAATTGGTCATGAAATTCGGCATCTGCCTCATTCAATGTCAATGCTTTGAATGAGAACTTTCATGTCCACTGGCGAGACAAAGGTGACGACTCATTTTTTTGTTTTTTTAATAATGTTTACTGTTTTTGGGACAGATGCAATTGCAATGTGAAGTTTTGGTATGTCGAGTTTGGTACATCATTTATGGCTATTGGCTAGCTATGATGGCAAGGAAAATATGTTACGGTAATGCTTTAAATTATCGCACTTCCTATAGTGAGGCTCGAATCAGGATTGAGTATTTAGTGAGTTGCTGTTTATTTATTGGAGTAGAGCTTAACCTCTAGCTATTGAAAATACACACACACACACATATATCAAGCTTCTGTCTCCATATTTGAAAAGGTGGAGTTATTTGAAATTATTAAAATATTTGTTGATGCAGTTTTTCCCGCGTGCCTCAACAGTGCCTCGAACCTTTAAACAGTGCCTCCAAACAGCTCGAACCTTTTGCTCGTCCTGTTCCGCTGTCTTCTTCAGAACGGAGATCTCCCGGTCCTGTACTCACAGAAAACAGGGTTAGGGGTCGCCGGACGTGTTCCGGCGAAAACCCTCCGACGCTCGAGTCAAGATTTGGGTTTGTCTTTTGGTATCTCCTTAGTGAGGAGACCGGAAAGATGAAAGGGTATTATTTCGCCCCTTTTGGATAGATATGATTTTTCGGAAAATCAAAGTGAGAGAAGTAAGAATAGGAAGAACTCGTGAATCGGAAAATCTAACCCTTGTAACGCTCCCTTCGTTTCCTTTTATACTCCATTTTTCCCGCTCTTTCCATTTCAGTTCGTCCACTCCCACGTCGATAGTATCCGAGTCCCTCCGACGACTGGGATTGGCGGAATATTCCCTAGGGATGAGCGGCTGTCCCCTTAACCCGATTCACGTGGCCAGATCACCATGTCGGGCAAGTGCGCTAGGAATTATGACACCTTGGAGGCATGTGTCGGCCACCGGCAACAGTATCATCAACACACCATGTGGGACCCTGGTCAAACATTAAAAGGTGTGCCGGGATTCTGAGAAAACGGGTCGGGTTTCCCTGGGTTGGGTCTTGCCCAGCTGTGCTCGTGGATCTCTGCGAGCAGGAAAGATGTGCTTAGCTCTCGACCTTGACCAGCTTTGATCTGAGGGACGACCTCGAGCAGGCGAAGGAGTGCTTAGCTTTCGACCTTGACCAGCTTTGACCTGAGGGGCGACCTCGAGCAGGCGAAGGACGTGCTCGGGGCTCGAGCAGCTTTGAATTCCTCGACCTTGACCAGCTTTGACCAGAAGGGCTGCTCGAGCTAGGCTGTCCTCGGGGTGTCTTACTCGAGCTGGAAGGACTTCGAGGGGCCTGTCCGATATTATCCAAACAATATTCATTAAACTTATTTTACTTAATAAACTCAATAAAAAAAAAAAATCAAAATTTCATATTTCACCTTACAAACCTATTTTTACGCTCACTATACTCTTATATGAAACTAACAGAATTTACGCATTATCTTTCTCTTTTAGGACTTCTACAAATCTTTTTCCTTCGTGTCTCTCTCTAGCTTTTTATTTTTCAAAGTTTGATATGCACATCTTCCATTAAAGTGTAGTCTTTTGACACCCCTCTAAATTTCTTATAAAATCCTTCTTTAATTAAAATTATTTAAATAATCAAAGATAAATTAATTCTTTTTTTTTTGGAATGAAAATTTAATTAAACACTTAAATAAATTATTCTTTTAATAATTTTTTTTTACACCCATCCCATTTATGATATCTATTTATATTTTAAATTTTAATTAAAAATATATTTTTTGAGAAACTTTTAAGAATTAAGAATTATGGAGATAAAAATTATGTAATGAGAAGAAAACAATTTAAAATTTTAGTATTTGTATGCATTTATAAATAAAAACTTAAAAGAAACATACATATATAGAGTGAAATAGCTTCAAGGTCCATAGCATTCAACAGCCCAAGACAAAGATTCAGTTATCAGAATCTTTCAAATGGCAAGCTACAATAAAATAAATCCAACCAACACTTCCTTTGCCTTCACCGCTCCAATAAAGCTCAACAACACAAACTATACCTCTAAAGTCTCAGGTCTTGCCAATTGTTCGTGCCAACGATCTTAAAGGCCTCCTTAATGGAACACCACTTGATGGATGATGATGGCACTGTAATCACCTCAAAGATGGATGTCATAAATTTAATTTGAGGGTGGAAATTGTTTTGTTATTGAAATGGATTATTGTTAGCAAGAATTTTATGTCAAAATAAATAAAGAAAGAAGCCAAGTTGAACCCTTGCTACCAAACAATCAAACAAAGTGATATTTAGGAATTTCAAGTGGACCAATATGTCTCACATACATATTACATATACAAATGTACTCGTTATTTTCATCAATTAGAAGCAATTTTAAACATATCTTGTAAATAAAAACTTCAACAAGGAAATCTGAAAATTTTTACAGTATCTTTTGTACAAGCAAGAATATTACAAATATAGTAGTAACTGCTGTAAAAAGCGGCTTTCAACTTAAAAATGAGCACTTCAATTAATTAGCTGCTTTCTAGTTCAGTGGAGAACTGAGACCCTCTTGAGAAGACAGTGAATAGAGAGGTTGGTGCCGCCTTGAAGAGAAAGTTCTCGACGGCGTTTTCCTGAAGGAAGGCCTTTTATCGAGATACTGAAGAGTTTTCTTGGCATAAATTGACTTGAATACTGGAAAAGCTCTTTCCTTGAACTTGAGAATGATGAAGAAAAGAAGCCGATAAGATATAAGAATAACAACAATGGCTGATAAATCCCACCACTTTGATCGATATGTTGAGATACCAAATATTTTCTTGATTATATCTTCACCTTTCAGCTTTGGCTCACCAGGAAACATAGGATCAAACTCCACGCCCAGGAAATCATTCTTGTAGGCACCCTACGTATATCAATAATTTGCACAAACACCATTTAAATTCTTCCATTGCCAGCGTTTCTATCCGCAATTTCTCTTTCATTACTTGATTAGTCCAACGTTTTTATAGGCAATTTTGTTAGTTTTTTATGTTACAAGAGTAATATATAGTTAAATTAATCATTTGTTGAGGCAACAAAGGTCAAAGATTATTAAGAGATTTAAGTGACAAATCATCAAGAAATTAAGGGAAATTTTAAATAGTTGATTGTTCAAACAACTAAATTTTTTAACTTTAGACTAATAATAACAATTTTTTGTAATAAAGTACGAGCAGGATTACACAAATAAAAGGTTAAGGGCAGGGGCGGAACTTGGTTATGGTATATATATGGGTCCCTTGCCGCCCCCAAGTTGAAATTTTTGTTTTAATTAAATTTTGCCTATTTCCATTTGAAATTCACGTTATCCTCTCAAGTTTGTATTATATTGTATTCTCTGTAAGTTTGTCATATTTTCATTTTAGCCCCTCGATCAAAATCAGTCAAAACACCTCATACATTTTAAGAATGAATTCTGCATATATAAATCAGTAAACTTTTGTAATGGCACCTAGCTCAAAAAAGGATCAGAGCAAGGTTGGGATTCATAGAAGTACCTGGATTGCCCATGAACCATAGCTGAGATACGAAATAGGGTAGCGCCAAAATGGCTTGGGAAGATCAGGCAGCAATCGGAAGAAGCCAGAAGTCATCATAATGATTCCCTACATTAATAGATTATTAACATTCAAAACTAAATACATAATTAATGATTGTAATAATCATAAGATGCTTGAGATTTAATTTTTAATAACATTGCTTACAAGCACGCCGGCGCCAACCACAACTCCCATTAGGTAGTTGGGAACCAATGAAGCCACAACCATCATCAGGCTTTCGATCACAGAAATGCAGAGGAAAATATTCATAGTGAAGAAGGCAAAATATGAAAATCCCGGCCGAAATTTCACCATAAAAAAAGTTATGCTCGAACTCATTAGAGTAATTGCCACCAAGAAGGGGAATGAAGAGAGAAAATTTGATAGGATGTAAACTGTAACTCCATAATACCCATTTAACTTTTCGTGATAGAAAATCTGTTTCAAGAAAATAAAATAAAAATGAATCAAAATCATAAAACAGATAGGAAGAATGATACTTTCATCCTTCTAATTTCATTTTACTACTACAGTTTCTGATAAATTTTTAACTTCTGATTGAACAGTTAAAAAAATAATTAAACGGTAAATGTAATATTTTCACATTCAAACGGATTATCTGAGACCTGAAAAGTACAAATTTACCTTCAACGATTGATTATTTTGTTACCGTTATATTAGCGTTAAGGTGTCATACTCCTAAAATTTAAATTTAACAAAAACTAAATTTTCGTTTTCTTTAATAAATTAATTTGCAGTGATTACCTTCATCTCTTCAATGAAAGATGGGAAACCTCCAATAGACATAAAAGTCATAAAGCCTGTAATAAAAGCACCGCAAGAAACCCTAGCCAGGATTGCAGTGTAGCCAGTGCCAACGTCAAAGAAGATGGTGCCAACACAAATAGATACAACTAGATAGATTGCTATTCTTGCCCAGTAATATCCCACATCTCTTGACATGTTCACCGATGATCTTCGGGTTAATGTCGAAAGTTGCTTCCACCAGCTTGCTGTACTTGTGGTTTTGGTTTCAATTTCTAGCCCTTCCTGCAATTCATATATGTGTAAACCTCTCCTGTTGTGTTCTTAATTTAGAAACTTAAATAGTTAAAAGGTAAAAGAGGCAAGAATGTAACTAGTGGAAAATGTGAAATATGAATTAAGACGATTGAAATTGGAGAGCCCAAGAATGATTAGAAATACATACCATGGTTGATAGTTCTTGAATCCTAGCTCTTGCCATTTTGGCATATTTAGAGCGCTTGTAGCATTCAACAAGCCTTGCTTTGATCTCAGCGGTTGCCATGTTCATGAAAGGGTCTGATGAACTTGGGACATCCTTTAATTACATAACTAGAAAAGTTAAATTCAAGCACTAGGATGGGTTATTAGGAAAATAAATTTAATCTCATTTTTTGTGAAAGGTAATATATACTTACTCGAATTCTCTGAGACCCTTTCAGTGTTATTGTTACAGTATCGAAATCTGAATTTACACAACGCAGGAAGTGATCAGACGGATTCCTTCTACTTGGGCATGGAAAACCAGCTTCAGCAAAGAACTGCAAAAATCAGTATAAACAATCAGATTGCAATGTGTCAGACTGGTTATTTTCCGCAGTATTCAGATAGATATCACAATGCTTATAAAATAATTGAACTTCGGAATAAATAATTCATCCCAAAGTGTTACACTTTAACATTAATGTTCTCTAAGGCTGGCCTTAGCCTTATCCTTACCCAGGAGATTAAAGGTGGTTAAATAACATGGTGTTACGGTCAAGACCAGCGTGTGAATCCCCTCATCACAATTGTTTCAAAATCAAATTTCCTAATTAATTAAGCAACGATATTTAGTAAAATGTTGATAAAATGTTGACAGAAGCAAGGTAAATATATCGTCAGTTTACTCACTTAATTGAAAAACAAGTTAAATCGGTGTTGATTTTACCTGATTTTTGTAGCTCTCTGACTCTTTAACAAATTTCTCTCTAATTTAGACTCCACAACAGTCTTAATTAATAATAGTTCTAATATGATCACAAATGAGAAGACCTAGCCAACATATCTTAACCTTTACTAATTTTTTGTTTTTTGTTTTTTCCTCAAATAACTTTTGCGTCAATACTTGGACATCAAGATATCAATTGTAAAATCCAAAAATCATGCTTATTACTTAAGAAAACTTTTGACATACCTCCACAGCCAACTTTGCTTCTCCAAAATAAACAGTTTCACCACCAGATAACAAGAAAAGGTCATCAAAGAGTGCAAAAACTTCACTACTCGGCTGGTGAATTGAAGAAATAACTGTTCTTCCATCGCGGGCAATATTTCTGAGGGTTTGAGTCACAAAGAAAGCCGAGGCACTATCAAGACCGCTAGTAGGTTCATCAAGGAACAATAACAGCGGCTTTGTGAGGATCTCAAGGGCAATACTTAGTCTCTTTTTCTCTCCACCGCTTATTCCTCTCAAGTGCCAGTTTCCGATAACCGTATCGGCGCAGTCTTGGAGACCTAATTCCAGGATTGTTCCATCTACATGGCTCTTTATATCTTCTTTGCTCATAGAGCGTGGAAGCCTCAAGTGAGCTGAATATGTTATGGTTTCTCTGACAGTGAGAGTTCCCAACAGTACATTTTGTTGGGTCACATAAGCCTGAAATTTGCATGAACAGAAACGTAAAAGGTTAAAAAATTTGTTCCATTAGTACCTACCATCTCATTTGTAGTGAAGTTTATGAGATACATTTTTTGATTTGTAACATTATTCACCTCATTTTACTCAGTGACAGTACCTGGATTTTTGTTTAAGGTGTAATAAAGGAGAAACTATAAACTTGGGTCAAGTTATAACATAAAATTTAGCAAAATTGAAGAGGTCAAATTTACCAATAGTGGTCAGTGGGGACTATAATGAATACACTATAGAATTTAATAGGCTATAACATAATTTTGCAAACAATAAGGAGCTAAAGGTCAAATTCATAAAAATGGATAAATTTTCAATTAATTTTTTTAATTTTCATTTTTCCCCCGCCCTAAAGATATATGTAGCTCCATCCCTCGCTTATAATTTAGTTTAATCTACAACAGTATACATTGAAATACTTTCAATTCTTACAATTATGAATTAAATGTTTTGTAATTCCGCATCTCCAGACTCAAACAGTAAACTTATTTTAAAAAAAAAGACTAAAATACTAAAATCTTAGGAAAAATCTATAATTTCAAGTTGTTATTGATAGAAAAGGCTAGCTATGCCATTATACTCAAATTAACTTTAAGTAATTATTTTTAAAATCATATATGATTTTGGGAATTAGTCTAATACAAACTGGAACCTAAACTCACTGTTGAATTTTATAGAAAGTGCATTGGAAGTCGTTTATCTTTTTTTCACTTCGAAAATACCAGAACTATTGACTTTTTTTTCAAAAAAAAAGAAACATAATGCTTACAAGAACACCATTTTCCACCCTCGTCTTCTTCCCATTGAAAAGAACATTTCCAGTCATGATCACATTTCTTGAGAGTCTACCTGTGACAATTTAAATAAACGAAAAAGTTAAGATACAAGTATGATAAACATAAATTTATTTATATAGAGGTATGATAAATAAAATAAATTCGAAATAACTAGTTTTAGCTCCTACCTCCCGTTAATTTGAACTTGACCACTCGGTCAAGTCTCTTGGAATAAATATAAATTTTTATTCAAATAGATGTATAATAAAAATAATATATTATAATAATAATCAAATTAAAAAGAAAAGAACTTCTTTATACCAGAAGTTTTCTTCTTCCAAAATTATTGGTGATCCGATGAAACAATTGATTTCAATAATTGAATCTTAAATTTGAAGCATGTAGGGACTGGGGAGATAAAAAAAAAAACCATTAAAGAGTTATTTTGTAAAAAAATTATTGATTTGTCACATACCCTACTCCAAACTTTCACGATATAAACAAAAAATTATATTACTCTCTAGAAGTTATTGTTGAGGAGAACTCATTCTATAAACCTCTTATATATTATGAGGCTCATTGAACGAAATTATCCTTGTCTGAACAACTAAGAAGTCAAATTAATATCATATATTGCTAATATTTTTAAAGTCATTTTATCTCAAACAACAATCCAGCTGTCTCATTCAATACCTTGGAGGTGGAGCGTGTCCCGATTTTAAAGTCATTTTATCACGTGCCATTGGCTAACAAGTTGTATGGTTTTGTTGGACCATTCGACATGACACAACGACTTTGCTTTGCCCTACCCATGTCCAATGTATGGAAAGAAATTACGTGGGAATAGACACACCACTTCAACAGGTTTATTTATTAAAAATTTGTAAGTTAAAAAAAATCCCATAATAACATAATTCATATTTAAAAAAAAAAACATATAAAATTATCTTATTTAATTCGTGACCCAACAGACCTATTAAATGACATGTTTTTAGTGGGTGGGCGCACTATCTGAGTAGGCTGAGGTGATGCTGTCCGACATAAATTTTTATCCAATGTGTGTAGTTTATAGTTGGATATCAATATCAAATGCATTAATTGCCAATTGTCTATCTCATACCGTTGAGTCCGGAGTATCAATGAGATAGAGGCCTGGCTTGTTTTCAGAAATCTACTTTGAAATAAGCAACGAATGCAAGCAATATTGTTTAGGATTGGGAAAGCATTTGAGACTGTTGTTGAAACACAGCGTTAGAAAATTCTATTTCTTTTTTTAACAATATCAGAATTTAGGCATGAAGATCGACCAATTGCAGCCAAAAGAAGTAGCTTTCGGAAATTAATCAACATTTGATCCTATATATCAGAGCGTCACCTAGAAAGAAAAAAAAATAATGAAGTAACACCTTCATACCATGACTTTCTTCTTCATACCATGACTTTCTTCTTAATTATTTATGCTGAATTTTCTCTTGAATCAAATGGGTCTCTACTACTTAAGAGTTAAGATATCGATTGTTTTATTACAGGAGCGTAAAAGGGAAAGAAGAAGAGGATTTAAAGGAAAATAACAATTTTCAGGGTATAATATTAAGTAAAAGCTAACCAGACTTCTTCACGCTTCCCCTAAAAAATCCTTCATATATAAATGAGATTTCTCTTATTTAGAAATTAGAGTTTTCGGATGCAAGGACAATCTTAAAACCCTAAAATGGAAAGTCAAATTTAACTTTCCTAACAACCCATATACATCAATAATTTTTTTCTTTAAAGAAAAAAACAGAATCATCTCCCAAAATTTCTAAAACAAGAAAAAAAAATTTCTCTCTCAACTTGTTCACACATTAGAAGAACCTGGAAATAATTACATTTGATGAGAAGTAATAAAAGAACAAACCTGCTAGTGAGTCAAGAAGAGTTGATTTTCCAGAACCAGATGGGCCCATAATAGCCATAATTCTTCCAGGCTCAGCATAGCCATAAAGTCCTTGAAGCAATCTCTTTGTTGGTTTATTACTTCCAAAATTTGGCAGCACAGCAAATAGATTTTCCCATACTAAAAATGTTCCTCTAGCGGCGGCTCGATCAAACGAAATGGTTTTATTATCACCATTTCTATTGCTGTAAGCATTGCTGCTTGCTCCTTCTATCTCCATAGAGTCCATGTCACAAGCATGAGTTGAAACTTGAAAAATGATGAAGATAACAAGAACGTGAAATGATATCAATGACTAGGGTTTTTGTTAGTTGAACATGAACAACAAACAACAAACAACAAACAACAAACAACTAACTATCAATAATGTTGTGATGAATGGAGAGTCATGCAGTTAAGCATGGTGGATAGATAAGGAAAGAAGAGAGAAATTAATGGTATTACTTTAAACAGATCAGACTCTTATGGGTGGTAAGTGAAGGAAATAAATGTGGGCTCCTTAATATGAATGATAAGAGAGGTGTACAAACACATTCATTGCTTTGTCGTGAAGAATCCTGTCAATTTCAGATTTTACACGTAATTTTTCTTTCGGTATGGTAAAATTGAAGTTTGCTTTACACTTGATAAAAGTATATAACTAGCTTTTACTAACTGCTTTCTATTCTAAAGATCTTTGGTATTATTTATATTAGGCTCAAAAGTTATTTTTAAAAGTTCAAATCAATAATTTTTTAAAATAAAATAAATAATTTTGAAAGCAGATTTTGAAAGTAGAAAATAAATAATTTTTTAAAATCTTATTTTGAGAATCACTTTTATAATTAATATAATTATATATATATGCTCAAATATATTATAAAAATTTAAAATTATCTTTATTCAATTAAAAATAAAATTATTAAATCTACAGATTATTATTATTCCAATTATATTGAGGTAAAAAATAAAAAATAAACTAACTAATACAAAATTATTTTAGTTATCAATTATTATATGCACAATAAAACTATTATACATGCATATTTACAAACGTTTAAATAAATTTTATTTAATATTATGTCTATTTTAGTCATTTATATTTTTATAGTAGTTTAACAATAAGATTTACCAAATATATATGATTATTTTTAAAATACAGTAATTTAAAAAATAAAATTTACCAAATATTTAATTGATTTTATTCATAACTTATTATTTATAAAATACAGTTAACAACAATTATTTTAAAAGTTACAACATTACCAAAGTTCTAAATCTAATTAATTAATACTTTGAATTTCATTTTTTAAATTGAAGATCAAATTGATTTTTTACCAGTGAATATATGAATACTTATATTATTATTAGAGTGTTAATTTGATTGAAAATGTTCTTGAATTGTGGGTGCTAATTAATTTAACTTATAAAATTTATTAAAATATGATAAGAAATCTAGGATTCCATCCTTCTCTTACTTAAAAATAAATGGCAAGAGTTTTGGATTTTCATCAGATGATTAATTTTTTAAAAAGAAAAAAAATGTTTTTAAGCTACAGTTTACATTTGACAAGCTCCTTCCTTTTAGTATTATCACAAAAAATAACTTTCATATATTATGGTCTTTCTCTCTTTTTTTTTTTGATAAGATATATTATGGTCTTTCATCTTTAGTTTTTAATTTCTACCAGTAGTTATAGCAATTAATGAGAACTATAAATGGATAAAGACTGTCCATTTACCCAGAGTCCCAGACGATAAGCTTCAGCTTTTTACCAGCTAAGGTTTTATGTGGCAAACAAATGTTTTTTTGTTTCTTTTGAATTCTGCAGTGTAGTTTTTATTATTGTTATTTTTTTAATTATTTATATTTTTCTCTTTAATTTCTTAATTAAAGATCCATCTCGTAATTGATCACTTGTATAATAGACACTTGTCTAAAAGTATTAATGCAGGTTTAGTTGGCATAAAGTTTATGTAATCTCGTAACAATAATGATACATATTTTAAATTTTTTATTCTTAATAATTATTTCAAATGGTGTGATATTAATCAATTAGTTGGTAAAATTAAAGTAAATTAATTATATCATCTTATTAATCAATTAATAGATACCACATTATTTAAGATAGTTATTCAGAATAAAAAATTTAAAATATGTAGCATTACTCATCTCATAATTGATCAATTGGTCATATGTGGCGTATCAATTCGTATTAATAATTAATATAATTTGGACCTGTCCTCTTTTATTATGGTATAAAATATCTATAATTCATGTCATGCACTCATGCATAATTTTAATTTTCTTTTTGATAATTTTGAGTTTACAAAAATTGGCTCTGAAAATTAGATTTTGAAAAATTACTTATTTATTACTTTTAAAAATTTATTCTAAGATGAGGTAGTTTATGTAGTTTTACTAAAAGTAATTGTTAAAAAAAATTATAAAACATTAAAATTAATTTTTGATTTTTAAAATTATTTTTGAATTTATCAATTGTAATCTCAAATGGACTAAAAATATGGTTCAACTACATTAAGGCACTCTACCGGTGTTTCATATAAAATTTATAGTAGTATATATACACACATATTTCTTTTTTTTTTTTTAAAAAGAAAAAATTAAAGAAAACCTTACAACTTCTGAGTTGAGTCTTAAATTAGTTCAGTTATAAATTAAATCTCGTTTAGAATAATTACAAGTACATATTATTAATAATCTTATATTGGGTAATGGATATGGATTTAGATAACCTAAGTTTATGTTTGGTTAGAAAAAATAGTAGAAGGGGGGAGAAATTAATAAAAAGAAAAGAGTGAGAGAAAAAAATAAATTATATATAATTTTTATTTAATTAAACATAAAATTTATTTTTCTCTTAATTTTTTTTCTTATTTTCTATCCTCACTTTTTATTTCTTTAAATCAAAACATGCAGAGGAGTATAATGAGTCTGAGGCTCCTATAAAATGGGGTACATGTAATATTTTAAATGCATTTTATCTATGGGGAAGCTTAATTATCCTTGCAAAGGTGTCGCTGTTGTTGTGGTTAGAAGTTATAATCAATTAATTAAGAGGGAGTGTGCCAGGTCAATTGATCAATATGAACCCACTTATTATATACATATATATTTTACTCATTCTTATCTTGTTTTTATTAGTCGTAAGATATACTGAAATACAATTTGGTGATTGCCTTTTAATAAATACTTAACATTTATTAAGAGAAAACCGAACAGGATGATTGAACAAACTAAGCAGAATAAGAAAATCGTTACTTAACGTCCCAAAATCTTGACGTAAATTCTTACATGTAGTACTGAGAGCACCGTCCCATCAAGTGTAGATGTTTGGGTAATATTGGACAGGCCCCTCGAAGCCCTTCCAGTTCGAGTAAGACACCCCTAGGACAGCCTAGCTCGAGCAACCCTTCTGGTCAAAGCTGGTCAAGGTCGAGCAAATTCAGAGTCGCTCGAACCCCGAGCACCCCTTCCCCTGCTCGAGGTAGTCCCTCAGGTCAAAGCTAGTCAAGGTCGAGAGCTAAGCACTCCTTCCCCTGCTCGAGGTAGTCGATCAGGTCAAAGTTGGTCAAGGTCGAGAGCTAAGCACTCCTTCGCCCGCTCGAGGTCGTCCCTTAGGTCAAAGCTGGTCAAGATCAGGAACCGAGCACATCTTTCCTGCTCGTAGGGATCCACGAGTACAGCTGGGCAAGACCCGACCCAGGGCAACCCGACCCGCTTTCTCGTAATCCGGCACACCTTTAATGTTCGATCGGGATCCCACATGGTGTGATGGTGATATCATGTTGCGGTGGCACGCACATGCCTCCAAGGTGTCATCATTCCTAGCGCACTTGCCCGACATGGTGATCTGGCCACGTGAATCGGGTTAAGGGGACAGCCGCTCATCCTAGGGAATATTCCGCCAAACCCACTGTCGGAGGGACTCGGATACCACTAAGCGTGGGAGTGGACAACTGAAATGGAAAGAGCGGGAAAAATGGAGTATAAAAGGAAACGAAGGGGAACGTTACAAGGGTTGGCATTTCTAATTCACAGAGGGTTGGATTTTTTGAGAGACAAAAGGATCTGTAAGCTCAAACAGGTTCTTCCTATTCTAATCTCTCTCATTTGATTTTCTGAAAACACCATACTTATCCAAAAAGGGGGGGCGAAATAATACCCCTTTCATCTTTCCGGTCTCCCTCACTAAGGGAGATACCAAAAGACAAACCCGATCATCGACTTGAGCGTCGGAGGGTTTCGCGGACACGCCCGAGAACCCCGACCCGGTTTCAGTGAGTACAGTCCGGAGATCTCCATTCAAGAAGACAACGGAATAGGACGAAGGGGTAACCCCGCTCGAGATCGAGCTATCATGACAGCGAAGGATCGAGGCACTGTTTGAATCCGCGAGTAGAAGGTTCAGACAGTCCTGCTCGAGCTGTTTGGAGGCACTGTTGGAAGGTTCGAAGCACTGTTGAGGCACGCGGGAAAAACTGCATCAACAGTAGATGTTACGACAAGTCAAGTTTACATTTGTCGAGCAATCAGCGACTATGTTTTCTTCTCTGAAACAAGGAAAAAAAATTGAGAAACTTCTGAAATTGGAAGAGATTAGATGGCGTACAGATTCTGCCAGAAGCAAAACAAGCAGCCAAAGATCTCTTTCATGACTTCATCTAAATTTGAATAAATTCAAATCGGCTATTTGTTATATGAGAAAATTATATGTAATGCTATTAAAATTACGTCATTAATGTCGTCATAAATATAAAATTATTAAATTATGTATAAGACTAATAAATTAATATAAGAATGATAAATTAATATTTTAAAATTATAAATAAAATAAATAATTATAAAAATAACATAAAATTTATAAATCAATATTAAACTTTAATTAAATAAAAATAATTATTCATTTAATTTAATTAAACAAAAGAACCACTCATCAATTAAAAATTTAAAAAATTATATTAAAAACAATTATGATAAGTTTTATTAAATTGATATAACCATAAATCCTATAATCATTTGAAAACATGTATAAACTTTTTTTTCTCATTTTCTATCATAGTATTTATTTACTACACAAGTTAATTAAACATAATTATTTTTTTGATGTAGATCAAGCCAAACAAGATAAAAAGATACACTTACGTTACTAGACATATATAAAATTATTATTATATGCTTCAATATATATATTTGCAAAAGCTGACTAAGGCCTAGCTCTACTTATCAGTGGACAATCTTACTAAAATTTAGGTTTTGGTTTGAGTCTCAGCACGTGCGTGTTTTAATATATATGCAGAAGCTTAATTTTCACATTTCAAAAAGCTAGCTAGTTTGTTTGTGCCTCCAAAAAGCATATATATATATATATTTATTTATTTATATATATATCACCTCATTTAGAAATGGTATCTAAACGGCTTGATCATTTGAATTGAATGCTTTGTGCATAAAGTAAGCATCTGATCCTATCTTTTTATATGAGTTTCCACCCACTCAAATGAATCAATTCAGCTTCCTGTGGCCCTGCCCATTATTGGTTCCATTGCTGCATTCATCCACCACATCTTTTCTTTGAAACATGAATATTCAAAGATGGTTATTCTACACCAAGCATATATTGTTCATGAAAAAAAATAAATAATGATTCTGCACTATTATTTTATTCAATCTCTACAACGGACCTATTATTCGTATTGGAAAAAAAGTTGAAACATCAAAAATAGAAAAAAGAATTACCGTGTTGCAGTTTTGGAAATTAATATTTAAAGAAGAGATTCGAGGGTTGATTTGATACCATATCATTTATCAGTATTTTTTAATCCTGTATGAATTAAAAAATATCAAAGAGATTTTACCTATTATAAGCAACCATTGAAGCAAATATTAATTATTTAATCCTCATAAAAACTAAGGCTAAAAAGAAAAGACGTATGTCCATGTCAATTTTTTTCTTCCTCCATATCAGTTCATTCACTTGCATACTCAAATTTTCAGAGGAGCAACAAACATGACACTTTCAATCCAAATAAGAACTTATCATAGCTTTGTCGCCATATTGAAATAACACCAATACTAATCTTAATACTAAAGCTCTAAGAAGAGCCAGTTTTTTATTTCTAAAAAACATTTATAACATATATAAGTCTTACATCCGCTTGAATCAAACTTCAGGTGTAACCTCTACGTTGACATCCTTAGAAACTTTTTCCTGATTTACTAACTCAATTATGCGCTGGAGTTCATGAACAACATCTGTCATGCTAGGTCTCTCACTTTTCTTCTCCCTCAAACAAGCAACTGCAAGCTCTGAGAAAATTTTCAAACTCATCATGATATTAACCGAAGCCTCGTGGCCATGAAGCCGCGGGTCTACAACTTCCATGATTGCGCCATTGCTATCCCTTTGGCTCACATATATGGCAAGGTTAACATCATCAGGGTCCCTTGAGAAATCAATGGCCTTTTGAGAAGTCAAAAGCTCAAGCAACACAACCCCATAACTATAAACATCACTCTTATCTGTGAGCTGGTAATTGCGATAATATTCAGGATCCAAGTATCCTAATGTTCCTTGAGCACAAGTTGACACGTGACTCAGGCCCGGTTTAGCCAGTCTCGAGAGCCCAAAATCAGCAACCTTTGCATTGAAATCATCATCCAGCAGTATATTTGTTGACTTGACATCTCTATGATAGATGGGAGTATATGCAGCAGAATGCAAATAAGCCAATGCTTCAGCAGTTTGTAGTGCAATTCTCAGCCTTGTGCTCCAGGTTAGGTTAAGATTGGAGTACTTACCATGTAGATGATCATGGAGTGTCCCATTTGCGATGTATTCATAGATCAACAATGGCTGCTCGGCTTCTACACAACAACCCAAGAGCCTAACCAAGTTCTTATGATTGACTTGTGAAAGTATCCCAACTTCATTGAGTACTTGTTGGGTGCTTTTGATGTTTCCCACTCTGGCAGACTTTACAGCAACCACAGTGCCATCCTGAAGCTCACCTTTGTAAACTTCTCCAAAGCCACCGCTCCCCAAAATCCTGTCTTTTGAGAAACTATTTGTTGCTTTCTTCACCTCTTTCAAGTGAAATATCCTAGCAGGTTTCCCAGCAATATTACTTGATTTCAACATGTCTTCTCTTTCCTTTGCAATCTTTGCTTGTTTGGCAAGTTTCCGAGAACATATTATTTTTATTGCAGCCACTGCAATAGCTAATGTGAAAACAGAAATTACCCCTACTGAGATCTTTAAGCCTAGACCAATTCCACGGTTTCTCCTTTTTCTCTGGCAAGTTCCAAGTACATGATCCCAGTAGTAGCCCTTGATGCAAAGGCAACGATAGATGCCATTTCTACCGGCAGATAAACACTTGGAAGCTCCGGAGCAATCAAGCTGTGTTTTGCAAACCGGTTCAGGCGGAGGAGCCCACTGTATTTCCAATCCTTCTTCCCATTGATTCGCCGGCTTATTTGGATCCAAACGAAGGATGCTTCTGAATGCTTTACAGCCTGAACTATGCAGCCGTATCTTGTATGCTGAAGGCATGCCGCCTGCAACAAAGGTGCAGCAGGGTTCAAGTTCACTTGCACATTGAAGTGCTCTTTTTTCATCAACATGCTCAGGACTGTCCAAGAAATTGTGACATAGGCTAGAGGAAGAGCAATTGAGTGGAGAGACCAAGAGACGTGGCGAGCAATTGAAGAGGAAGATTGTGTTTGATGAAGTTACATTAAAAGGGAGTGATTGATTTAACCACAGTCCTTCACTTGTCACCATGTCTTGAGTAACACAAGAGTCGTTTATCCACGATGCTGGTTGCACGACTATGCGTTGGGAAGAAGCCATGATTCTTAGTACAAGATAAGAACTTCCATTCAAAGCGTCGAAATAAAGCTTGTGAGAGTGCAAATCGCAGCGAAGTAAATAGTTTGGGTCACCACATTTAGGATTTGTGCTTAGAGGATATGGAACTTGTATAGGACCACAGCTGGGGCAGATCTTCTGCGAAGAACAATAATGAAGTATGAGAAGAAATAAAATATTGAAATAAAGAAACAGTTCCGGTTTATTATTTGGCTTGGTTGTTGTGATCATCTTGCCACTAGCACGAGCAAATGGTAAGAGCTGAAAGGGTAATAGCACAGAGGGAGGCATTGGAGGTGATAAAAAGACTAGAGAGAAGAGAATAAAGTAGGTGAAAAAAAAAATTAAAGAATTTTTTAAAGTCGTTGCAAGAATCTTGGTTTAAATTGTCAAACTTTTTATTGTTTGAAAGACTTGTGGATTCCTTTTTGTATGTTATATATGTTCTTGGGGACCATTTTTTTTTTTTTTGTGTTTTTTAAGTTAGGAAAGCCGTTAATAAAAAGGTTAGTGCTGTGCGATTCCAGAAAAGATTACCATAATTGGGCAATATCTGTAAGAAAAATTGAGACGAATTCCCTAGCCTATATGAGAAGGTAATAAAAATATCATTCCATAGGCATGCAAGCTGTGACGAATTTATTTATTTAAAAATACTTTCACTCTTATTATTCAATAGACTCAAGTACCCAATATACCCAAATACTTATACAAATATTTGAATAGTGTAATTTATATGGAAATTATTCAAACAGAATAATTCGATTCTTCATATTTTCAATTCATAATGGTCATTATTCTAACTATCTTTTCATTTGACAATGACTATAATTCTACCAAATATGAATATCATAATAGTCTACCATAATTGAGCAATATCTGTTAGAAAAATTGTAAGAGAAATTCTTTAAGTTATGATAATGTAATAAAAATAAATCAGCCGTAGGCACGGAAGCTGGGACAAATCAATTTCAACGAGGGGTATCAAATTAATCATCAATCACAAGTATCATAAGAAATACTACAGCCAAATGCATTAGTTACTTCATGTTGTATCTTTTCTTTTCTTTTATTTTGGAAGTTTTGGTCTATGTCTTCTTTCACATGTATTTTATCACTTACTAATCTATATTACGGATAAGGGTTTATACATAACGTCCCACCTCATTGGTAGTTTATAACTGAAAAAAAAAATCACAAACAAAATAAACTTTCACTTTTAATTTTCAATTGGGCTCAAATAACCAATTTATACAAAGATTTGAGTGATCTAAATGGAAAACATTCAAATCGAATAATTTGAGGATTCTTCATATTTTTCACTTGGCAGTAGTCATTATTCTTACCATCTTTTCATTTCAGAACGATTATAATTCTTACCGAATAAGAATGTCATTATAGTCTCGACCACATATGTTTTAAGGAAAATCTTTATCTACTGTTAATCATATTCTTTAAGGTTAATATTGATTTATGAAATCTTCAATTGATTACTATATATCATAGGAACCTAAAGTCCTTCATCGGTTTCTTGTATAAAAGTAGTTTATACAATAATTGATCTCATATAACATAGTTGGTTGAATGAAAAATTAAAGCACCACATGGATCATATTAGACAACAAAAAAAAAAAAAGCCTTAATTTTTTTTATTATAAAGATGACAAAAGTTTTAGGCCATTTAGACACAATGACAAACTCTTAGGAGAAAAAAAAATTGGTATAATAATAAATCTTTCTCAGTAAACATCAATCACATTGTCTTTTATGGTTGTCTTTTATTCGAACTCGAGTAATCATAAATGCAAATTGCATTCCTAGTTAGTCGAGCTACACTCAAGGAGCAACTACAAACAACACATTATATGCAACTCAAAGTGAAGACTTCAAAGGGCAATTTTTCCTTTTCATTCACTTGGACAGGTGGATTAAGAGTGGCAAATGAAAGCAGCTCTTGGTTGAGTTCAAACAAGGACACGTCTTCTGGGCTCAAATACATGAATGCTCTTGGGATGGTCTTGAAACGCTTGCACTGGCGACTTTAGCCTGAAGTTGATCAAGTTTTGCGGATCAAACGCAAAGCTGTTGGATTCAGCTGGTGAAAAATGTGCGTGGAAGGGCACGAAGGATTGACTTGGTCGAAAAACGGATGCTGCAACAAATTCGGGAATCACTGCCTTGCTCGACTGACCACGTGCTACGGCCGCCGAGCAACCAAAGAATGTAGAGCCTGACAATGCATCAATGAGCTTGTGCGATGAGAGGTAACTTGAACAAATAGTAATGGACCATGACTGCTATTGGATCTCCTTTGCCGCCAAACAGTTGGAATTCAGTTAATAACTTCTGTTCAGGATTTTGTAGAAATTCAGACAACAAACCGTTTGCACGACCTCCAATGTATTCAACTCGCTCGTCATTACATACAATTGAGAAATCGTCTCTGACTCTCCCAGCAAATGGGGGAAGTTTGTGAAAGTTTCGGATAGGGATGATTTCAGACATTCCGAAATTTGGTCAGCTCTAACATTAAAATTCCAACTCGTGAGGTCAAATTCAAAAAAAATAAAATAAGGCAATAAATTAATATAGTAAGCATTATTAGTGTATCAGCTCTTGTACAAATTGCTACTCCAGCAGTGCTTAATTGTTTAAGTAATCCACAAAATGTAAACTGGCTGTTAGTTGGAACTGGCTACATTTGGTCAGCTGCACCAAATATTAACTGCAAACTTAGCATATATAGGGTATATTTAGAATTGAGGTGGGATAACTGTAGTTTTTAAGTTACAGTATTAAAGTATTTAGTAAATACTAATTGTTGTAATTTGAAAGCTATGTTGATATAATTTTTTACTTGAACAATGAAATTTTTATCATATCTTTAATAATTTTGTCAAAATTATTACTTAAAAATTATATTTACTATATACTATTAACTTTTATTTTAAAATTATTATTTTTTTTCACAACAACTACTGTAACTTAAAAACTAGGTCAGTTTAATCCTAAACATGGCCGTAATTCCTACAAGCAACATGTTTGTCGTACGTAGTGAATAAAAACTGAGGTTAAGTTATCTATGAGATTCTCAATGATCCAGATAACGATGCTCTTGCTTTTATTCCGGAGTTTTCTGAGAGCAGGCATGTTACTTTTTGCTTTGATTCATCTAGTGCTCCAGATCCTGGACAGTGGAATACTTTAACAAGCACAGCCGGCAAATCGAGTTGACAGATTTTGATGCATAGTTTTAATCCCTCAAATCCTGATTTTCTTATGGGAATATCTAATATAGTAGTCACTTGTGGATGGTACTCACAATGTTTTAAAAAATCTTTCTATATCTTTCAATTATTTGGTTCAAAATATTTTAATAATTAACTTACCAAAAAAAAAAAAAAACTCTTTCCATATATTTCAATTATTTAAAAAAATACACACACACACCCCCATACATATATATCCTTATCTTTGCAAATAATTGGTTTCAAAAAATAAATATATTTCCTTATCTCACAACAGTTTTTGTAATACCCGAGAAGCATGTAAATAATTATTAGTATTATTTTAATTGTATTGTTATGATCATTGGTTATTTTCTTAATTAATCTTTAATTTTTTATTATATTACTGTTATTATTATTTGTTACTATCAACAATAGTAGTATTAGTATTGTATTACCACTTCGGCTTAGCATAAGTTTGGGCTAAGATGTCATTGAGTTTGGTTTTAAATGGGAAACTTTTGGGACCCCGTTTCTTATCTCAGAAAGCCCCGTACCTGTGGACACTACACTAAAATAAAAACCTCCCACTTCATTCTACAAATACCCCTGATTTATATATATATATAATGACAGAATGACAGAATGTAGCAAGCTTGTTGAACCATCAAACTAATAATTGTATTTGACATTTTTCTACGAGGAATATAAATATTAATCCTATTATTTTCATTTTTTTTGTCAAAACCAAATTCCTGTTAACATCAAGAAAAAAAATGATGATTTTTTTTCTTAGATGGATCTTCCGTATTCTGTGATTCTTTTTTTTTTTTTTTGCTATAATTCCAAGAAATTAATGTAAATTTTTCAAACAAAAAAAAAAACATATATGTTTAAGTTGTAGAAGCAAATAAACGAGAGTTTAGGGTAGTATGAAAAAGAAGATTACTTATACCCCACAATTAATTTCAGAAGAAATAAAATTGTAATTTATAAAAAATAATTACATGACTTTTATAAGATAAAAACAGGATGTCGGTTTCTCTACTTGAATTTTAATTGATTTAAGTCAGGTCCACTTATTATATAATAATAATAATAATTCTATAACGAAGACATCATCATTTTAATAAAGTAAAGATATAGTTAACAAATAAAAACTATATATTTTGAATATGGTAACAAATATATAGATTTATATATATATATATTATTTTAGTATGTATCATCACTTTATTTAAGAGAAGATATGCTCGTTAGAGAAAGACTATATATATGTACAGTTGAATTTAATATAACAAATTTTTTTAAAATAAATTAATATATAACATAATATTATTTATCTGTTAAACGACTAATATGATACTTTCAATATTCTCTAAAATTTCTTGAATGTATCTATCTCAAGAAGTTATATCGATTTTCCAACTAAGAATTAAGAAGCGAAAATGCTCATTTTTCAGCAAATGTTTGACGAATACGAAGCTTCCTTCTTGTTTCAACCCTTGTTCATCACAATTGTTATTATCTTTTTCATATCTGTGCTGTTCAAACCGTTTTTTCAGATCAGAAAAAAAAAAAAAACCCGAAAACTTACCACCTTCTCCACCAAAGCTCCCGATCATCGGAAACCTCCACCAAATTGGCATATTCCGTCATCACTCACTTAGCGATTTAGCTAAACGCTATGGCCCCCTCATGTTGCTTCACTTTGGCAAAGTGCCCATCCTTATTGTTTCTTGTGCTGATGCTGCTCGTGAGGTCATTAAAACACGACATTATCTTTGCAAACCGACCAAAATCAACCCCATTTGAAATACTTTCCCTCGGCTGTAAGGATGTGACCATGGCACCTAATGGTGACTATTGGAGACAAATAAGAAGCATGTGTGCTACATCTTTTGAGTAACAAACAGATTCATTCTTTCAATAACATTAGAGCAGAGGAGGCAGCCCCTTAGGTCGAAAAAATAAAGCTGTGTACTTCATCTTCTTCGCGATAAATTTAAGTCAAATCTTGATTACACTAACAAATGGAGTGTGTAGAATATTTTTTGGAAGAAAGTATAGCGGGGAGGATGATGGCAGTAATAAATTTAGGATATATTTTGACAATTTTTAGAAGGTGGGGTCTAGTTTCGATGTGGGAGATTTCATTCCATGGCTTGGCTGGGTGAGCCATTTGAATGGCTTAAATGCCAGAATTAAGAAAACGGCCAATGATCATGATAACTTTTTGGATGGAGTCGTTGAAGAGCATTGAGTGAGCAGGTCATTGAAGATGATCGTCATAAAGACTTTGTAGACGTCTTGCTTGGGGTTCAGAAACAAAATTTGTTTGGCTTTCCCATTGATAGAGTTATCATAAAGGCTATCATCTTGGTGAGTACTAATTTAGACTCTCTATAATTTTCAGCATTAATTAATCTCTCTTTGATCATTTAACAATTAAGTGTTTTGTTTATTTTCGTTTCTTTAGGATATGCTGGCAGCTGGAACAGACACAACATACACAGTCCTAGAATGGACAATGGCAGAGCTTTTAAGGCACCCAAAGACAACGAAGGAAGTGCAGGATGAAGTTAGAGGAATTGTCGGTGACAAATCAGAGATAACAGAGGCTGATTTGGATAAAATGCATTATTTAAACGCCGTGATCAAAGAGACTCTTCGCGTTCATGTCGCAGTACCATTACTAGTGTTCCTCGGCGATCAACTCAGGATGTCAAAATCAATGGCTATCACATTGCTGCCGGAACAAATGTCTATATTAATGTTGCCTCAATTGCGAAAGACCCCTTCTTCATGTGATCAACCAGAACAATTTAACCCAGAGAGGTTCTTTAATTCTCCTATAAATTTCCATGGACATGATTTTCAATTTATTCCATTTGGAGCTGGTAGAAGGGTTGCCCAGGTACACAGTTTGGGCTGAGAGTGGATGAGCTCGCATTGGCAACTTTTTTGAACAACATTGATTGGTCTCCACAAGAAGATATGGACATGACTGATGCACCCGGTCTTACCATACATGAAAAAACCCGTACGATTGCTTTTGCAACTCCATATTCCCGATGATTAATATCACCGGACTATTAACTTTTCATATTATGTTTTGTCACGCTTTGGATAATTGGAGTCTTGGCTACATGGCGAGATTCATATTGTTATATATATATATATATATATACCTAAATTGACAAATCTGGGGCAAAATTATAGATATGCTAAGCAATCCCTTTTAATACTTTATGTATTACGACTTGGGAGGAATGTCTTCAAAATGAGCTTCATTCTTGCACTTCCAAAGTAAATAAAACACCTGAGAAAATAATCCAACCATAAGTTAAATAGTTGAGGATTGAACGTTTTATTCAAAATTGCATTTCAAAAAATTTAATATTTAACATTATGTCTAATTCAATCATTTATATTCTTATATCAATATAACGGTAAGATTTATCAAACACACATGACGACTGCTTTTAAAATTTGTACTACTTTTAAAAATAAATTTTACTAAATATTTAACTGATTCTCATTATAACTAATTATTTTTAAAATACACTAATAATAATTATTTTTAAAAACTACAATATTACCAAAATCTTACTTGATCCAACTAAGATTTTTTAAGTTTCTTGCTTTACATCATCCACCATACATTAACTTGTGCACCTAATTGATCATAAAACAAATGTTTTATTGGCAGACCTCGGCAGAAAAAGAAAAAAGTATTAATTAATAGAAAAAAGATACATCAGGAGACGAGTACGATTCCTCTTGGTAACCTTGTTACAAGGCTAATACAAAAAGCACAATTTGAAGTGAAAAAAAAAAAACCGCAATTTAAAGTGATAAAATTAAAGTTTATGAACATCCTTGACAATCACCAAAGAAGCACCCCACCATTCAAAATAATCGACAGGCGCCAAAATTAGCCTAAACATATGCAGTCATTAATTTCCTTAAAAACATTATTTAATAATATTTTTTTCAAAGCGAATCTTTTACGGCAAGAGACAAGCTTTAGTTAAAATAAAAAGAGATGAAATCAAATCGCGAGATGTAATAAGGCTTTTCCCTGACAGTAACTGGGCAATATTGAGATAAATCCTAAGCAAGCAAAGCCTCAAAGTAAATGGCAACTTAGACATAGAACTAATTACATATCGTCGGATAATGCATGCAATCACATAAACTATTTTTAGGATATATTTGGGATTGAGGTTGGGCAAGTATATTTTTCAAGTTACAGCACTAAAGTGTTTAGTAAATACTAATTACTTAAGTTTAAAAGTTATGTTAATATAATTTTTTTACTTATATGATGAAAAATTTATTATATATTTAATAATTCTATCAATATTATTATTTAAAAATTATATTAACTACATATTATTAATTTTATTTTATAATTACAGTTTTTTTTTCCACAGCAGCTGTATCTTTTGAGTTATAACAGTTCAATCCCAAACATACCCTTAATCTTAAAGTTAGGGATATCACAATGACCTTTATTCAAACAAGTAAATATCTCAACGGGAGAGGAAGATTAATTTCCAGACAAAATTTGTAATAAAAGCGAAAATGAAGATTAATTTCTAGACAAAATTTGTAATGAAGCTTCCATTTTGCTAGGTTTATCAGCAACACCATTTCCTTCCTTGAAAACACAAGTAAAACATGTTGATGCTGAAATTTGATCACTTCTTCCTCGAACAAATTTTCTAGCTAACACTTGAATTTCTTTTATCATGGAAGTGAGTGATATCCTCTAACTTGCATTCACAAAAAAATGTCAAAGATCGCCAAATGTTTTTTCAACGAAGACCATCTGATACTTAAGTCAGTGATTGAGCTTAACTCTTAGAAATTTTCTTTTAAATTTTTTATAGATGATATAGATGCTCACTCCCTTTTTTGGTGTCTGTTCTCTCTTTTTTGATTCTTTTGTGCAGTAAAAGTCTAAATATTTTTTCTCTTTTTCCTGAGGTATTTATCCGAGTTTTATGTTCCTCGCCATTATTCTCATAATGCGCGTTCTTAACTTCCCACGTACCCATCTATTTTGGGATGGTTATTTGGCCATCACAATAAGAGTTGATCGTGCGTGGAGTTACACCCTCATTCTCGGAGAGAGTCGTTCAACTGATTTCCACTGTGGGTTCAAGTTGCCACACTTAAGTTTTGCTCGATGACTGATTTATACTTGCTCTTGATGCTATCAATAACATGATGAGAACTCGCTTAGCTGGCAGTGAATGTTCATGCTCTTCCTTAGCTTAGTCTTTGAGTAGAATGGGAGTTTCTCCTTTTGACTAGCTTAATCTCGAGCATGAGTGCTTTTACATTGACGATGAGTACTTCTATTTTGGCTTGCTCGACCTCGAGCAGGTGTGCCCTTTATTTCCCAAGCAAAACACGCCTCCATCTGCTCCATTTACAGTTAATAATTTCAAAAACCAAAATGGGTATAATAGATTATTAAATGCGTCCAAGTGATTAGGATTTACTTGTGCTTAGAATGTTTCCAAGTGCTCTTGCAGCACTGTCCAAACCTCCACCACAAGTGATTCCTTTGTCATTGTATTGCCAGAAGCAAATCGTAGACATATATTCTTCCAACTCAAAAGCAGACCAGCAGATCATAAGCCTTCAGGCTCTGAGCTTAATTTGCTGATGGTTGAAAGAATTTGGGTGTTGAAGATATTTAACTAAAGCTAGAGAGTTGATCAAATGTGACGAAGCCTGAAAATTTACCAAGATAGCTTTTTCTAAATGCTTTTCTCTGGTTGGTTTAGAAGAGGAGGTGAGCTTAAGTGTTGTTGATTGGTGAGCTTAGGTTCATTGCTCTTATTTATATAGTTTGTTGAAACCGAAATACTATAATTTTTATTAAAAATTTTGACATAATTTTGAATCATTAATTTTAAGTAATTCAATTATAGATGTAATACCATTTAATAATGATTATTCATCCACCATTAGATTTTTTAAAAAGAAAGAAGTATTTTCTACCTTTAAGATTTATGTAATAATTCATTTCATCCCTACTTTATAAACAATATCCAAAAATATCTTTTGTTCATTCACTGTTAAGTATAATGACGTTTGCGAGTAATAAATTGAGGGTAAAATATAATTTTCAAATAAAGAGAAAAATAAAAAATAAGAAAAGCTAACACATAACTAAAAATGGTTTTTATCTAATCCCACTAATCAGGCAAGCCCAAAAAAGTTGACAAACTTCTACTTCAAGCAAACGTTTTGCATTTATCTCTATTTTGGTGCCATAAAAGTCCTATAAACTGTAAATTTAAGTACAAAAAATAATCACAATTTTCTTCCAACAATTTAAAGACATTGTGTTAATTATAGTTTGTTACTTATGGCAATTACTCAATGGCTATATCAAAATATATCATCGCTGATTACATTAAAAATATTAATGAATTTTGCATATATTATAGTGTTATTTAATTTTTAAAAAAATTTTAAGATAATTTATATCACTTTAATTAAAAATTATATTTTATCCTTAATAAATTATTAGCAAACAGAATCAGACTATAGTAAATTGATAAAAAGATATTTTGAGTTATTGTTTAGAAAACATAAATGAAATGAGCCCTAAAATTGAAAAGAGTTTTTTTTTTTTTAAAATTAATAATACAAAATTTGTATCTAAATTTTAAATTACGATAGTGTAACCTCGTACTTTTAGCAAGGAACTATAGCGGCCCAGGTGCCAAGGGTAATGATACAGAGGCCGAATTCTTTGACCAACCCAGACAAAACCGTCCTTTTTGGCTGGCTTTCATTTTTTCTTTTTAATTAACAAACACGTGGACAAATAAAAGGGAAAAAATGTTAACAAACACACGTAATAGATTATCTCATAAGGCCATTGGCACCCTTGTACCATATTGCCCATGGGCGTGTTACTTCATGTATATCGCTTCCTACGTACCCTAGTGTCACGGGGTGGGAGTTTTGCGCAGTAAATTTGTGTGGCACTTAGATAATTTTGGTCGGGATATTACTAAGTAAGCCTTTGCGCTTCTCAATAGTTAAGCCAAGAGGTTCCCGAAATGCTAAAAAGAAGGAAGAGCTAGCGAGCAATGTAGCCAAATGCGGAAATTAAATTAATCGAAAGAAAGTTTACAAGAGAGCTTACAAGAGAAGCTTGATGCTTTGCTTAATGCTTTGGTTGTGGATGATACAAATATCTAGAGCTCACCCATATTTATAGTGAAGTTTGGCTAGTTCTAGAGAATTCTATGGATTATAAAATTCTATACACATGTGCCAAAATCTAGAAAAATCTATACAAGTGTGCTAGTTGCTGGAATTTTGTAGAATGTTCTAAAATTGGGCCAAGTTAGCACATCTTGGCTCATTCTTTTGGGCCATTTTGGGCTGGAATCATGCGACCCGTAACACTAGGCTTACTTTTGAAAAAAAAAAAATGATCATTTTAAAGAGGTTCACCCCTAAAGAAATTTTTTTAAGCATTATTTCAACTGTCTAATGAGTTATAATCTCTAAGATCGTATTGAAGTTTTCGGCAGTAATAAATATGGAAAATTTATAAAATAATTAAATAATTTTAATAAATATCTAAAATAATTACCTAAATTATTTCTTTTTTCTTTAACCATTTACCAAATTTTTTAGCCATAATACCCCTATCTCTCCTAAATCCAAACTCGGTAAAATCCTCCATCACGGCACTAACTCCATTTTGCATTTTCCGACAACAATCAACGGTGGTTAGACGGCTTTTGAGAATGAGTTCATTTCCTGCAGTTTGACAAATTTAGTTCCAGTATTTTGGAGGTGGTTTTTCTTTAATTTCTGATAATTTTTACTTTGTAAGTTTTAATTTTTTTTCTGTTTTGATAAGTTTGATTGGTAATAAGTCAATGTATAGATGCATATAGATGAGATTAGGATTGATTGTCCATAAATATTGTAGATTGTTAAATGAAATTTAGGTTTAAATAATGGTAGGCAAGATGCTCGATAAAATACCTCTTAGTTGAAGGTGCATGCAAGATTAATATGTTAATGGATGCGTATGGCGTGCTTAATATGTGCGACAGGAGCTTGTCGCACGAACAAATATTTTATAATAAATTTTTTTCTTGAACCAACATTATGTGTTTTTTTCTTGAATTCTCAGATTAATTAATTAAAATTTTGATTTTTCTGTAGATGTAATGGCCAAGAAACCAGGCACGATGAAGATTCCGGCATCGAAACACTTCTCGAAGCATATTACAAATACCTCAAAACATGGAAGCTATCAAGAGAAAGTTAACGAAACAACAATTAAGATTATTCAAGAAAGATGTATTGAGCCATTTTGCAAATATGAATACCTACGTGTTTAGTATTGCAATCTTTCACAATGCACTACTTAAGCAAGTAGTGTGTTGTGATAAGATAATAAAAATCAATTGTGGTTTGAATTTAATGGCTTCTTAGTACGATTATCAATCGTTGAATGGTGTTTAGTTACATGGCTTTGCTATAGTACATATGACTTACACAATGAAGCCAATTTTTCTACAAATAATAGGTTACGTGATTTGTACTTTGAATGTAATCTAGGTGCTACTCTAAAGTGAGTTAATGAAAAATTTGAAGATTTAAACTTTAATGATATGAATAATGTTGATGCGCTAAAGATTGCGATATATTACTTTGCAAATAGAGTACTTAATGGCCGAAAAGGTGAATATGTACCAAATTTATTATTGTTAAACTATATTGATGATCCTGAATACTTTAAAAGTTTTCCATAGGATCGTTTATCCTAGAAAATGATATATAAAAGTTTGGACATTGCATTGAACCAAAACATTGATGCTTTTAAGGTAATACTCTTAAATAGGTGAAATACAATATTTATGACATTTATCCTAAGGTACATGTGTCTTTCAAATATATATGATTTTTTTGCTATACAACATATTTTTGTTTTTTCTTAACTTTTTATTTTCACATGTTATAAGCTTGGTTGTTCAAAGTAATTGATATGTTTATAGTAGAAAAGTAGGTCATCAAAATAAAAAAAGAAGACTTTCACGCATATTAAAGTGAGAAGGCGTTTCCTTCTCGAAAATAAGTTTTACTGAAGAGTAATGGAAATGAGAGTAACTTTCTTGCAGTATGGTCGTTAGCGGTAATACCTCTTCTTCAACAACTGCTAGTGTAATGATGTTTTCTTCTTCAACAAGCTCTTGAAATCTTATTTTAGGAATTTGCTAACAAAAACAGGAATGCACCATTCATTAACCGAATTAAAGTTTATATGTATCAAAACTTTTATCATTTCAATATCAAGTATATCCATAGGTATTGAACATATAAGTTGGGTATAATATTTTGACTGTAAAGTTATCTTCAATGTAATGATGTAATCATTCGGATTTATTTGTAAAACTTCATATACTCTTAAAAGAAATACATCAAACATAAAGTTTTTTAAAACAAAAAAAATGTTTTATTTTTTCTATTTTTGTACTCAAAATGACCGTCTGTTCAATTTTTCTCATGATCCATTAAAACACATTTTAAGAACAATTGACTTTATTAAGCCTAAGAAAGGTGAAAAAAATTAGTACTTAAAAAAATTTAGAGTTTAGACATGAGTCGAACAACCGTGCAATAGACGCCTGTCGCACGACATCCTGTCGCATGTTTCTTCTTAGAAAAAGTGCAACAGACATCTGTTGCCCGTTTTCTATATTTGTCTCTCAACTCGTTTTTACTCAAATAACTCATATTAATTTCAATTGATCGAAAAATAAAACTACATATTGTGTAAAAATAAATATTAATATTAACATTTTGCTTTCTAATTGATGGTTTGATGATTAATGGGTGAGTTTTAGAGATTATAGTGTGGTAGGTTTTAGAGAATTTTGGTTAAAAATGTGTAAATTGTTAATTTTGTTTATAAATCTGAGGATATTTAAGTGTGTAAAAGAAATATATGAGTACATATGATAGGAAAAATTTATGTGATTATTTTAGAAATTCACTAAAGTTTTTTGGCTATTTTTATAAATTTTCTAATAAATATTAAGTTAAGGTTTCAAAGAATTCTCGTTTCCCTTTTCTATTTTTCATAACCGAGTTGTCGATTGGTACACGCTTTGAAAGCAAAATATAAAGTGCCAAGGTGTTCCCTTCAGTTGTTTGATAATTAACATTGAAGGTGCAAGGATTTTTTAAATAAAGTTGATCCTGTACTGAGTTAATTTATGTTTAATTTTTTATTATATGTGTATGTATAATAATATATTGTTAAAATTTAATTAATTTTATATTTTTATCTAATAATTTGTAAGTCTGTAATTTTAAAAGATTTACAAAAAATTAGTTCAACATTGAACCTAAATTTTTTTTTCAAACTGTAAATTCAATTAATTAGATTTACTACTTGTTTTTCTAACAATCTTTCTTGTTCGATTGCTATACTTTTTTTAGGGGCAAGGCACTGTTCCCTCCTAAAATGTATTTCTCGCTTTCTGTGTTAATAAATTTCCTCACTTGCTCAGACTTAATTATAAAAAAAGAAAGCAATATTAATAATATACTTATAAAGTTAGGATACAAAGTTTGTGTGATTAATAATATATTACTAATCAATGACTATCATATATTAAATAAAATTTAATTTTAAACCATTGTTATAAAAGTTTGGTATTCTAACTTGTAAGTATATCATTACTATTTTTGCAATACCACATGGCAGCCTAATTGCAAAAATTACACACATGCTTGTCCCAGAGGTTTCTTCATCATGGGGCTGTCACAGCACAGATTTGGACCCCTCTGCTATTGTAGTTGCTGGGCCTAATCTTGGGTTCTTGATTGATCTGGCCCATACTATTATTTTGTACACGCCCCTTCAAAAGGGCGGTTGGAACACATTAAGCTTGCTTCTATATTAAATTTGTTGCATGCCAGTGGGTTTCTAAGAATGTCCGACACTTGATCTTTGCTAGCGATGAACTGCACTTCTATCTCACGGTTTGCCACTTTGTCCAGGACAAAGAGAAGATTATGTTTATGCGTTCTGTTCATGAATGATACACATGCTGGATTGGCTACAATGGCAGCAGCATATGCTATCACTCCATACCATATCGGTGTTCTTGATGGATAAAAATTGATTTCTTTCAGTAATGATGACTTAATCCAAGTGATCTCAGCAAAGGCATGGCCCATTGCCTGTACTCTGACCCGGCACTGGATATAACGACCACTTGTTGCTTCTTTCAGCTCCAAGAAATCAAGTTAATTTTCACCCAAGTAAATGCTCCCACTACACTTCTGTAAAATGTAGCATTACAGAGATGATTCCCTTCATATATATAACTTGACAGCTTCTCTGTAATACTCAGACGAATTGACATTCCCTTGCAGGTTCCCATTTCTACTCTCTTTAGCAGGTCAGCGAAGGTGCTTTACTTGAGACGACAGAGCTAGTTGATTGCTGCTTCTTGATACTTCTGTCCCAAGCAATTCAAATCTCTCATTTCCTTTAAAGCAAGGTCTTTTCCAATTTAAACATAGCTTCCTTGATCTCTGCTAGTGTTATTGTACCATAGATTTGATACAATGAAAATTGTGTCTACTTGTTTTAGAAAAGATAAAAATAAAAATAAAAACAGCAGTTGGTACGGTTAGGCATTTAGAGTGTTTTTGGGCCACTCCTGATTACAACCACCATTCTGCCAAGTCGTGGTGGCTACTTCATCAAACTTGAGACCCGTGTGTAATGGGAAATTGACAAAGTGAGTTACATACTTACATCAGTTACATGTATTCAAAAATCACTGTGGTGTTAGCTACATATTTGATTATTTTGAGTGATAAAACTTGCTGTGGAATCAGTTTTTAATTAAAGTGGATCTGTCTAGTACAAAGCTAGTAATTTATATATTTTTTCAGGATGGTTTGGTCTGTCAAGATATAAATCAAAATGTGGATTTTGTCAAAACTCAAAAGGAAAATTGAAAAATGAAGAAATTATAATTATATCAAGATGGAAAGCACTACATGCACCAAAAATTAACGGCCTAGCTAACAATAGCATAGGGGAAAGTGAATGAAATTAGAAGGAAAAAAGCACACGAGCTAAAAGATTTCAATGATCATTAGATCGGAATTAAGATTAAGCTCATAGTGTAAGTTTGTCTTATCAGGTTTCTTCACATTCCCCCTCGGCCGGGGGAGGGATTGATCTGAGTCTTTCTGCAATCCTCGACTTCATGTCCTCTGGAATCCTCAACGTCTAAGTCTAGGCATAGCTCCTTCCTCTATTTGCCACTCCTCTAATTCATCCGCAAGAAGTTGTAGAATTTCAAGCCTCGGAAAACCCTTTGCTGTGCAGATCAGTTTCTTTCCGGAGTAAGAATCATAGTGCAAGTCAAGAATCACAAGGTTCAACATCTTCTCCAACGCAGGCATTGGATCATCTACAAGATTTGAGTTCTCCAATGACAAACATTCAAGATTCGGTAAGATAACATGTATGTCTTCTGGTCATTTATGTTCTTTGAGATGTTCATTATTTGTTTCACATATATAATTTGTAAGAATACTAATGTAAAAATATTAATTGGTTGTTTTTTCAAGTTGAAAAAACAAACAAATTAATATTTGCTTTCAGTCATATAAATTAAACATTTAATTTTATTAGAATTCAAACTAATTTGAGTTTATTCAGATTTCAGATAAAAAAGAAAAAAACCACGACTCTCATCATGTTTGTAAGCTTAAAAAGGCTGTTTATGGTCTTAAACGGGCTAGTAAGGCATGGTTTGATAGGTTGAAAACAGCTATGGTGAATCCCAAGTCAAATAGTTATTTGTTCTTCAAATAGGCAAATAGTCATATGCTTTTGGTACTGGTTTATATAGATGATATAATCATTACTGCTCCAATTCCTTATCTTTGCCTTGAAAGACTTGGGGAACTAAATTATTTTCATTCATCTCAGGCTAAATATATTTTTGTTGATCTCCTGTCCAAACATGCTATGGCTACTTGCAGTCTTATACTAACTTCCATGTTAATTGGCCATTATCTTACTAAGGATTCAGGTACAACTGTTACCAATATCTCACAATATAGAAGTATCATTAGAGCATTGCAATAAGTTACTCTTACAAGACTTGAGATTGCTTTCTCAGTTAACAAACTTAGTCAATTTCTAAACTGTCCTAAAACTAAACATTATGAACTATGTAAAAGGTTTTTAAGATATTTAAAAGGAACTATTCATTTTGGATCGCACTTCTATTATTGTGGCAGCATGCAAATAAACTTTTAGTGACATAGATTGGGCATATGATACAGATGATAGAAGGTTTATGGCAGGTTATGCAGTCTATCTTGGCCCTAACTTGATATCCTGGTCATCTAAGAAACAACTAGTAGTCTCAAGGTCCAACGCATAAGTTGAATACAAAGCTCTAGCTCTACCTACATCAGAGGCTGTATGGATCCAATCTTTACTTGATGAATTGCATATTCAATTAGTTAGAGTGCCTATAATGTGGTGTGACAACCAAGGAGCTATATCCTTGGCATATAATCCATTGTATCATGCTAAGACTAAAATCGTGGATTTAAATATTCATTTTATTAGAGAAAAGGTAGTTGTTAACAAGACTAAAGTGTAGATATCTTGACTAAGCCTTTAACATTTTGCCAGTTTCACTATCTAAGAAGCAAGCTAAATGTCAACTGTATATAGTTTATGATGGAGTGGCCTAGCGAAAGTAGAATTGATAAGTAGGAGAAACTAGATATCATTTTAGTATTTGATCAAGCTAACGAGATTATGTTACTTTTTAATCAAAACATGCTTAGATCTATTCAAATCTAAACTACTAAATGAGATTTTTAATAACGCATAAAGCGAGATTAAATAACGCTCTAATCCAAACGACTCTATAAGAGAGATTTTTGATAAAAAAATCTTAGAAGAAATTATAAAAGAGATATTTTATTGAATAATTGAAGTTATCATTGAATAATTGACTATCAATTGGGAAAGAGCAAGAGTTATTTGATCGTTATTTGTTGTTTGGAAGTCTTCATCGCCTTAAAGAATATAGAAAGAAATTAATGAAGTATGGAGTTCTTCGAAATTTCAATAAAGATTGATGAAAACAACAATAAGTTCGAGTTACAAGATGATTTGCTCATACATTATAATTTTCATTATTTAGACTGTATTTAAACTCGAGAACGAGTTTTTTAAAGAGGAGGAGACTAATGTAAGATATTATTTTATGACTTTTTATTTTAATTAGAGTCAATTATGGTATGTGTCTTTATCTTTTATTTTAATTATAACTATGATTTATTTTTGTTTTTATAATTTCTTATGAGATTATCTATCAAATTTATCTCTTGTAAAGTCATTTAGATTAGAGCGTTATCTAATATCGCTTTATGCATATAAAAATTTTGTTAAGTTATTTAGATTAGAATATATCTAATCGCGCTTCGATTAGAGTGTTACCTAATCACAATGACTACAAGCTTAGCAAACCATCATATTCACAATCTTTTGATGACTCATCACAATTAGTTAAGTCGGCTCAGCAATATCATTAAGTTGTTTTAGCACTCATTAAGCAAGTAACAGAATTAGTTTAGCTTAAGACTGTTTGTATAAATACTCAAAAGTGTAATCATTTCTAAATAGTTAAATATTAATAAGATTCAGATCTACAGTTTTCTCTTTTAGCTTTCTTTTCCTTTACTTTCCCGCTAGCCAAACATCCTTTACTGCTATTTCTTTTAATAAAAAATTAATAAGCTACTTATTTATATACATCTTTTTTAAGGTAATACCATATTTATAAATTTAATTTACTCATAAAAATTGATGCGGTAATATTAGATCTTTTTTAATAAGAATTAACAATCATTCTTGACAACAAATGTACTAGTAATAAAAAAAAAAAAAAGAGGCATTCAAAGAAAAAAATACTCCAAATTTAGAATACATCCGATCCTTTCAATAAATCAAACAAGGTATAGCAAATCATATTTCACGTTTACCAAAACGTAACCTCTGTAACTTGGTAGCTTCATTTCATAGTATCTTTTTGCTCCATCTTTCTTTTTGGTATTTTTTATTTCATGTTACATTTACCGTTATACATGAAATATCACCATCCTTTTCTAATTTATTTATGTTTCAATCCTTGATAATTGAGATTATTAACTAGTAACAACAAATCTCGATAATGTTTTTGTAAATGCAGATGAACAAATAACAAGAAATTAATTAATATTCAGAAGAAGAGGTTATATGGAGGAAAAAAGAATGGAAGAAAATGGAGGTGGGAGAAAGGAGCTGCGGTTGTTGATCAAACGGTGGCATTTCATAAGCTATTTACATTTGCTGACAAACAAGATATCATTTTGATGACTCTGGGATCATTAGGTGCCATTGCCACTGGACTCGCCCACCCTTTAGTGACTCTTATTTTTGGCCACCTTGTTGACTCATTTGGCTCCAGTGATCCCTCCCGTGTTGTTAATGAAATTTCAAAGTTGACAAATCCATAATTCTTGATTTGCAGCCTTATATTTCCTAGTTCCTTTGGATTTGTTATGTTGATATTGTTGAATGATTTTCAGGCATCTTTGAAGTTTATGTATTTGGCTATTGGCACCGGCATCGCTTCATTTCTTCGTAAGTAACAGAAGATTGTTCTCTTCTTTTGCAATATTGCGTTCCTTTTTTCTCGAATTGAAGTCTTAGCATTTTGCTCTGCATTATATTGCAGAGGTTTCCTGTTGGATGGTCACAGGGGAAAGGCAATCTGCCAGAATCAGAGGCTTGTACTTGAATACAATACTGAGACAGGGTATTGCCTTTTTCGATACGTAAACGTCAACAGGAGAGATAATCAGCAGAATGTCTGGAGATAAAATCCTCATTCAAGAATCCATGGCAGAAAAAGTAATTTGTTTCTTTTGTTTTTCCCCTATTTTTTGTAGCTGTTGTGCTAGCTTCTGTTCTTGTAAATTTTTATCCTCTAGAGTTATATATATATGTATCCTAATAATAGCCGGTACATGACAGGTTGGGAAATTGCATTCTCAAGAGGATGGCTTTATACCCTTTTCATGATTGCATGCCTTCAGGCTATAGTCATTGCTGGTGGAATCATGGCAACCGTCGTGGCAAAACTGTCAAGCCCAAATTGCTTATGCAGAAGAAGGAAATGTTGTTGGGCAAACAGTTGCAGACATTAGAACACTAAGGCATAAAGATCTATCTTTTGTAACTCCAAATAATTTTGTCATGAGCTTCTCTCTGAAACACTGGCTTGCTTGCTTTGCAAGGTAGCATCCTTCACTGGGGAGAAGCAAGCAATTAACAGATATAACAAAACCCTTAAAGCTGCTTATGCTGCTACCGTTCGACAAGAACTAGGAATTGGTACTCTCTTGCTTATTATCTGGCCCACTTATGGACTACCCGAATGGTATGGCTCCAAATTGATCATCGAGAAAGTATTTAAGGGTGGAATAGTCATCAATAGTACAATGGCAGTCATGACTGGTGGAATGTGAGTTTTTACAACAATTGATTTTGTGATTGCATGCTATAAGTTGCTGAAACAGGCACTCACAAAATTTGTTGTCGGACATCTCTGCGTGTGAATTCGTTTGCAGCAGGGCAAGCAGCAGCATATAAGATGTTTGAGACAATTGAACGCATACCAAAAATGGACCCCTATGATGATAATGGGAAAGCATTGGAGAAAAAATTGAGGGGAAAATGAATTTAAAGAAGTTTGTTCCAGATATCCTGCCAGACCAGAAGTACAAATCGTTTGAGGATTCTCGTTGCATGTTCCATTGTCGGAAGCGTAGGTTGAGTAGATTACCAATTGATGGTAATCGTGACTTCGGAGAAACGTAAATGTGATGTAAATAAGTACAAAGAAAATAGACACAATAATTTACGTGGTTCGCAGTAAAGCCTACATCCACGGGCAAAGACTAGAAGATAATTTTACTAACAAATGAGAATTTACAAATTGGGAAAAACTCACAAAAACCCAATACTCCAATACACCCAAATGAATTCTCCTAGCACTCAAGTGGAAGCTCTCTCAACTCTCTCAATTGCTTCACTTGCAATTGCTCTCAATTTTGGGATGCCTTAACAAATGAAGAACAATAGCTATTTATAGGAATGCATGGTAGCACTATTTCACCAAACCTTTAAAATTGTCAAAGTTTGGTTGGTGATTACCTAATTTTTAGCCAAACTTTGAACAATTTACCTTTGAATAATTTTGGCCAAACTTTGAACATGTGCTTTGCCAAACTTTGAACAATTTGGCTTTGAATTTGAATTTTTCAACAATTCTCCACCTCGGTGAAGATTTATCCAAATCTGAGCCGACTACCAACAAACTATCATTCCCAAAGTGGCTGCATCTTTGTGACTGCCTACGTACCCAAAATTTGTGATTAAGCCAACCGAAGTTCAAAATATTACTGAACTTCCATGTATAAAATGATCCTCCAATCTCTACCTTTCTCACTATTTTAAACTTTCAGGATATTGATCAAGTTTAGACAATGCTCAAACTTGATCGCTGTCACCACTTTGGTCAACATATCTGCGGGATTCTCTGCAGTCTTGATTTTCTGAAGAAGAATCTTCCCCTCATCAATAATTTCCCGCACAAAGTGAAATCGTACGTCAATATGCTTCGTACGCGCATGATAAACTTGATTCTTTGCTAAGTGAATAGCACTTTGACTGTCACAATACAAGTTAACATGCTCTTGGATTAATCCCAAGTTTCCAAGCAAGCCTTAGTAACCAAACAGATCTCTTTAATAGCCTCCGTAATTGCCATATACTCGGCCTCGTGGTTGATAGTGCAACCGTAGACCGTGAGTGTAGACTTCCAACTAATTGGCCCTTTAGCAAGAGTAAATACATATCCGGTGGTTGATCGTCGTTTGTTTATATCACCAGCATAATCGAATCAACGTACCCAATCACGCCTTGACCAAGTGTGTCATTTCGCTCAAACAAGAAACCAACATCAACGGTTTTCGAATGTACCGTAGAATCCATTTCACGACTTGCCAATGTCCTTTACCGTGATTATGCATATATCCGCTCACCATACTAATCGCTTGTGAAATGTCGGCCTTGTACACACCATTGCATACATCAAGCTACCAATCAGTATTTGAATACGGAACTTGCAACATGTATTCTTGTTCCTCATCCGTCGAAGGAGATAGTTGTGCGTAAAGCTTGAAATGAAAAGCCAATGGGTACTTACAGTGTTTCGTCTCGATCATTCATGCCAAACTGTTGTAATACCTTCTTCAAATATTTCTTCCGAGACAAGTCGACTTTACCACGAGCTCTATCTCTCGCATATCTCCATGCCAAGAATCTTCTTAGCTTCACCTAGATCTTTCATCTCAAATTCTTGATTGAGTTGAGTTTTCAACTTCTCAATCTCATCTTTGTTCTTAGATGCTATTAGCATATCATCGACATACAAGAGCAAATATATGAAAGATCCTTTTTATAGCTTCATGAAAATACACACAATGATCAAATTTATTTCTTGTGTACCTTTGTCCTTTCATAAACCGATCAAATCGCTTGTACCATCGCCTTGAGATTGTTTCAATCCATAAAGCGACTTTGTCAGCTTGCAAACCCAATTTTCTTTTCCAAGAACTCTAAATCCATCCGGTCGAGTCATGTAGATTTCCTCTTCCAAATCACCATGCAAGAACGCAGCTTACATCAAGTTGAACTAGCTCCGGATCATATTGCATAACAATGGCTAGCAAAATCCGAATAGACGAATGTTTCACAACCGGAGAAAATACCTCATTGTAGTCTATTCCTTCTCTCTGAGCGTAACCCTTCGCTACCAATCTAGCCTTGTATCGAATTTTATCCTTACGAGGAAATCCATCATTTTTTGCATATACCCATTTGCACCCAATTGCCTTTTTGTCTTTAGGCAGTGTAACTAACTTCCAAGTTCCATTTTTTTGAAGAGACTGCATTTCTTCATCCATTGCTTGCTTCCATCAGACATTTTCGTAGCTACTTATCGCTTCTCCGTAAGTGGAAGGAACATCACCATCTACAATTGAAGTGCATAGGCCACCATATCAACAAAGCGAGCGGTGTCTACAAATCTCTCTCGCGGCCTTCTATATGCAATTGAATCTTGTTGCTCTAAAGGTTCCCGAGTCAAAACCTCTTCTTCATCTTCGGTTAATTGAGAATCATCTGCCTCTTCAATACTAGTCGGATTATCTTTAACCTTTTCAAGCTCCACTCGCTGCGAGTACTACTCGGTGTTGTCATCCTTTTGTGAATCCTTTTGTTTTAACATGACTAATTCATCAAAAGTCACATCTCTGATGAAAATGATCTTCTTTGTATCCGGACACCATAAACAGTATCCTTTTACTCCACCAGCTTATACCCATGAACAATGTTTTCTTCGCTCTTGGTCTAACTTAGATTCCTTTACATGATAATAAGCAGTGGAACCAAAGACATGTAAAGTATCATAATCGATAGCGGGTTTACCAATCCACATTTCCATGGGTGTTTTGCCTCAATTGCAACTGATGGCAAACGATTAATTAGATGGCACGATATACAACGACCTCAACTTAAAATTCCTTGCCCAATCCAACATTGGACAACATACACCGAACTTTCTCCAGTATAGTTTGGTTCATGCGTTCTGCCACCCCATTCTGTTGTGGTGTACCTCGAATAGTGAAGTGTCGCACAATGCCCTCATCTCGGCATACTTGTAAAAATGGATCATTCTTGTACTCACCACCATTATCTTAGCGAAGTCTTTTAATTTTTCGACCAGTCTGAGTCTCGACCATCTTCTTCCATTTTAAAAATATACTCAAAACTTTACTTTTGTTCTTCATCAAATACACCCATACTCTTTTTGAATAATCATCAACAAAAGTAACAAAATAGTGCATACCTCCCAAAGAAGGTACTCTGGTAGGTCCCCACACATCACTATGAACATAGTCCGTAATCCCTTTGTATCATGAATCGTCGAACCAAACTTTACTCTTGTTTGCTTGCCCATAACATAATGTTCACAAAATTCCAGTTTGCAAGAATTTGCACCTTTCAATAAGCATTGCTTAACCAAAGTCCGCAAAGCTTTTCACCGCAGATGTCCCAAACGCATATGCCACAACTTAGTTGCTTCCGAATTGCATCCTTTCTTGAAACTGTTGATGTCGATCCAATAACTGTACTCCCTTGGAAATAGTACAAGTTATTTCTTCTTATGCCTTTCATCATCGTCAGTGCACCAGCTACTACCTTCAAGAATCCATCTCTCATAGTGATTGTAAGCCCTTTGGATTCTAGGATTCCTAATGAGATGAGATTTTTCTTTAAGCTTGGTACATAGCGAACTTCTGTCAAGACTTGGATTGAGCCATCATGATTCTTCAATTGGATTGAACCTATTCCTATGGTTTTACAAGCATTGTCATTGCCCATAAAACAACTCCACCATCTAGCTCCTCGAGCTAGAAAACCAAACTCTTATTAGGACACATATGATAAGTACAACCCGAATCCAAAATCCACTCATCCGATTGACATGTCAACGCCATGCCAACCGGACTAACTCCTCATCATGCTCGGCTACACATGCATCGTAAATAGCCTTGCCCTTTTGTAACTTAGGACAATTCTTTTCCAATGCCCTTTCTCGCGACAAAAGCACATTCATCTTTGGCAAGCCTACCTTTAGACTTGCCCCTTTTCCGTGTTCATGGCTTTGTGAACGACCTCTTGCATCAATACTTCGCAATTGTATCTCCGTGATCCTTTTTATCTTTCTTTCTCGGTCTCAAGATTATACAATGAAACTACATACAAGATCAAGTGTGACACTCGTCCTTCCCATGAAGCAAAGTGGTAGTGAGATGATCATATTCATCGTGAAGTGAATTCAACAAAGAACAATGCCTTATGTTCATCTTCAAATTTCTCATCCAAATTTAGCAAATCCGCTAATATTTTATTGAATGAGTTCACGTGGTCATTCATCGACATACCGGTGCATGCGTGAATCGATAGAGTTTCTTTTTCATATAAAGCTCTGCTTTCAAGGCTTTTCTTCATATATTTTCTTCCAATGTCTTCCACAAATTCTTTACTGATGTCTCCCTCATGACGTAGTACTTCGATCTTTAGCCGACATAGGCGAATAGTACCACATGCCTGCTCTATTGATTTTGTCCACCCTTGTCATCCATCTTTTGAGCTTTTCTTCTAGAGCGAGATCCAACTCTTATCGACATAAGACATCCAACACCTCACATTGCCACATACCAAAATTATTGGTACCATCAAATTTCTCCATTTCAAACTTTGCATTAGTCATAAGTAGTCCTCACCGACGAAGACGATGACGACGCTTCCGCCATCCTTCTCAACCTCAAATAATCAAGGTCTTCAATAACTATTCACACTTGAAAACAGTCTCTATGATGTTTATTTCACGTGAATAAATGCACCAAAAAGTTTTCGAGAGAATGGAGGGTCACAATGGTCCCACTTAAAACCCGCACTCCTTAGACTCTTATCGTATTGTTGATGTAACTTTCCTAGACATGCAAAAATACACACTACTTACAATAGACTATTCTCCAAGTACAAATGGTCGCATCCAAGACCGTGATCTCGTGAATAGTATTGTATACCCCAAGTACGAACCTTTGGCTCTGATACCAATTGTTGTGCCGGAAGCGTAGGTTGAGTAGATTACCAATTGATGGTAATTGTGACTTCTGGAGAAACGTAAATGTGATGTAAATAATTACAAAAAAAATAGACACAATAATTTACGTGGTTCGGCGTAAAGCCTACATCCACGGGCAAAGACTGAAAGATAATTTTACTAACAAATGAGAATTTACAAATTGAGAAAAATTCACAAAAACCCAATACCCCAATACACCCAAATGAGTTCTCCTAGCACTCAAGTGGAAGCTCTCTCAACTCTCTCAATTGCTTCACTTGCAATTGCTCTCAATTTTGAGATGCCTTAACAAATGAAGAACAATAACTATTTATAGGAATGCGTAATAACACTATTTCACAAAACCTTTAAAATTGTCAAAGTTTGGTTAGTGATTACCTAATTTTTTACCAAACTTTGAACAATTTACCTTTGAATAATTTTGGCCAAACTTTGAACATGTGCTTTGCCAAACTTTAAACAATTTAACTTTGAATTTAAATTTTTCAACATGTTCCAAGTGGCACAAGAGCAGCTTTAGTTGGGCAAAGTGAAAGTGTGAAGTCTACAGTCATCAGCCTGGAAGAGAGATTCTATGTTTCTGAAGCGGGACAAGTGTTAATAGATGGTGTTGATATGAAGAAGGTTTTCAGCTCAGATGGATAGGGGAGAATATAGCACACGGAAGCAAAATGCAACTGATGAGGAAATTAGAACAGCATTTGACCTTGTTAATGCTGCGAAATTTATTGACAAGCAGCCCCCGGTAGATCCAGTTTCTTACAGACTCATTTAACTATTTTGTTTTTCCTTGTAAGTATCTGCTAAGAAAATTTCTTTTTATTCTTAAAGAAATCATGTTAGCAGATTGAGATGGAGCATTGTGGTTACCGGGGTCTTGATACAATGGTGGGTGAGTTTGGAACTCAATTATCCGAAGGACAAAAGCAAAGATTTGCAATTGCAAGGGCTATCGTAAAGAACCCAGAAGTATTTTAAACAAATCCAATGTGAGTTTTATATTAAATTTTTCAAACTTAATTTGTGAGGAAATTAAAACATTAATAAATATACTCCTACCGTAAATTTTAACTTAATTATTATAAATCTTTTCGAATTATTGTTTTTAGAAAATACAGTTTTACATGATTAATAATTATAGTGTAAATTTAAGAGAGAGTGAAGACTTTATTTTAGCATTAATCATTCTTAATTTGAATAATTCACAAAAGTTTATGTCATTTATTTGAACTATCTAAATTTATCTGGAATAAAACTACAATATTTACCCATCAAAAGACTGGCATGTTATATTATTGGTGGGCAGATAGACTGCATATACCCATTTGAAAAGGAAAATTTAAAGTTGCTTTAAATAGATACATACCAATGAAAAAAAAAATGATATAAAAGTTGAAGAAGACATTCAACACATACCAATCTTTTGCGTGGTGACCATGCGCTGACGTTTAATATTGAAAGTATAAAAAACCGTAAATAAAAGAAAATTGACTTGGTGTTTCTTCTCATTTCCTATAGAAATTTTCCGTCAATATGTGAAGTAAATCAGTCTTAAATATTCAAGCAAATTAGGAGTGACAACTTTACATTCGAGATAAATATGATTGGATTTCAAATTATTTAATTTGGAACAATCATATGAATCCAATCTGAACCTCAAATTTAATTTAATTCTATCTTAAATAAGTTGGATCAAATTTGAATCAAGTGAATTTGATTCAGTTTGAATTTGAATTTATGGCCTTTTAATAATTTTTGCATAAAATTTATAATTATATTTTTTAATTTTTAACCTAAATCAACCGAAACAAATCTTATTGGATGTCACAAACTTTATTGGATCAAATATTGAGTAAGATTCGAATTTGATCCGAACTAATTCAAATGAGATCAAATTTATCCCAGGCCGATCCGGTGTCCAGCCATAGAGGAGACTCGCTTAATCTATGCATAGAAATTTAGGGTGAATGGATCCAATCCTATCAAATAGATCGGATCCGATTAATTAAGTCAAATAACTCGGATATGATCTATTTGACCTAAAACTTGTTCAGCTAAAGCAAATTTTCCATGCATGCCACTACACTGCATGGTGTGTTTCTGTTTACAGCTCCTCACACAGATCATACAAACCCCACTGTTTTGTACTATTCCTGTGTGAGCAGCCTCCTTGAATTTAACTAAATTTCAATAAAATTAACTAAAACTAATCATTGCATTGATTCTCAATTTATCATCATCCATTTTAATCTTGTGTGGGGGCTACTATCAGGAAATGCATTATTGTAAAAAAGTAGAAGTTGCTTTGACAGGAAAAGGCCAAAAACAAAATGTCCAACAAGAAATCGCATACGTATCAGTCTTTGCGCGGGGAAAATGATCGCCGATGCTCACTGACAAATTACACTGATGACATGTACTTGTTCTGTCTCTCTATTATTCATAGATCTTTTGAAAGTCTTGTCTCTTTCACATTTAATCTATCTTGCGCAATTATCCTATACGATGCCTTACGGCTTTTTTTTTAACAAAAAGCTTAATAATTTTTGTTTTATTATTAACTTAGACATTCATTTAAGGGCAAACTCAAGACTCAAGGTTTAGAAAAGTCGATCGTTATCACTAAAGTTAGACATTAACTTTTGTATAAGTTTAATAATTATATTATTATATTTGTTATGGGTAATTTTTTGTGTAATATCTTGTGTAAATAACATTATTCTTTTAAAAATATTCAATGAAATTACAAATTACTATATAATTATGATTTAACTATTTTTTAATTATTAACCACCAAATATTTTGTTTGAAAAATGCATCTGTAGCCTCCCGAATTGTTAAAAATGCCGAAATGACTAAAATGCCATAAACTGGCATGTGGACTTCATAGGAGTCTAGGACATTCTAGTAATAAACTGTCACATTACCTTTTTTTTCTTTTAAGGCGCAAATGAAAAATAAAAAATTCTAATTAAACAAAACTGTTTATAAAACACAATTTTGAATATTTAAAAAATTTCAGGCAATTTGCTCAAGCTCTCTTTTGGTCTAAAAATATTCTGTGATGTATTGATGTTTGGGTGTCGGCAGGATGACTTTGGTGATTAATGAAATGAGAGGGCAGTGTTGGTAATTTATTAAACTTTTTCATAGCTGCAGCCACCTTTCTTGTTTCTTCTCTCAAGTCAACCGCCAAAGTATGTAGAAGCCAAACAAGCTGGAAATCAACCTCCATCTTCTAGTAGTGGCCATGACATAAGCTTTCTTTAGCCATCTTGGTCCACATTGTGAAGGAAGTATGGTTGATGCAGTAGTCTCATTTGTGGTGGAAAGACTTGGGGATTATCTCATCCGGGAAGCCAAGATCTTAGGAGGAGCAAGAGATGAAGTGGAGTTGCTAAAAACCGAACTCGAATGGATGCAATGCTTTGTAAAGGATGCAGAAGCCAAACAAGCTGGAAATGATTTAATACGCCAATGGGTATCCGACATCAGAGACATTGCCTACGATGCCGAGGATGTCTTAGATAAATACATGCTTAATGCTACTCCCAAGAGAAGGAAAGGGCCCTTTGCTTATTCCATCAAGGAGTTAAATCTCTTCAGCAAAGGCAAAGAAAAAGCCAGCCTGTACAGCATAGGCAAGGAGATTGAAATGCTCAATCGGAAACTCGGCGTTGTCTCCCGTAGATGCGAATCGTACGGCCTCCAAACTATTTTCGACAAGAGCGAAGCAGAGAAACACGAGCTCCATATATTGAAGCAACTCAGAAGAGTCAGCTCGTTTGATGTTGAAGAAAACCCGGTTGGCTTCGAGGACGATACTGATGTATTGTTGTCTAAACTCTTGGTGGGTGAGCCAAGGCGATTAGTGATTTCTATCTATGGTATGGGAGGGTTGGGCAAAACAACTCTTGCCAAGAAACTTTACCACAGCAGCGATGTCAAGAATAAATTCGAATGCTGCGCTTGGGTGTCTGTATCTCAAGATTACCAGTTTCAGTATCTTCTTCTCAGAATTATAAAGTCCTTCAATATCATTGGTACGGCGGAGGAGGGAGGCTTAGAGAATAAGAGTGAAGAAGATTTAGAGAGATGTCTCTACAAATCTTTACTAGGAAAGACGTACTTGATGGTTCTTGATGATGTATGGCGTAAAGTGGATTGGGAGAACCTAAGAAGAGCTTTCCCTGAGAACAAGAATGGAAGTAGAGTAGTTATCACAACCCGTAATAGAGAAGTAGCTGAGCGGTCAGATGAGAAGACTTATGTCCATAAACTTCGGTTTCTAAGGGGAGATGAGAGTTGGCTTTTGTTCTGTGAGAAAGCCTTTCGTGGGACAACAAGAGAAAAAGGTCTGGAGAAGTTGGGAAGAGAGATGATGGAAAAATGTGACGGCCTACCACTTGCCATAGTCGTGTTGGGTGGGCTCTTGTCTACAAAGACGCCACAAGAGTGGCGGGTGGTGCGTGATCACATTTGGCGACATTTAAGGAATGATTCTGTACATATCTCTTATTTGTTAGATTTAAGTTTCAATGATTTGTCTCATCAATTGAAGTTGTGCTTTCTTTACTTGAGTCTTTTTCCAGAGGATTTTGAAATCAATGTGGAGAAACTAATCCGATTATTTGTTGCTGAAGATTTTGTACCGCAAAATGAAGACCGAACAATGGAAGAGGTAGCTAGAGATAATTTTGATGAGCTGATTAACCGAAGCTTAATTCAAGCAGAAGAAAGATGTTGGGGGAGGGTTTCAACGTGTCGAATCCATGATCTTCTGCGTGATCTTGCAATTCAAAAAGTGAGAGAGCTGAACTTTATTCACATCTGTGATGAAGTTAAAAACCAAACTCCCTCCTCTGTCCAATCATCATGTCGACGTCAAGCTATTTATTCAGAGACTCCAAGTTTTTTGTGGCTGCATCACTGTAATTCACTCTCACGTTCCCTTTTGTTCTTCAACGAAAATGTGACATTGTTTGAAGAGCGAGACTTAGCACCACTGTTCAAAAGATTTTTGTTATTAAGAGTACTTGAAATTGGGGAATCAGGATATTTTAGCAGAATGTTGTTCGACAATCGCTTACCTAATAAAAAGTTAGGAAAGTTGATTCACCTGAAGTATTTGGGAATAAGGGGTTCAACTTTTATAAAGGATTTTCCATCTTCCATTTTCAATTTGCAGGGACTACAAACTCTCGACTTGTCCGGTTGTATTGTACAGCTACCATCTGAAACTAATATGATGCGAGAGTTGAGACACTTGATTGGAAAATTCACAGGGCCTCTACCGATAGAAAATTTGACTAATCTTCAGACTCTGAAGTATGTACAGTGTAAAAGCTGGAATAAAGTTAACACTGCTAAGTTGGTTAACCTTCGAGAGTTGCATATTGTAGGCGGCGATGGGCAATCGATGGGAGAAATGGAGTTCAGTTTTGAATCTATTGCAAAACTCAAGAACCTTCAGTTCTTATCGGTTAACCTCGCGGATGGTACTGTAGTACTGCCACAGTCTTCAAATGCTTTCGCTTCACTGCAGCCTCTCTCTCATTGTCAACGCCTCGTAGATTTGAGATTAACTGGGAGGATGAAGACATTACCACAAGATATGCATGTTCTTTTGCCAAATCTTGAATGTCTGTCGCTAAGAGTTGTCCTGCCTGAAGAAAATCCAATGCCTGCATTGGAGATGTTGTCGAACCTCACGATTCTTGACTTGAATTTCTATCGGGATTCTGGGGATCCTTATGGTGAAAAGAAATTGAGCTGCAGGGCAGAGGGTTTTCCTCTGCTTGAAATTCTACTACTTGATGCAGTAGAAGTTGGAATAGTGCAGTGGCAAGTAGAGGAAGGAGCTATGCCTATGCTTAGAGGCTTGAAGATCCCATCAGACATCCCGTATTTAAAAATCCCAGAAAGATTGAGATCAATCCCTCTCCCAGCTGTATGGGAATTCGATGAAAGTAAGTATGCTTATGATTTGTGGCTATTGATGCACCACTCTTTGATCTAATATTTGACATATCCACTAGTTTCAATTATGGTTATTTTTTAAACCTTTCTTTTTATTGTTGTTTGCTGGACAGTGAATTATTGATGCACGTATTACTGCTTTTACTTTATTTTCAGCTGTAGTTGAATTTTATTTGATAATCAGTTAGCATGATTGTCTTCATTTTGAATGGTAGACAATGGCATTAATTCATAATACTAGTGTGTTTTCCCTAACTATTATCCTATTATTAAGAGTCTATGATGTATTTTGAGGGATAATGTTAGTAGACTAAGCTAGAGTCTCATTTATTATGAGCAAAATTCCGAGTGCTTTTCTCTAGATGGAAAATGTTTAATTTGTTCGATTCAAACTATATACGTATCGGAATATCTTTGAACCTCCTGCGGCTTTTGGCTGAAGAGAAAACAGAATGTGAGGTTAGATGACCATATAGTAATGGAAAATACTCTATATTCAACAATTGTTTAAATGGACAATTGGGGATGGTAAATCGGTTTCATTTTAGCATGCTAGTTAGTTAGCTAAACTTATTATTGATACCTTTCAGGTTTCCTCTTCGGTGGCAGATTCTTTGGGGTCTACAATGGCAGAGATTATATGTGATTTAGGACATCATTTTTTACGGGTCTGTAGCTTGGGCTACATGTGCCTGTTATGAATTCATAATATATCAATTTGATTTGAAGCTCTCAGATGAAAGGAATGGGAGTAATATTGTATTGTTTAATATTCTTTTCTCTTACTTCCGTCCGACATCATTCTTCCATCTGATTGTAGTTATAGTTGTGATTATCCTTGTAATTATCTTGTAGCTAGTGTTTGTCATCTTATATTCTTTAGCTTGCATACAAGCGAAGCGAATAAGATATGAACCTCATTAAATCTGAGGCTTACAAAATTTCTATTTAAAGTTTCATTTCCTCACCTTTTGCTTCGATATCATCGGGACGAGACCACCAAAACAAAATTGGAACGTGAGACTGGATTACAATATTGTAATGGAACATGCTCTGTTCTGGAATAAGCAAAAGAGCAAAACGTTTTGGATAGATATACGAATAATTCTCTTTCAAAAGTCAGTAGAGACAATACCGGTAACAAAGCAGTGATTCATCAAAATTTTCTTTGGCGCATTTCATCGAACACTTTTGTATTTTCAACAAATACCTTTTCACTCAACTCACATTAACAGTCGTAATAAATTAATGAAAAGTTCATCATTAATTATCCACGGCCTGCGTCACAAACAAGACTCTTATTTTTATTTTTTCAAAGTATAGTTAGAAAAATTTCCTCCCACCTTGATGAGGTGAGTTTGAACTCCAATTCCATCAAAAGAGATTTGTGTAAAAATTTTGCTAATTATTTAATTTATTTTTTTAATATACAAATTCGAATGTGATTGAATAAATTTTGAGCTACCAATAAGTCAATGGTTAAGAAATTGAGAAATTCTATGTTAATTAATGAATGACTTAATTATATTAGAGATATTTTTTCGTATAACACTCTTTTATAACCACACGAATAAAATTATATTATATTTTTTATTATTTATTAATTTAATTATATAATTATAAAATAATATTTTATTGTGAAACATCTTCAATATTGATATTTCCTTAATGAAAATCCTGTTAACTGTTTAGCTGATGAAACTATTATGCTTTTATACTTTCAAGATTAACACAATTTCTTATCTTCCCAAAACTGACATCTTATCTTGGCAACTCCACACAGAGAAGTATATTTATAGGCAGCCGATAAGTTGCATTATTATTAACGTATAGCAACCCAAAATCAGTCACTAATTTTTAATTTGTTATAAATTATTAAATTTCGTAGAAACATGTCATTTTGTTAGGCTTGAATTTTGATAGGTCCCATAACGGGACTCATTATTTTTTATTTTCAAATAAATATTAAGCAAGTGGGTTTTCTCTATGGATCCTTCCTCGTTGCCAAGAATGTCATTTTCCCACATGCTTCTTTCGAATTTCGTGTTAGCATCCTCCTTCTTCAATGTTCTTCGCTATCAGGATTGTCTATTTGTCAAGATTATTGGATGACGGATTTTCCAGCTGGTTTCTTGCAAGTTGCAGGAATACTAATAGAAATTTATTGAAAAATTTTAAAGCTGAGATCGAACTTCGGAGCGGTTTTCTTAGAACTTAATTCCTTTATTGAAAATTTTTTATATTTATATTTTTAATCCAGTTATCATCCAAAATAGGTAGAAACTCTCTTAATTTTTAATCATACTCATTGGATTTTGGAACGTCAATTTTATGTGAGAGTATCTACCTTGAATAGTTTCGATAATATAAACGGGTTAGAATAATTATAATGGTGGGTATGGACTTAAAGGGGATGTAGATCCATTATTGATATAATTTATGCCGATTTATTTTTTTATTAGTTTGTCATAGGCAGTGTTTTCACTTATTCAACGACATTAAAAAAATAAAATTAAAAACAAAAACTTAATATTAATTGTTTTAATATTTTCATATTAATAAAAATATTAACCTATTATAGAAAGTCTTGGGGGCTTATCTATCTATTTTTAATAATGTGTTGAACAAAAGTATTGTAGGGGTAATTTCTTCCTTAATTATAATGCATAATTAAATTATTTAGGAAGATAATTTAATTATACAGAAAAATGAGTAAGGATCGATGATCTATTACAATACAACTCACTTTTATAGGTATCAAGAAAATCTCGTTATTATAATAAAAAAAAAATTATCATTACATTTTATCTCTATAGAATCTATTTTACATATCACACTTATTTTAACTATTATAAATCATTATTACAGACTATTAATTTATTACTTTTATTCATAACCACACACTTGTTATAGTATTATTAGTTATTCACCACTATTTCCACTGCAATAATCCACTACAACTTTCGCTAATTTGTGTTATTATTAATTTTTATAGAGTTTCTCCTAAAGAACCTTTCATACTATAAGCATATACTTGAGACTAAGTTATATCATGCTTATCTATAATCATAAACTACCATAACAATGGATCTTAATATCTAAGAGAATATATAACAGAATTATTTTTTATTCGCAATAAGCTCAAAACATATGGTTTTCCCTATTTTTAATAAGAGGATGCCACATTTACTAAAAAAAAATTCAAAGTATATATCTCTTAATTAAAATAACCTTCTCTCAAAGTTATACTTTTAAGATCTATAATAGTTCTGATGTGAAAGATTAGCTCAAGCAACAACTACGTAGTATACTCTATTATAGAAATATAGAAGAAGTAGTGGTTCTAATACAAAAAATACAAATATAAACTATTTAAGAAGAAAATTTTATTATATAAAATAAAAGAGTAAGGATTGATGATCCATTATAATACTAAAGACTCCTTTTTATAGGCACAAAGCGAATCTCACTGTCATAATAAAGACAAAAATTTTCATTATATCTTATCTTTAGAGAATTTATTTTATACATCACACTTACTGTATTTGTTATAGAATATTATCTTTAATTATTATAAAATATTACTTTATTATTTTTATTCATAATCATACACTTATTACACTATTATTGCAAGTGTATGGTTATAAATAAAAGTAATAAAATAATATTTTATAATAATAATATGTCATAATTAAAGTAAGTGTGATGTATAAAATAAATTCTTTAAAGATAAGATATAATGAAAATTTTTGTCTTTATTATAACAGTGAGATTCTCTTAATGCCTATAAAATAAAATTTTCAGTATTATAATGGATCATCAATCTTTATTCCTTTATTTCTAATAATAAGCTTTTCTTCTTAATAGTTATATTTTATATTTTTCAATAATAATGACAAGTGTATGATTATGAATAAAATTAATAAAGTAATATTTTGTAATAATTAAAGTAAGTGTGATGTGTAAAATAGATCATCTAGAAATATGATATTTTATTTTTATTGTAATAATGAGATTCCTTTAATGCTTATAAAAGAGAGTCTTCAATATTAGTAATGGATCATCGATCTTTACTATTTTTTTTAATAATAAACTTCTTTTTTTAATAGTTATATTTTATATATTTTTTAATAATAATATGATAAGTGTATGGTTATGAATAAAAATAATAAAATAATATTTTATAATAATTAAATTAAATATAATATATAAAATATATTTATTAAAAATAAAATATAATAATAATATTTTATTTTTATTATAATAGTGAGATTATCTATGCTTATAAAAAAATTTTTAATATTATAATAGTTGATCGATTCTTATCTTCTGTTTTATGAAGTACGAATAGAGTAGACAGATAAAAATTTAAATAATATTTTATAAAATTTAATATTATAAATTAATCTCAATAATATTTTAATTATAAATATAAATAGTAGTCTGTAATATGAGTTTCTGTACAAAAAAAAATAGAAAAAAAAATTAATAATCCTTAGCAACTAGAAGTCAAACCTGCAACAAGTGCTTTCTTCTTGAACGCGAAATCCTGAAAAAAAAAGAATCCTTTCTCCATCATCTAGCTCTCTAGCTACACACCAAAGCCACCAATGGTTGATGCAGTAGTCTCATTTGTGGTGGAAAGGCTTGGTGATTATCTCATTCAAGAAGCCGTCTTTTTAGGAGAAGTAAGAAATCAAGTTCAGTCGCTTAAAAAAGAGCTGGAATGGATGCTCTGTTTCATAAAGGATGCCGAAGAAAAACAAGTTGATGATCCTATGATCCGTCAGTGGGTGTCTGATATCAGAGAGGTTGCTTATGATATTGAGGACGTCTTAGATAACTTCACACTTAAAGTCAATGATACAGCTACAGCTGGAGCTAAGACAGATGTTCGGGAAAGAAAGCCAAGTTTCCTTGGTAAAATGAAGATCTGTTTGTGTGTATTCAATAAAGGAGAAGAAAAGATCGATTTGTATAACATTGGCAAGGAGATTGAAGATCTTAGGAAGAGAATCAGCGATATTGCTCGTAGACGTCAATCTTATCATCTCGGAAGTATTGATAACAATCTTGAAGCAAAGGGTCCCGACTTTTCTCGAAGATTGAAAGCACTAAGAAGAGCTACCTCGTTTTCAGTTGAAGAAAATGTTGTTGTTTTTGAGGATGATGTTTCCAAATTGTTGGCCAAGCTTTTAAACAAAGAACCACGTCGTTTTGTAATTTCAGTCTATGGAATGGGTGGTTTAGGCAAAACAACTCTTGCTGGAAAGCTTTACCACAATAAGGATGTCAAGAATAAATTTGATCGTTGCGCTTGGGTTTCTGTGTCTCAAGATTATGACACTAAAGATCTTCTCTTAAGAATTATAAGATCTTTCAAGATCAATGTTCTGACAAGGGAGTTAGAGGAGATGAAAGAAGAAGATTTGGAGCGGTATCTTTATAATTGTTTGCAAGGAAAGTCATATTTGGTAGTTGTTGATGATGTATGGCAGAAGGAAACTTGGGAGAGCCTTAAAAGAGCCTTTCCAGACAACAAAAATAGCAGTCGAGTAATTATCACTACTCGGATTAAGGAGGTTGCTGAGCGTTTAGACGAGAATTCATATGCCCATAAGCTTCGATTTCTAAGGCCAGATGAGAGCTGGGAGCTGTTCTGCGAGAAGGCCTTTCGGAACTCAAATAGCAGCGAAGGATTGGAGAAGTTGGGAAGAGAGATGGTGGAAAAATGCAATGGCTTACCACTTGCCAGTGTTGTATTGAGAGGTCTTTTATCCACAAAGAAGCCTCAAGAGTGGCGTATTGTTCGCGATCATATTTGGCGATATTTGAAGAATGACTGCATTCATATATCTTGCTTATTAACTTTAAGCTTTAATCACTTATCTCATGTATTGAAGCTTTGCTTTCTATATCTTGGTCTTTTTCCAGAGGATTATGAAATCAATGTCCAAAATGTAATCCGACTGTTGGTGGCAGAAGGCTTGACACCTGAAGATGCGGAACGATCAATGGAAGAGGTGGCTAAAGATAACGTGGATGAGTTGATCAACAGAAGCTTGATTCAAATAGATAAAAGATGTTGGGGAAGGGTTGCAACATGTCGAGTCCATGATCTTTTGAGAGATCTTGCAATTGAACAGGCTAAAAAGCTCAACTTCATTCACATCTGCGAGGATAGGGCGAATTCAAGAATGCCATCTTGTCGGCGACAAGCTGTTCATTTTCGGATTTCAGGGGACAGGGGCTAGAACATTGTAATCCTTATTCGAGTTCCCTTCTGCTCTTCAACCAGCGGTGGGATCAATCCCTCCCACTAACTCATTACTTAGGACCCTTGTGTAGAAGATTCAAGTTATTGAGAGTGCTGAATTTTGAGGGTGTTGTAAGTAATATCCTCAACTCGGCAGGTTGGTGCTGCAACTTACCTAATGAGATGGTAAAGTTGATTAACTTGAAGTATTTGAGATTAACGAATGCTCATATAGAATCGATTCCTTCATTCATTGCCAAGCTGCAGAGGCTTCAAACTCTGGATGTATTTGGTATGGGGTTCATTGAGTTACCAAGAGAAATTTGCAAGTTGAAAGAGTTGAGACATCTAATTGGAAATTTTGATGGGTTTCTGAAAATAGAAACTCTGTCTAACCTTCGGACTCTGAAGTATGTAAAGCATGGAAGCTGGGCTGAAATTAATCCAGAAAAGTTGGTGAATCTTCGAGAGCTGCACATTATATCGAACCATCGGGAAGAAGAAAAGGAGTTCTTGTTCAAGTCAATTGCCTATCTGAAAAACCTTCAATTATTATCGGTTAGACTTTTCCATGATAATTGTTTTGGTTCATTGCAGCCACTTTCTGATTGTTCCTGTCTTGTAGATTTGAGATTAAGTGGGAAGATTGAGAAATTGCCAGAAGACCTGCATGAAGTCTTGCCTAATCTCGAATGCCTTTCATTGAAGAAATCTAATCTCAAGGAAGACCCAATGCCTAAGTTAGAGAAGTTGCCAAACCTCACGATCCTTGACTTAGGCTTCAAGAGCTATTGTGGAAAGAAAATCATATGTACGACAAAGGGTTTTCATCTGCTTGAAATTCTACAACTTATTGATTTGGATGATTTAGAGCAATGGCAAGTAGAAGATGGAGCCATGCCTATGCTAAGAGGATTGAGGATCACCAATACCTCCAAACTGAGAATTCCAGAAAGATTGAAATCCATTCCTCTCCCAGCTGAATGGGAATGCGATGAGAATTGGTAGCAAAAATATACTTTGAGCCTTAGAGGTGTGTGCTTGGCAATCATCTTAATTTTGATGTCATTTTATTTTCTTTACTCATCTGTTGTTAGTGTGCGATCAGTCAAATGCAAATTCTGGTCGTGTCATTGATCATATCACTTTTAATTTATACTTCATAGAAAGAATCTTCTCTTTCCTTGTTAGTTTTTTTCCTCTCTATATGTTTTCTTCTCTGCAATTAAAGAAAATAGGTGTTTGATGGAAATACAAAACTGTTCCATGAAATGTCCCTAACAGAATTCTGAAGAAATCACTGCTCTGTCACCAGTGTTTGTGAATTCTGACTTTCCGCTGAGGATTGTCTTTGAATCATTCCATGAAACAATTTTTGTGTGTCCATCAAACACCATTTTGATCTTCTGTTTGTTGCGGAATCGAGTATTTTCCGTTATAATATCGTAATCAACACTCATGTTCTCTTTTGCTTTTCATATAAGTGCCGTTATTTGTCCCTCACTTGATATATCTCACGAAAGTGTCGTTATGTAATTACAAATTTACAATTAGGAGTGGGCAACCTTAAGTACCTAACCCAATCTTTTCGAAAGCTTTCTCTACTATTTGACTATGGTGTTGTTGGATATGTTCGTTGATTTTTTATGTTGTGAAGTGGATTCTTTTCGGGCATAAAGTCTCTAAGATTTAAATCTGGAAAGTTATAGGTTATGGATCGATCTTTGCAGAGGATTTGTCGCCATATTAATTAGCCAATAAAGCCTAACCAGTGGTGGAGGGTGCGTTGAAAGAGCCGATGAAATCAATGTCCAAACTGTAATCCGACTGTTGGTGGCAGAGGGCTTGACACCAGACGATGCGGAACGATCAATGGAAGAGGTTGCTAAAGATAACTTGGATGAGTTGATCAACAGAAGCTTGATTCAAATAGATAAACGATGTTGGGGAAGGGTTGCAAGATGGGATTCCTTCATTCATTGCCAAGCTGCAGAGGCTTCAAATATATATATATTTAAAACGCTATAAGCCAAATGGGCTAGCTTGGCTTTCAGCGCTGGTGTTTTATGTTTAAATAATTTGAATATAATTTTTAAAATATTAAATTATTTGATAAATTTTAATAATTATGGTTCAAATGTCGTTAACTTTGATCTTATAACTACCGATTTGCCGAGTACTAGCAACAATCTTTTTTTTTTTTTTTTACCGCTGTTATAGCTGACACCTTAATATCGTTCATGCCCTAGACTAAAAAACAAAATTTGAATCACAAAACCAACCAATTCCCACATAACTTTCTTTTGTTAGAATATTGTTATATCATTTATTTCTTCAATTTACCACAATTGCTATTTTCATAAATATTTCGTAATAGAGAGACACATCATAGTTGATAATTCACTTCAAATCACGTAAGTTGAGAATAGATCACCTATTTTGTATTAGAGATTCATAATCTCACACTATTCTTAAAGTTATTAACGATCTAATATAAAGAGAAAAAAATCCAATATGAACTATGAAGAATGTCTTAGAAAAGTGAAAATGTATTACATTGCCCTCTTCTATCACTATTGAGAGTGGAGGGTAACTAATAGAATTGGGTATTATTTGATTTGGTTTGATTTTGGCCCAAAATCCAACCAAAGTAAAATTAATTGATTCATAATTTTGTGAACTAAATAGCAACTAAATCATATAACGAATTAAACTAAATTAATTCAATTCAGCTCGACTCAATTTAATGATTTGATTGAATTTTATCTCAGTTGATTTTACTCAACTCCAATAATTTTATCTTGTATGTTCAATATAAAAAAAAATACAATTGTAATATACTATTACGAAATAATAATTCCATAAATCCTGAACAATATAATAAAACTGATGTTGAAGGTTTAATGATTCAATTTTAGGAACGATGAGATTGATTAAAATATGTTTCGTAAAAAGTTTGTAAAACTCTTAAACAGGATTGCAAAATTATGAAAAGCCAGAAACACAACAATTTATCAACATCTAAGCAAAAGACCATCTCACCAACACCTTCCCACTTTTGATGGAAAAATTGTTGGGGAAATATCCAAGCACCTTGGCTAGGTGTTTCTTGAGCCAGCTGTCGTAGGTTTTAAAGAAGGACAAAAAAAAAAATTAATTTAAACATAACAAAAGAACATAAGAGTACGTCTTGTTACGGTACCGCGATTCCAACCCAAAAATAACCCAAAGGAATGAGCCAAGATGTGTTAACTTAATCCGATTCTGAAAACTTTCATAAAATTCCAGCAACTACGTAAGTATAAAACATCATTTAAACCAAAAACAAAACAGCGTATTGGGGCAACTAAACAATTAGAAGGCAGATTTCTGAATTCTGATAGAACACACTAGCACATGTAAACTTCTACTACTTGAAGAGAGGATACCAACAAGACTCCAAAGAATGTACTTCTACTTCTAGAAGACATCAAGCCATTACAATCTTTTGTCACTTTGTAGAAACGATTTCTACAATAAGACATCACAAGCCAGAAGCCTATACAATCTAAAGTTCAAGCAGACATCACAATCTCAATCACAATAATAATGTCTTACAAATTGCAGAAAAATAAAAAAGGTCACATTCCAGATGCTGCACAGAAGATTGGCCTGAATCTTCATTACAAGTTTGGACTTTCTGTAAACAAAGAGCAAAATACAATGAAAGTGAAAGCAGGAACAACAGTTTTCATATAAATTGCACAGTTAGCTTCTATCACAAGCAGTTAATGCTTGAGTAAAAAGAAAGCACCTTAAATTCTCTATAAGCTACAATCAATAATTCACTGAATACGTACCAATGTCGTTTTAGATATAGCTGCTGGATGGTTGTATTAAGATCACGCTTCCAAGTCCCACAATTTTTATCATCCCAGCGCAGCTGCAATTTGTTTAACTTGGGTGTGCTTAATTCTCCTCGAGAGAAAATCTTCATACTGGGGCATTTATCCACAATGAATACTTGCAAAGATGGAAATTTGAAAGTACAATTGCCAGAGTAGAAGCTTGTGAGACTTTTTAAACCTTCAAGCCACAAGACCTTCAAATCGCTAAAAATAATTTCATCTTTTGCTGCATCTCCCTCATCTACAACTATTTCAGTTATCCTATTGCATTGACTTATTCTCATTTCTCTCAGTTTTACCAGACTCTCAGCAGTTGAAATTGTTACTATTTTGATCAATTTATCACAATTCCATACCACCAAATTTGTAAGATTCTGAAATGATGTTGAGGATGGCACTAGATTAATCAAATTTTCACAACGACATACCTCTAGGATAACTAAATTGTCCATATTGGAGGACTCTTGTTCCAAAATGTGCTTCAGATCACAACACTTGTTTACTTCTCTTATGATTGCCGTCGACCCATTTTCGACCTTTTCATTTGATACGACATCACATTCTGCTCCTCTCACTCTGAGTATTTTCATGGTGTGAAATCTCTGAAGGAAATCAAGTGATAAAATAACAGTTGGCTCATCTAAAACAACTTCAAGACATTTAAGTTTGCAAAAGAAGTCTTCTGGAAATTCCCATATTGTTGGAATGTTCTTAGATTCCACTTTCAAAACTTCCAAATTGGGGAATACCTGGGTGACAAATCAAGGAAAAAGGGTCGATGGAGTCGATGTATTAACTGATGAAATTCACAATTCTTCCGTGCTCTAAGCTCTATGAACCTAGAGAGATATTTCAAATAGTTGTATAAGAATTGAACAATTAATATTAAAAGTTTTAATTTGTACATACCTCTTTTGTCAAGTCATGAGTAGGGCTTTTATAATTCACCATGAATTCAGGACATCCCTTTATCTCTAACTGTTTCAAGGATGGAAATTCAAAATGCTCATCTCCTGTGCAGAACGTTGTGAACTTTTCAAGATCCTCCATGTATAGAATTTGTAACTGAGGGAACATGACCCTATTATTCTTCCTTTCTTTTTCTCTCAATTCTTGGTCCACAACTATGATCTCATCCAAGACGGGACATCTACATATCAAAAGTTGTTGGAGTCGAACAAAGCTGCTAAATGTAGAAGATTGAAGTAGACATCTTAAATTCCTACAGTTATATACAGTCAAGTGCGTTAAATTCTGAATACCACAAGATGTGGCTGCAACTTGGTTTTGCCAAATCCTCTCAACATTTATATTAGACAGCTCCATGGTTTCCAAGTTCGGTACCACAATCTGCTCACAAATAACTTCTTGTTAGAATTTTCTATTATATAAATTAAACATGTAATCATTTCTCCATTTGCTGACACACAAATCTTAGATGCTAAGAATCTATCTCTCTCAGCTAATCAAGCAGTAGGTTTCCACATTATTCTTTCCTAATTTGAGGAAATAAAGTAATAATAAAATTACTGCCTTGAATTAATTTATTAGTCAAATTTAATACAAATTGAATGTCCAATAGTACCTTTAATTGATAAAATCAAAATATGGAGTTATCATGTTCTGAAAGCGCATATTAAAGAAAATGGCAAGTCATAAATGCGATTTCAAATCAATTTATTGGTCCTTTTTTTTTGGTATAGTAATTAAATCATAATTAGTATTTACTAACAGATTTTGTATAATAAAACAACAACAACAGCTATAAAATTCACGTAGTGCATCTGCAATACATTTTCTTATCTTTGAGAATGTATTGTGAAACCTACAATAATTGAGACGAAAAATTTGGAATAATTAAGGAATATGATTATTTATTACTCTAGCCTATATTTGGTAAGAAACGAAAACATAACAGTGAAAAACAAATTAAATCATATGGATAAATATGATCATTGGGTTATTAATAACAGACCTGCTCAGTGAAAAGACTATTTGAGACATTAATGTCAGCCAAAATAATTTCAGTCGACCGCATACTAGTTGTTGAGTCCTCCTCTCTATTTTGTGATGTAGAAGGCACCATCTTCTTTAGAGCATGAGTGAGTTAGTTTCAAAAAGAATGAATTAAAGGGAATAAACTAGAAAAGACTGCTGTTCCCATACCATCAATGTTGCTTCATTATAATTCTTGGATCAGTATTCACTTACATGCAATAGCACTAGTTTGTAATTATATACTACTCCAATCTAAATTATCAATATTTCTTGTCTGTGGCCTTCAAAATTATTAGGAGTTACTATATGTCCAATTACCATAGAGTTGTATACGTATGTACAAAATCTTTTTTGGGTGCAGAAAATATTATCTTACAATGCTGTGAAGCCGTTTACAATGTTGAAAATTTTTGGACAATTGATTATGAATTTTTGATGGCTTCTAATATTTGATGAATTCAAGAATATTTTTCACATCCAACTTGTGTTATTGAAATACTAATGAAATATGATTCAGCTTGTGTTAGGAAGATCATACCTCTGACTCTCCCAGATTGGGGTTGTAACAATTTTCGACAAAGAGATGCTTCAGTTGTAAAGAACCCACTTTGAGTAATTCATAAACAAAATTCTTGATATCTTGCAATCCAGATAAACAAAGAACTTCAATTCCCTGCATTTGCACGATAAGCCCATCGTTGAAGCAAATGGTGGTATTCAGCTGGAGTCTGAATTCTCTGCAACTTTCAGGCAATACATATATCTCTGGCCAGCGCCACTCATCTCCAATACATATTTTGTACTTTACCAGCTTCTCAAAGAACAGGCCTCTTGGTAGATTGTTGACGTCTTTGATTTGTAATTCTAAAGAGGTCAAGTTAGGCAAATGTTTCAACTCATCTAGGCTTGCATAGTTGAGCTCTTCCACCTCCCATTTATTAAAACTATCACCTATGTATAGTTCTTCTAAATGGGATAATTTTGATAAGACATTTGGTGGAATAACTTTTAGTTCAGAACAAGTTCTCAAATCAAGTGACCTTAGCCGAGTCAAATCACCTATTTCTACAGGTAACTGCTCAATATTAGAACCTTTGAAGCAAAGGATTTCTAGTGTCTTCAAATCTCCTATAACACTTATATCTTCCAAATTGCAGTAATATAGACACAATGTTCTAAGGTTCCTTAGGAGACCAAGTGATGAAGGAAGTGAAAACCGATGCATGACATTAGTCAAGACTAAAACTCTAACTTGTATCATCTTTGTGAAAAGATTGTCTGGAATCATTAACAAGGAATATTTCTCAGCACTTATTGAGAGAAGTTCCAGTCGAGGACAATCCAATACTTCAGGAAGCTCATTAGTCTTGACACCAAGTAAGACAATTGAAGTGCAAACTTTCATTGCACTATCATTGAACCATTCACATTGATTAACCAGCTTATCTGTCAACGTAACCACATTTAGATCTCTAGATGCAATTGTTATGGCAACATCACGAACAACATCATGCATAGAAAAATAATTTTCATCCTTGCTTACATGGTCCAGCAACAGACTAGAATCTTTGAGTTCATGGACAAATTCATGTACTAGAGATTTTGCTTCTTCCATCTTATTGTCTTGAAATAAACCCAATCCCATACCATACATTAACAAACCATCAATGGATGATACGAAGGTATATCCTATTAGCAAAAAGATTTTCTTGAGCTCCACACGTTGCAATTGATGGTAACTCAATTGTATGACTGAATATGCAGTTGATTGTATACCTTCAAAGTTATTTGGGGTAGGCATTTTTAACAGTTCCAGAGCACCTGCCCATTCAACTAATCTCCTGTTTCTTAATGTCTTTGCTACCGTTACAATGGAAACAGGTAAACCTGCACATTCTTTTGCCACATCCATTGCTACAGATTGGAATTCACTACCTTGAATATCATCACCTGCCATCTTCTTGAATAGGCTCCAAGCTTCTTCTTCTTTTAAAGCCCCAACAGAGAAATTTTGTTGAGAACCCATCCTTGACAATACGGCTTGTTTTCTTGTAGTCAACAATACCTTACATCCTCTGTGACAATCTCCAAGTGGAATTCCTATTGCCTCCAAATCAGGACAGTCCCAAATGTCATCTAAAATTACAAGAATCGTCTCCTCTTTCATCAATCGTTGATATAGCATTTTTGCCCTTCCTGGCTCGGACTCCTCGTGAAAAAGCATACCAAGCCTATCTGCAATTTCTCCTTGAATCATCTTTACGTCCCGGAACAGAGACACCTCAGCAAAAACCACCTGATCAAAGAGCCTGTCACTCATGGCTACCATAGCAACTTCTTTGGCTAGCATCGTCTTCCCGATACCACCCATTCCATAAATCCCGAGCATGTTGACATAAGGATTTTTTAAAGCAGTAACTATATCATCCAAAATGGACGTTCTAGATTCAAAGGCCTCGTAGTCTCCACGAGAGATACGCCACGCGACCTCTGGAATGGTGCGGTAGGAAAATCTATCAAATCTCGCTCCAGCTTCCCGGAGTTCCAAAAGAATATTCAGCTTGCTCATTGCTTCCTTGCTAAGTCGACGGCGAGTCCTCAAATTTGGACACATCCCCATAAAACATCGCTTATTTGCGTCGTTTTCCTCGTGTATAAGCTTTTCAGCCTCAAAAATGCACTCGTTTACACTTGCAAGCCACCACTCAACATCGCAAAAGATCTTCTCACCTTTTCTTTTAGCCTCAATAACCATGTGTTGCAAACTGCGTCTAACATCCCTCAGCTTCTCAACCTCTATCTTGAGATTCTTAAAGTTGCTAGTGTAGTTACGGATACTCACATAACAAAATTGGCGCTCCGAAGAAGCCAAGTACTTTGCAACTTCTAAAACAAAAGCAATTACAGATTTCACCATATTCAATCCTTTTTCTTCTCTGCCTCTCCCTTTATAATTTTTCTTCTTCTTCTTCTTTTTTTTTTTTTTTTTTGGGAAAAGTATGTAAATGTGAAGCCAACCAAATGGAAACAGAACAGAGACAGCCACAAAGCAATTGGTTAGTTAGGAAGCAAACTAATTGACCTAACACAAGTGACGACAGCGGCAGCCCAAGGATTCTTACGATGAAGAGATGAAAAGAAAGAAGAAGAAGAAGGATTTCTTGACTGAGTAAAAATACAAAGAATAGACATGGAACCAAACAGAGACAATAACCCGACAACCAGAGAGAGAGAGCGGAACAAAAATAAACCACAGATTGGAGATTACAACAAAGCAGAAGCCTAGTGTTGTTGAGATCAGAAGATTGAAAAAATAAAAGGGTCTCTTGATCCAGTGAAAATTCAAAAGAGTGGAAGGCAAAAGAGAGTAAACCTGAATCAGAAAACAACAGTGAAGTGTCTTTGAGAATTGAGATAAACAGCCGAAAAAGGAAAGGGTATGTTGATTGAGAGTGAACGCAAAGACCGGGTGGCAAAAGTTAAAAATGATTTCGATAAGGGAGAAGGGGCCGCAGCATATAATCTAGATAAAAATGAGAACCTGCCTGATGCAAAAATTCAGAGATAGATATTTAGAAAATAAAAATGGTATTTCGCCACCGACAAAGATTAAGATTTTTTATTTTTTTAAGAGAGATTAAGATTCTTTAGTATTATTTCAACTTTTTAAGAGAGATTAAGATTCTTTAATAATGTTATCAAAATTATTTTTTATAAATTATATATCAAATGCTTACCTTATAAATATTTATAACATATAAAAATTATTGTACTAAAAAATATTATAAATATATATTTATTTAAACTTCAAGTAGATATAACATTTTTAAGGTCATAAGTGTAAAAATATTAGAATTAAGATATTTTGATCTTATAAAAATAAATAACTTACCGTTTATATTCAGATATCAAAAAATAAAAAACAAACATATTTTTCAGACATATACATTCGGACTCATTTAATCTTGGACTCATTCATATTTCGGATGAAAAAACAAGCATTACCTTAGTGGGAGAGTGTTACTTCTAGTGAGGACAATGATTCCAGCTTCTAGAAAAATAGTATGAAGTTTAATTTTTTTTAATTATGAAATTATAATTAAGTGAAAGTATTTTTTTTTATAAAATATAAGTAACGTAGTTATTTTTTAAATATTAGAGATGATAAAAAGTTAGGTAATGTTATATAAAATTTAAGTTTTTGAGAGACTTAAAAATGATTTTAAAAATCTAAAATCTAATTTTTGTGTTTGGTAAAAAAATTTAAAATTATTTTTGTCAAAATTAATCCTTCCTACCATTGATTTTCAAAAACAAGCAAAAAGTAACTTTTAGATTCTAATTTTAAAAATCAATTTTATCTTTTAATACAATTCTATAAATATTTTTATAATTATTACCTAAACTCAAAACTATCCTTATTGAAATTAGAAATAAAATCAATATTTCAATAAATTTTTATTTTAAAAAATAAAATAAATAAAATCAATATAGTATAAATTTCATTTTTAATTAAATTATTATAATACACAATTAAAAATATTGTATATGAATATTTTTATATGTGTAAATAAATTTCATCCTACGTTATATTCATTTTAGTCATTTATTTTTTTGTAACAGTTTAACAATAAGATTTACCAAACATCCACAATTATTTTTAAAATTCACAGTATTTCTAAAAAAATAATATTTATCAAATACTTAACTGATTCTCTTCACAACTGATTATTTCTACGAGTACAATTAACAGTAATTATTTTAAAAGTTAAAATATTATCAATCTGGCCCTTAATATGTTAACTTGTCCCAATAATTATCTGATTGTAAATATCATAAGTTGTCTTATTTTAATTCAAAAAAAATCTTTTCCTACCAAAAATTCACTTAATAAATTTAAAATATATAAAAATTAAATTTTATTATATAAGTAGATTATATGCACTTTAAAAATTATTTTAGACATTTTATTACTATGTACATTCACCTAATAAGTTTTTGAAAAATAAATTATACTTTATACACTCTTTAAAATATCAAAAAAATCTTTGCTTAGTTCTTTTTAAATTAATCATCTTTATTTACTGTACACAAAATACTCTACCCACTCAATCAAATAAATTAATCAACCAATATCCCATTTATATCATTAACAGCTTCAACGTGGTGGTTGCAAATAATTAGGCGTGTTACTTTTCATAGCAGCCAGCAAGTCCATAGTTGGTAAATGCCTCCAGTGCTATTTTTAGTTTTTGTTGTGATTATAAATCATCGTTTATGGGGTGGATGTATAGCTAAACCATATTCCCTTTATACCATTAACCTTATAATTCTAAACTGAATTTCATTACTTGAACAAATAAAGATAATTCAACTCCACAAAATTTAAAGCAAGAAACTGTAAGGGTCTGACACACCCACCAATCCAGCAAAAAAAATTAATGATTAAAAAAATAATTGGAAAAGAACGAATAAGAAAGATAGTTGATTATTAAAATTCATTTGTGTTGTAAATTAAAAAAAAAACAATACATACCTCGTTAAAGTTAAAATGTTCATATATTAAGTTTTTTCTATAAATATTTATTTAAGATATTTAAAAAAAAAATTAAGGTTTAAAATATTTATATCCTAAATAAGTGCTGAAAATAATAAAATTATATGTTCATTGTCTTTAATAATAGTTTATATCATGATTATTTTTTTAATAAAATTATAAGTATCCAAAATAAACTTTAGCTTGGATATAACCCCACCCTTCATATAATATTAGGGGTGGGCATCGATCTGAGTGTGGTCGATTTTGGGATAAATTGAAATTTTTAATTTGGTTTTGATTTGAGAATTCACAAAAATCTATAGACATTTAACGAAAATAAAAATTGAATGGAAACCGATAGGATCGATTTGGTTCTATAATGGTTTGGATTAATAAATTGATTTATTTATTTTTATATAATTTCTAACATTAGAGTTATATCATCCAACCAATTAATTGATATAATTTTTAACATCTCCTTTTATGAATGAGACATTTTCAAATCTACTTGCTTCTACAATAGAAACGAAATTTTGTGCAACTCTAATTCTTACTTTATCATTTATATCAAGGCTTTTTTTACACTGGAACTAATGTGGCGGTTGCATGGAAAATACTTTGCTTTCGCCAGACCTTTTGCCATCTTTATTCAGACATCCTCTAAATTTATATTCGCAATCAGTTTTTATTAGATTTATTTCTCACATATTATATACTAGCATAAATTATTTTAATTATTTTATATTTTATTAAATTAATACATGACTAATATCAAATATTAAGGAATAATTTTAACAGACTCATTTATTAAGTGATCAAATATTATGTTAATGAATATAATTTTGTCATACCCTATATAGTAGTATATTATGGATAAGTATAACCTTTAATTGTGTTATTATAATTCATAATGGGATGGACAATTTTGTACCAACACATTAGAGGTCCCTACATTCAACTACAATATTTAAGTAATTTCAGCCTATTATGAGTTAACTGTTGAAAAACTAGGGAATGAAATTCAAATTTATTTTAATAATTAGTATTAGAGCCCATGATTATACATTTCCTATTGAACTATAACCATTTTTATTGATGAATCAAGATTTGACTTACCATGATATTTTTCTTTATTTTTAGATTTTTTGATTATAAGTATATTTAAACAAACGGTTATTAATAATACATGAGTGATATTTGTGTAGTAAAAATATAATTTTTTTAATGATTTTTGATGGCTAAAATCGGGTTGTTTAAGCGAATGTCACTGTATCACAACTATAGCTACTGTAGTTTTATCGCGACGAAAAAGATAAGTGCAATAAAATTATTATTTCGGTCCTTAAATTTTATAAATTTATATTATGACCTAAATATTTTCTAAATTTTTTAATTTGGTCACACAGTCAACATGAGCTAATATCATTTAGATCCCTGATATTTTATATAATTACTTTTTTGTCCATAAAATTAGCATTGGGATCCTTAATTTATTATAAAATTATATTATAGTTTAAATGTTCTCTAAATATTATGTTAGCCCCTTAAGTATTGCGAAATTATAATAAAGACTATAAATTTATTTAATTTTATTTATAGTTTGGGCCAAATGTTTTATTATTATAAAAAGTAGTTATGATTCTAAAAATTATTCATTTAAGTCCAAAATTTTCATAATTTTTGATAATTTTTCAGAATTTCAATTATAAAATAATCCATCATTGTTGTATATTATGGGCATGGCATTCATACATTTTGTTGAGGCATATAGATATTTTAATTTAATTTAATATTTTGGTAAAAATTTTAATTATGTTTTATAAAGCTTATTTAGTATCAATTTTAGTTGATGTATGAAATCATATGTTTGGCAAAACTTCAATTTAGAGTGATTTTGTATCTACCTGTCGTTGAACCAATCATGATAAATTATTCAGCGTTTTACAATTAATTACCTATTTATAATTATTGATTATAAACTGTGTGATGAATTATTATTGCTATAACCAAAATCTATACGGTGATGATATTACCCTGTCGGCAAATCACTACATTGTAGGATGCTTGGGTAGGTAAAGAAATTTGTTGGATATTTTTTACTGAGTAGCTTAATTACCCGTTCACTAATAGGTCAATATTGATGTTATATTCAACTTGTCTGCTTTATCTTTGAGTCGAGCACCTCTATATTATTAAAGAATGTCTAACATATTGTGTTGTTAATGGAAAACCGTAAAATGAGGAATCATTGTTTATGGCATGATTTTGTTTTCACATGCCTAATAATACTTATTGTTGATTCCTCAGCTTTAAATATTCTTTCTCTTCTATTAAGACTTTAACTGGGACAAATTATGAGGATTGGAGTGAATTCGTCATGTTCTATTTATCCGCATTGAATAGAGACTTGACTTTGACAGTTGATGAACCATCCAAACCCACAGATAAGAGCACTGCTACTGAAAAGCTTGGGATGAATCTAATAGACACTATTTGGATATAATGAAATACACCATTGATAGAATGATCAGATATAGCATTCCTGTATGTGACAAGGCTAAAGATTATTTGATAGAAGTGGGAATAACTTTTAAGAAGGTAGACAAAGCTGAAAATGGTAACTTTCTGAGACTGCTTGCTAATACCCAGTATAATGGTGTTTCTATGGTGAGAGAGCACATTCTCAAAATGATCATTTATCATAAGAAGTTGAAAGACATGTATGTCAGTTTGCCTGATGACTACCTGGTATTCCAAATTTTTGAATCTCTTCCACTACAGTTATAAAATTTGAGAAGTCGATACAACATTTAGAGAGACACTTGGAATATTAATGAGTTAACTGCTTATGTAGTTCAAAAAGAGGAATCATTGAACCCACGTTGCTATTATGACCACTACTCAAGAAAGCAGGAGTGTGAAGAAAAGTTTTTCAAAAAGTAGCAATAAGTTTTTTAAGAAGAAGAAGTTTGGAAAAAAAAAAACTTCACATAACAAATTTTTTACTACTTCTGGTTCTATTTCTGAAGGCTTTAAGGAAAAATATCATTTTATAAGAAGCTTGAGCATAAGAAAGTTGAATTAGAGAATTCAAAATATGGCTGGAAAAGAAAGGTATTAAGTTATTTTTAAATTTTAAATTTATACAAAAAATTAGATATTATTTAATTACGTTTAAAAGTTTTATTTTAAAATATTTTGTATATTTTAATTAAAAATATATATTTTTCCTTAAAGAATTATTTAGTAAATTAAAAAGAAATTTATAAAAGAATATTTTGAATTATTATTTAAAAAATAAGAATAAAATAAACTATTATTTAAATAACAAAAATAAAATAAGTTATTGGATTAAACCCTAAAAATAAAAAAATATTTTTACCCTATGATATGTAGATTTTCTTAAGTTATAATTTGTGTAACTTACAATTTATTATAAAAAATATAAAAATTAATACTATGATAATGTAATTCACTATTATATTATATAGATTATAAAAGCATCACCAAACGACTTTTCAAATAAGATTTTACTTTTTATTTGAAGAGTCATATTAATATAAGATATTTTAAAAGACATTTTAATTTAATTTATTCAAATAAAAATTATTTTTTTAATATTATTGAGTGAGTTTCTCACTCTTTTATTAATATTTTATTAAAAAGAGAAGGTTACTATAATTATTATTTATGTTTCTTTTAAAAAATAACGGTTATCCAACTATTTCAAAAGAAATGTTAATTTAATTTATTCAAATAAGAATTATTTCTCACTCTTTAATATTATCGAGTAAGTTTCTCACTCTTTTATTAATATTTTATTAAAAAAAGTTACTATAATTATTATTTATATATATATTTTTAAAAAATAACGGTTATCTAACTATTTTTTAGTCTATTAAAAATAATATTAATTTATTTTAATTTAATAAAAGAATTTTAAAAAATTATTTTTTAAATTCTTATTTACTGTATAAATAAATAAATGACAAAGTTGGAGGGCTGGGGCATTTCTAGTGACTATTTTTTTTAACAGTGGGTCCACCGTTGAAGTAATTGCATAGTGTGAGTAAATAAGCAAGCTCTCTGCTTTCAAATTAACAATCAACCTAGAGGCCAGAACAATTCATCCAAAAGACAAAAAATACCAACCAACACCCCACGCAAATTGAAGAGTCAAGGTAAACTCTGCTCCCACCACTAAGTGCTGCGGCCAAGAATCCTTGCGCTGGCATCTTATGCCCAACCAGCCAACCTCGTCCATTTTCCAGTGGCCATGACCATGACCATAAGCCTTCTTTAACTGGATCCAACTTAAAAGCAGTTTTTAAACTGTGAAGTATGGTTGATGCAGTAGTCTCCTTTGTCGTGGAAAGGCTTGGGGATTATCTCATTCAAGAAGCCAAGTTCTTAAGAGGAGTGAAAGATGAAGTGGAATCGCTAACAAAAGAACTCCAATGGATGAAATCCTTCGTAAAGGATGCAGAGGCAAACCAAGCTGGGAATGATTTGATACGCCAATGGGTATCTGACATAAGAGACATTGCTTATGATGCTGAGGATGTCTTAGATAAATATATTCTTAGCGTTCACGATGATAAAGAAGGAGCTTCACTGGACAGTCCCATGGTTGATGGAGAAGGAACTTCCAGAAAGAAGCAAGGATTATTGGCTTTCAAGGATCGTTTTTCCAAATTTGTTAAAGGATCCAGTCATAAGGAGTCAAATCTCTACAGCTCAGTCAAAGAAGAAGTCACTGTGTATAACATAGGCAAGGAGATTGAGGCTATCAAAAAAAGACTCGGTGACGTCGATCGCAGATGTAAATTGTATGGCCTCAACAACATTATCAGCGACAACAGGGATGTGGAGAAATTGAAGCAACTCAGAAGAGCCACCTCGTTTGCAGATGAAGAAAATCCGGTTGGCCTCGAGGATGATACCCTCTCCTTGTTGGACCAACTTTTCGATAAGCAGCCAAGGCGATTAGTGATTTCTATCTACGGCATGGGTGGTTTGGGGAAAACAACTCTTGCTAAAAAGCTTTACCACAATAGTGAGGTCAAGTGTAGATTCGATTGTTTTGCCTGGGTGTCTGTGTCTCAGGATTACGAAAGGAAAGATCTTCTCTTGAGAATCATAAAGTCTTTCAATTTCAAGACTGCATCTGAGGACTTAGAGACTGAAGAAGATTTGGGAAGATATCTTCATAAATCCTTACAGGGACACTCATACTTGATGGTGCTCGATGATATATGGGATAAAGAAGGTTGGTCGAGTTTGAAAAGCGCTTTTCCAGAAAATATGAATGGAAGTAGAGTAATTATCACTACTCGGAACAGAGGTGTTGCTGAGAGGTCAGATGACCATACTTGTGTCCATGAACTTCGGTTTCTGAGGCCAGAGGAGAGTTGGCAGCTATTCTGCAAGAAAGCATTCCGTAACTCTATTCCTCAAAAAGGATTGGAGAATTTGGGAAGAGAAATGGTTGAAAAATGTCGTGGCCTACCACTTGCCATAGTTGTATTGGGAGGACTTTTGTATGCAAAGAAGCCACAAGAGTGGGGCTTGGTTCGTGCTCATCTTTGGCGACATGTAAGGTCTGATTCAATTGAAGTAGCCCACTTATTAGATTTAAGCTTTAATGATTTGTCTCCTGAATTGAAGTTGTGCTTTTTGTATTTGGGTCTTTTTCCGGAGGACTTCATAATCGATGTGGAGAAATTAATCCGGCTTTTGGTGGCTGAGGGATTTGCAAAGCAAACTGATGATCAAATCATGGAAGATGTTGCTCGAGATCATTTGGATGAGTTAATTAACAGAAGCTTAATTCAAACAGAAAAAAGACGTTGGGGGAGGGTGTCAACATGTCGAGTTCATGATCTGCTGCGGGAACTTGCAATTGATAAGGCCAAAGACCTAAACTTCATCCATTTTTGTGATGAATCCAAAAGTCCAAACCCCTCTTCAGTCATGTCTTCATGTCGACGTCAAGCTATTTATTCTGATACTTCAAGTAATTTATGGCTGCATCATAGTAACCCACTCTCACGTTCCCTTTTGCTCTTCAGCCAAAGGTGGGTAGTTAAGAGAGAAGCTGTGGAGCCAAAGTTATCGCCAATGTTCACAAGATTTTCTGTATTAAGAGTGTTAGATGCTGGGCCTGTGGACACTCTTACCACCGGAATTATATCGGGCGGAGAATTATCTGAAAAGATAGGAAAGTTGATTCACTTGAGGTATTTGAGTTTACGGGATTCTAATATAACCAAGTTTCCTCGTTCCATTCGCAACTTACAGAGACTACAAACTCTCGACTTATCAGGTGGTGGGATGGGGCTGGAGATGAAGCTGCCAGATGAAATCGATGAGATTCAAGAGTTAAGACACTTAATAGGAAATTTTGTGGGGAATCTGCCAATTGAAAATTTGAGCAACCTTCAGACTCTGAAGTCAGCAAAGTTTGAAAGCTGGGAAAAAGTTAACACTGCTAAGTTGGTTAATCTTCGGGAGCTGCATATTGAAGCAGAAGAATGGACCGGAGACAATAAGGTGTTTAGTTTTCAATCTATTGCCAAACTCAGAAGTCTTCAATTCTTATCAGTTTATCTCCTGGATGTTAATTCTTTTGCTTCACTGCAACCACTCTCTCAATGTATCGACCTGGTTGATTTGAGATTAAGTGGAAGGATGAAGAAATTACCAGAAGACATGCATATGTTCTTGCCAAAGCTTGGGTGCCTATCACTGGCAGTTTCATACCTTGAAGAAGATCCAATGCCCGCATTAGAGAGATTGCCGAACCTCATGATTCTTGACTTGCACATTAAATGTCATTATCTAAAGAAATTTTGCTGTAGGGCTGAGGGTTTTCCTCTGCTTGGAATTCTACAGCTCGATGCAAATGGAATAGAGGAGTTTGAGGTAGAGGAAGAAGCAATGCCTATGCTCAGAGGCTTAAAGATTCTGCAGGAAATTCCTAATTTGAAAATTCCAGAAAGATTGAGATCAATTCCTCCCCCAGCAGAGTGGGAATGTGAAGATTTGTAGTATCTATATATGGCTCATGATGCATTTGTCTCTCATCTTTGTGATCTGTGTGTTTCCTTTCTTTGTATTTTGCTTGGTTGTTTGCATTCATGATATTCTCTTTAGTTGATATTTTTTGTTGGCTTGCTTACTACGGGTGTTATGTTACCTCCGATTAGGTGTCATCCTTTCGTTTAATTAATAAAAACTTCTCTTGTACCGTCGAGGTGTTGAAATTTTTCTCAAGGAAAAAAACTAGTGACTGTTATGAGGGGCTACTCAGTTTTGAGGATTTACTGTTATTACACCACAATCTCTTCTAATTAGATGTCGCTAATCGAGATAGGATATGCTGCACAGCTGCAGTAATAGAAAACAAAACAATGTCCAGATCAGAAGCAATAAAATACTTCTTTATTTCATCTTCAATTTCAATCTATCCCGTGTAGTTGGCTTTATTATAACATTCTTTTTATAATTTTAACTATTATTCTGATTTTGGGTCTTTATTGAAGATTTCACGGGCTCGGTGGAACTACTGGGCATTGACTAATTCATTGTTGCTTTCTCATCCCATGATCTCTGATGCATTGATGAGTTCTGGTTAATAGACTATAATAAAGGTCGGAGATAACAGACAATCTTGCCGGCATTTGAAAGAGACAAAATAAAAAGGTGGGGGTTCGCTTTGAAGCCGTTGATTCTATTGAACATCATATTCAATTGTTTGTATTTTTTTTCCTGAAAATTTAATTTAAACCTATCTATCGGTGCATTAGATACATTGTAGTCGCGGATTTCCAAGAACCAATGAATTTAGTACGCAAAAAATATAACCACTTAACATTAATTCCTAATCTCACTCTCAGTCTTAGAAAACCTCTTAAAATTACACAAACATGTTTGATGGAGTGCCTGCAGACCAATTGCACCAATTCATAGCAGCTTCATCCTCAAATATAACTAGTTAATGTTTTCTTCACTCACAAGCTCATGCTTGCCCCAGAGGTTTCTTCAACAACTTCTATCGCAGCATGGATTTGGGCGTCTCTGCAATTGTAGTTGCTGGGCCGACTCTTGGGTTCTCGATTGTTCTGGACCATACCAGTATTTTGTGCACGCTGCTTCAACTTCAAAGTGCGGTAGGAACACATTGAGCTTGCTCCTGAAGTGTAGTTAAATTTGTTGCATGTCAGTGAGTTTGTAACTTGTAAGAATGTCTGACACTTGATCCTTGCTAGGGATGAACTGCACTTCTATGTCATGGTTTGCCACTTTGTCCCGAACAAAGAGAAGATCTATTTTGATGTGTTTTTATCGTGAATGATACACAGGATTGGCTACAACGGCAGCAGCACATGCTGTCACTCCATATCATATCAGTGTTCTTGATAGATGAAAATTGATTTCTTTCGGTAATCATGATTCAGTCCAAGTGATCTCAGCAGAGGCATGGGCCATTGCCCTGAACTCTGACTTGGCACTGGATCTGACCACCATATGTTGCTTCTTTGTGCTCCATGAACTCAAGTTTTCATCCAAGTAAATGCTCCCACTATACTTCTATAAAATGTAGCATTACAGAAAGGATTCCCTTCATGTACATAATATGACAGCCTCTGTGTAATACTCAGACGAGTTGACATTCCCCTGCAGATTCCCATTCCTAAACTCTGAAGCAGGTCAGCAAATGTGCTTTACTTGAGACAGCTAGTTGATTGCTGCTTCTTGTTATTCTATCCCAAGCAAAACAAGTTGATGATCCATAAAGGATTCCAAAGAAAACAAAGTTGATGATCCTATGATCCGCCGGTGGGTGTCTGATATCAGAGACGTTGCTGATGATATTGAAGACATCTTAGATAACTTCACGCTTAAAGTAGACGATTCAACTGAGATAGATGATCAGAAAAGAAAGCCAAGTTTCCCTGGTAAAATGAAGATCTGTTTGTGTGTACTCAATAAAAGAAAAGAAAAGATCGATTTGTATAACATTGGCAATGAGATTGAAGAGCTTAGGAGGAGAATCGGTGATATTTCTCATAGACGTGCATCATATCATCTCGAAAATATTGATAATTATAATCTTGAAGCAAAGGTTCATGATTTTTCTCGAAGATTGACAGAATTAAGAACAACAACCTCGTTTTCCATTGGAAGGAAATGTTCTTGGCTTTGATGATGATGTTTCATCAAACAATTTTGTGTGTCCATCAAAAGCTAATTTGATCTTCTGTTTTTTGCAGAATCGAGTATTTTCCATTATTACTCTTATGTTATCTTTTGGTTTTCATATAAGTGCTGTTATTTGTCCCTCACTTGACATATCTCACGAAAGCCTTGTTATTTAATTACAAATTTACAATTAGGACTCTTTCCGAGAGTTCTCTCTGCTATTTGACTATGGTGTTGTTGGATATGTTTGTTGATTTTTTCTGTTGTGATGGAGATTCTTTTCAGGAATGAAGTCTCTAAGATTTAGATCTGAAAGTTATAGGTTATGGATTGATCTGCATTTGTCACCATATTAATTAGCCTATAAAGCCTAACCAGTGTTGGACGGTGCGTTGAAAGAGCCGATGAGTATCCCCGATGGAACTATGTTCTGTACACTATTAGCAGTGGAGGTACACTCTTTAGAGGTACTCTTGGCACTGATTTTCTCCATGTTCATTAGTATGGCTTAGGAGGTTATTATCTGAGTGTGTATTTTAATAGCTTATATATATATAGGTATACTGTAATTATTTCACCAATTTTGAGTTTTTTCAGCCACCCCTGATTACAACCACACTTCATGCCTATTTGCGGTGGCTACTTCATCAAAAGCCTGTGGCAAGTAGTGAGCAATTATTAACAAATAAACTCACTAAAAGCACTTTGAGTAATCGACAATTTGACAAAGTAAGTTACATATATCATACGAACATCTTGTGTTCAAAGTTTACTATGGCTGATTCACTATCAAAAACTAGAGTGAAACTCTTGGGGAGTTTCAAAAGTATAAATAGCAGGTACATCAAAAGTCCCAAATAACAGGTTCTTGCCCATATTCATGTAGCTTTTGAGAGAGTTATGTAGGATTAGCTTGAAAATATTAGCAGAATGAGGTTAGCGTAATTTAAGAGGATCCTGTACAGAGCAAAACAGAGTTAAAATACACAGAGCTATTAGTTAGAAGTTTTGTCATTTGCAGATGATACACAGAATTAGCTGCTATTTCTGTCACTCCATATCATCGGGTTCCTGATGGATGAAAATTGATATCTTTCTGTAATGATGTAATCCAAGTAATCTCAGCACAGGCATAGGCCATCAACCTGTACTCTGACTCGGCACTGGATCTAACCAACACTTGTTGCTTCTTTGAGCTCCAAGAAATCAAGTTTTCACCCTAGTAAATGTTCCCATTACGCTTCGGTAAAATGTAGCATTACAGAAAGGATTCCCTAAGAGAAAGATGGAATCAATCAAATCGATCAAGGCTTGAGTTGAGAGTTGAGGCCCCTTCTCTTCTTCTTCTAATGATATTAATTAGTCAATTAATTAACAAAAATTGTAAATTAAACAATCATAATTTTAAAATAAAATAAGATTGTGTTAATTTAAAGAGGAAGGGATCTTCCTTTTGTCTCCCTCTCTCTCTCTCTCTCTCTTCTCTGAAATTTCACAGCAGTCATGACTCCAAGCAAGCTCAATTCTACTGTAATTTTTCTTTCTCGTGCTCGTTGGTTAATTTTCATTTCTTTGACTTTACATGATTCTGTTGGTTATTGATTTTTATTTTTTGTATTGATGTTTTAGAATTTTTCGAATTTAAGACAAATTTTGTTTGATTCAATTTCTTTTTGTTGTAATTATTGTCTAAATGCACTAAGCTAATTCTAGAAATGAGGTAAAATGATCAAGAAAATTACTTGACATTGTATTGTCATGTGAAGACTATAAAAGAAATTTCAGTTTCGCACCTAGGCTGAATCTAATTTTGTTCAAAGTCTGCACATATTGCATTGGCTTATGGCATGTGTGCACTGATGACCCGTAATTTTGGAAGGACCTTGATTGGATTTTGTTAGAATAAATTAAATAGATTACTGAATTTTAATTTTTGCTCACAGATGATAGCCTCAATAATTGTTAAAAGAAAATGCAGAGAGCAGCCCAACAGGTAAGGAAAGTGCAGAATTAGCAAGAAAATCTGCTGCAAAGTATATTTTCAATTCTCCTCCTAATGGGGCTGACCTATGGCTCAATCAGATGATTGCATTCGGTATTACACCCTCGTTCGGTCTTGCCTTAGCTTTGGCTAGACACGTTTATGTGCCAAAAAAAGAAAATGCAGAGAGCAGAAAAGAAATAACACCCTCACTTCAATTAACCAAAAAATGACAAACATTAAACAACAACATTAGGTCTAGCATTCAGATTGAATACCATTACATACCAATTAGATTTCAACACCAATGATCAGACTATATTCACTGCACAATTGGCAGTAAGAAGAGAATAAAACAAAAACGTAAAACTAAAGGGGAAACACAGAATCCCACAGAGATGACAATAATGAGATTCAGAAAGTAATGAATTATGTGATGTACCTATCATCCTCGCATTCCCATTCCGCTGGGAGAGGGGTTGATCTCAATCTTTCCGGAATCTTCAACTTGGATTTCTCTGAGATCCTCAAGCTTCTAAGCCTAGGCATAGCTCCGTCCCCTACTTGCCACTCATCTGATTCATCTGAATCAAGCTCTGAGTTCTCTGTGATCCTCAAGCCTCTAAGCCTAGGCATAGCTCCTTCCTCTACTTGCCACTCCACTAATTCATCTGAATCAAGCTGTAAAATTTCAAGCCGAGGAAAGCCCTGAGCCTCGCAGTTCAATTTCCTTACATTATTAGAATTAAAATGCAAGTCAAGAATCACGAGATTCGGCAACTTCCCTAATGTAGGCATTGGGTCCTCCTCAAGCTGTGGAGCTGATAACAATAGGCATTCGAGATTTGGCAAGAGTTGATGCATGTCCCTGGGTAATTTCTCTAACCCTCCACTTAATCTAAAATCAATGAGGCATGGACAACCAGAAAGCGGTTGCAGTGAAGCAAAAGACTCATCATCAAACAGTTTAACCGATAAAAAACGAAGGTTTTTTAGTTTGGCAATAGAGTCAAAGGTGAACGGCTTTCTTGATTTGCTCATTGATTTGCTTTCAATGCACAGCTCTCGTAGGTTAACCAACCTATCAGTGTTAACTTTATTCCAGCTTTCAACCTCTACATACTTTAACGTCTGGAGGTTAGTCAAGTTTTCTATCGGCAAAATCCTTTAAAATTTCCAATCAAGTGTCTCAACTCTTGTAGCTTACAGATCTCACTCGGTAGCTCTTGAAAATATGAATATGATGCGCTCAAGTCAAGAGTTTGTAGTTGCTGCAAGTTGACAATGGAGGGAGGAAGTAATCTATTGCTGCATATCTTAATCCCAAATACTTCAAGTGAACTAACTTTCCTATTTCTTCAGGTAAGCTGTTGGGTGCACTTTTGAAGGTGAGGGTACTAAGCGAAGCATCAACATCAAGTACTCTTAATAATGAAAATCGAGAGAACAAGGGTTTAAAGTCTTCATTTGCTACAAGCGTCAATTCCACACATGGTTGAAGAGCAAAGGGAACGAGAGAGTGGATTACCGTATTTTAACCAAGAAGGACTCTCAGAACGAGAGTAATCATGCTTTGGCCACCACCAAGGAATCGCAGAATAAACAGCTTGCCGTCGGCACGATGAAATAAGTGAAGAACGCATTGAATTTTTCTTTTCATCAAAAATGTGAACAAAGTTGAGCTCTTTTACCTTTTGAATTGCAAGATCCCGCATAAGATCATGAACTCGACATGTTGCAACCCTTCCCCAGCATCTTTTTTCTACTTGAATCAAGCTTCGGTTGATCAGCTCATCCAAGTTATCCTTAGCCACCTCTTCCATTGTCTGGTCTTCATTTTGCTCGATAAAACCTTCGGCCACTATCAATCGAATTAATTTCTCCACATTAATCTCGTAATCCTCAGGAAAAAGACTGAGGTAAAGAAAACACAATTTTAACTGATAAGACAAATCATTGAAGCTCAAATCTAACAAGTAGGAAATTTGAATTGAGCCCGTCCTTAAATGTCGCCAAATGTGATTACGCACTGTGCGCCACTCATGCGGTTTCTTGGTAGACAAAAGCCCACCTAGAACACTTATGGCAAGGGGTAAACCGCCACATTTTTGCAACATCTCCTGTCCCAGCTTCTCTAGTCCTCGGTCTGCATTTGAGTTTCGAAAGGCTTTCTCTCTAAAAAGCTTCCAACCCTCGTCTGGCCTTAGAAAGCGAAGTTCATGGAAGTGATTTATTTCATCAGAGCGCTCGGCTACATCTTTAATGCGAGTGGTGATAATCACTCTGCTTCCATTATTGTTGTCTGGAATGACTCTTTTCAGGCTCTCCCAATCTTCTCTACGCCATATGTCATCAATCACCATAAAGTAGGAACATTCTTGTAAAGAGTTATAAAGATATCTCTCTAACTCTTCCTCTGTTTTCTTCTCTAAGCCCACCGTCTCAGTTAGGATGTTAAAAGACCTTATAATTCTCAGAAGAAGATCTTTAGTGCTGTAATCCTGAGACACAGACACCCAGGCACAACAGTCAAACTGATTCTTGACATCATTATTGTGATATAGCTTTCTCGCAAGAGTTGTTTTGCCCAAGCCGCCCATGCCATAGATGGAGATTACTAATCGCCGGGGCTCCTTATCGAAAAGCCTGGTCAACAACATTTCAATATCATCCTCGAAGCCAACGGCTTTTTCTTCGGCTGCAAATGAGGTGGCTCTTCGCAGTTGCTTCAGTCGGCCTAGATCATCGTTCTTTCCTCTCCCTTGTCCCTGATAATATTTTGGAGGCCGTACAATTCACACCTACGAGAGACATCACTGAGTCTCTTTTGAGCACTTCGATCTCCTTGCCTATGCTGTACAGAGTCACTTTTTCTTTGCCTTTGCTGTAGAGAGTTGACTCCTTGTGACTGGACACTTTAGCAGACATGCAGGAACAATTCTTGATGGAAGCGAAGAATCCAAGCCTTCTTTCTGAAGCTCTTCCTTGAGTTCCTTCCCTGTCATTGACGTGGACCATGAATTTATCCAACACATCCTCGGTGTCATAAGCAATGTCTCTGATGTCAGATACCCACTGACGGATCACAGCATCTTCAACTTCCTTTTCCTCTGCATCTTTCACAAAACATAACATCCATTCAAATTCTTTTTTGAGCCACGCCACTTCATCTCTTACCCCGTGTAAAAAGATCGCTTCTTGGATTAGATAATCCCCAAGCCTTTCCACCACGAACGAGACCACCGCGTCAACCATACTTCACAAACTGTGCATTGAATGAAAGCTGGGGAATCGTAGAACTGGATTTGATTTTGCTTCAAGTGAGCAGCATCTCCGTAAGCGGGACAAAATGGTCAACTGCTGGCTTTGATCATTTGGGCAGTCGCAATTATTGGGGCGGCCTGTAGGTTTTTGCAGGACTATGTGATTTGGTAAATACTTTGTCGTTCACTTTGGTTGGTCAATTGGTCGTCGCGTGAGTTTGTGTTGTGCTTTGGTCAATTGTTTGTCATTTAAAATTATTGTTTATTTAAAGTAATATTAATTTGATCTTTTAATTACCCCCTCCCTCCCTCCCCCAACACAAAATTATAAAAAAAAAGGACCTACTTTTCATGAGTAACATCAATTTATCAATTTGATTTATTAGTAAACTTTTACATTTTTTTTAAATAGTATATACAATTCAATCAAAGTCCAGTATAATTAAAATGCACTTAAATACATAATCAAACCAACATATCATAAATCAAATAGAACTTATAATAGCCATCAATCCAACACGGGAAATCTACAATAATAACCCTAATACTTTTATAATTTTCCAAAATAACCCTCTAAACTTATTCCTCTCAAAACCAGCCAAAATATATTAAAATCACGAAAATACCCTGCCAATGAAAATATCTTTAAGATCCAGAAAAACTAGAAAAATATAAAATGGATAAACATATTGCAGAAATTAATGAACTAAATAAACAAATGTTATTACATATTAAAACAATAATTGAAGAAATTAAACTCCTAAAGATTGAAGTTTTTGAAATAAAACGAAACTAGGAAAGAAATCAACATTCCTAGAAGCACAAAAAGAATTTAAAAGAATCAATTAGACATAAAGACAAAATACAATTTGGAGAAATAGTCAAATGATCATTTGATGAAAGAATGAGAATTACGGCTATGCCAGAAATACTGAGAAAAGAAGAAGAATTTCAAAAACAATTACAAGAAACAATAAAAAGATCAAAAATAAAGAAAAACCGATATCAAACAAAAAGGAATAAAAATTGATGAACCTAAAGAATTAAGTTCAAGTAGTGAATAATAAATGGATAATTTAGAAGAACAATTTGATAAATTATCATTAGAAGATTTAGACCTAGAAACACTAGGATTTAATGTAAATATGAATGTTGGAGCACCACCAACTGAACCAAGTATAAAACCTGAAAACCCTCGTATATTCGTTACTGATAAAGGAGTAAGAGCACATAATCAAGCATTAGTATCCAATAAAAAACCATATTATAAAATGTATCCAGAAGGATACATACCTGAATATAAAACTGAAAATGAACCTATTAAACCTATGAGAAGTAAATTAGACATAGATTGTAGAAAAGACCCAAGTAAAACATTAACAAGTTGGTCAAATGATATGAAAATAATGTTTATATTTAATAAACAGAATAATGATTGGGATGCTCAAAATACAGAAGAAAAATTTGATCTATGGATAGAACTATTAATAATGAGCTTTACTGGTAATGTACAAAATTGGTGGGATGGAATAACTGACGAAACAAAAACTTTAATAAGATTAGCAACTAAACAAGAATTGAGAAAAGGAATTAGTGAAGGATTAGATAAATTCACAAACTATATAAGAGATGAATTTCTAGGAGAAAATTGGGAAGATCAGTAAACAACAAGAAATACAAAAGGAAAAACTTTTAGCAAGACAACATTTAATGAATCTACAAATATGCAATTTATGCCACATAAAAAATTATACATGTGAATTTCAGAAATATTATTATAAACAATTTTACAGCAATGATGATCAAACAATATATTATGATATGTATATGAACAAATTGCCATCACCATGGAATACTTATTTCGTTAAAGAATGGAATACATACAGATCAACAGAGATAGGAAAATTAATACCAAATACATTAGGATCTAGAGTAGAATTTGTCATAAGAAAACTAAAGGATATATGTATAGAAAGACAATTATATAAAAAGCAAAATGCCATGATGATTTCGTCGTGATCAAGTAGATGCACCAAATCAATGGGGATGTAAACCACTATATCATAAAAACATAGAAAACGTAAACAAGGATATAGAGATAAATATAGAAACAAAAGGAGATATAAAAACATTATAGAAAATATTGGAAAAATAAAAATTCAAAAGAAAACCTTATAGGAGGTACTATAAAAGAAAATATAACGAGAAACCTAAAAAGACCATAAAGAATGTAAATGCTGGAATTATGAACAAAAGGACATATAAGCCCGAATGTAAACGGAAAAAGTCGGAATAGCAGTAACTAGAATATCAAGAAATAAAACCAGATCTAGAATTATTATTTGATAACGAAAACATAAATTGTTACCATATTGAAATATATGAAAGTTATAGTGATACAGAATCTGTTAGTACAACTTCTTTAGAAGAAACAGAACCTGATGAATCAGAAACAGAATTCTGAAATAGAAAATATAGAAAACATAGAAATAGAAAACGAAATAGAACAACAAGAAAATAGAGATGGATATCAATTAACTGTACAATTAAATCAGAAAAATTAAAAGAAATATCAAGAATATCCTTAAATTTAAGAAATCCAGATAATACAGCTTTTAAAAATATACAACAATTCTTTAAAAGAAAAATATAATCATTCATGAATATCAAGAACAAGAAAAGCTATAGATATAACACAAAGTAGAGGAAATATTAAATTAAGCCTATTAAATTCTAGAGGCATAGAAGCCACTTTAAATAAAATCAAAAGTAATAAAATTAGAGATAAAATACAATATGTATACCTAATTGGAATACTGGATATTAGTAAAATCCTTATTTAGAGAAGGAATAAATTCACCTATAATACTTAGTTTACATGACCAAAGATTTATAGACCTCGAATTAGCACACTTAGGAACTATAGAAGGAAATTTATGTTATAAGAAATTTCTATTTACATGTTACCCTAGATATTGTGTACATATAAAAGATAAAAATATAAATGATACACTCAGCTTACATTTTGAATTAAAGAAAAAGATATAATGAAACCTGAAATAAAATAATGACCTTTTATTACTCACGACTATATTCTTTCTCGTAATAGTAATTACGGAGAAATATATAGTAATAAACCATATATAGAAATAGGAAAAGAATTTCGGGATTTAGGAAAAGCATAGAACCAATATTACAAATCCCTAATTTACCTATAACCTATAATCTCGATATAAAAGATGACAAACCTGAATTAGACGAAGATACTAAAAATCAAATGATACCAATACAATTTAGTAATAAACAACTCCTCAAAGGAATTAACTTAAAAGAAAAACAACCTAAATATAATGCATACAAAGAAATATTAATACCTGATAATACATCTGATGGAAGTTTAGTAATAATAGGAAAATATTTTAATGGAATAGAATTTATAGAAGGACCAAAAATATTAATAGATACAGGTTCAAGTCATAATCATATAAATATCCTTAAAAATAAAGGATTAGTAGAACACACCACAACAGGTGAATATAAGTACAAAGATTTTAATGGAAACCTTAGAATATGCACAAAAGAAGTAATTGTACCCACATATTTAGGAAGACTATTATTTAGAATACCATGTTTTATAGACTCAGGATTTGCTCAAAATGAAATATATGATATAATATTAGGAATGAGTTTTTTAAAACACATAAATTATAATATTACTTCTGAAGGACTATATATTAAAATGGATAGTCAAACAATGCAATTTTGCCCAAAAATAGCAATGTGGCAAACTGGATAAATGAATACTATAAAATTCCCTTTAGGCACTTACATAGAATTAACATTTCCGAAACTAATATTACTACATGTGCAATAATAGATACAGGAAGTGAAATTACATTAGGTAAATCATTTTACTTAAAGAATGGAATAAGTTTTCGTGATCGTGAATAAAACTTATAGGTATCACAAATACTCAAGCATCTTTAGTATTTTATAAATCACAAGTTCCAATTATTCTTGGCAATAAAATTATCTTATTAAAACATATAATTCAATTTAATACATTAAAACAAGATTTACTCTTAGGAAATGATTTCCTTAGTCAATTCCAAAGTTATCAACAAACTTTATATAATATAAACCTAAAGACACCATGTGACCATATACTTCGCTTACCTCGTGATATTTAAACCCTACAGAGTTAGTCACTGAACGTGGTGATTATACTTATAAGATCTTTTTTGATAAACAACAATTACAAAATAATTTAATCTCTATAGATGAAATCAAGAAACAATTACAAGAAGTATATCATGAAAACCCTTTAGCCTTATGGAATCCTAAAAATCTAAGAGCTAAGATAGAATTAATAGAACTCGTAACCATTAGAATCAGACCAATGGTATATACTCAAGAAGATATAACAGAATTTAAAATACAATTAAAAGAATTATTAAATTTAAACTTAATACGGCAAAGTTTTAGTCCTCATTCTAGTCCAGCCTTCATGGTAATGAAACATAGTGAACAAGTTAGAGGAAAAGCTAGAATGGTTATAAATTACAAAGAATTAAATAAGTATACTAAATTTGATGGATATTTCTTACCTAAGAAAGAAGTATTAATAAATTTAGTAAAAGGAAATACATATTATTCTAAATTTGATTGTAAATCAGGATTTTGGCAAATAAAAATGGAAGAAGATAGTATAAAATATACAACCTTTAGTACACCTCAAGGCCATTATGAATGGTTGGTAATGCCATTTGGATTAAAAAATGCACCACAAATATATCAAAGAAGAATGGATGATTTATTAAGAAATAAAACATACTTAATAGTTTATGTAGATGATATTTTAATAAGTTCTAAAACATATAAAGAACATGTTGAACACTTAAAAGATTTTGCACAAACATGTAAAGAAAAAGGAATAGTATTAAGTGAGAAAAAAGCAAAAATATGTCAAAATGAAATAGAATTCTTAGGAATGATACTCAATAATACATGAATAAAATTACAATCTCATATAAGTGAAAAAATTAAACAATTTCCTGATAAATTAGAAAACAAAAAACAAATACAAAAATTTTTAAGATGTTTAAACTATGCAGAAGGATTTATAGAAAATTTAGCTAAGAAAAGAAATCCTTTACAAAAACTATTAAAGAAAAATAATCTTCAAGGATGGAAAGAAGAACATACACAGACAGTTAAACAATTAAAAGAAGAATGTAAAAACTTACCTAAACTAAGATTACCAGAACTAACAGATAATCTAATTTTACAAATAGATGCCAGTGATTTATACTGGGCAGCAATACTAAAAACTGATTTGAATGAAATATGTAGATACACAAGTGGAACACTAAATTCAGCATAACAAAATTATACAACCCATGAAAAAGAATTAATTGCAATATTAAAAGGAATCAAAAAATTTTCATTATTTTTAATTGCTAAAGAATTTACTATAGAAACTGATAATACTCAGGTTAAATCTTTAATATTTAATAAATTACCAAATGAACCTCAAGATAGACAAATTCATAGATGGCAAGTATTTTTATCTTTATATACTTTTAAAGTCAATTATATCAAAGGATCCGACAATTATCTTGCAGATTTTTATCCGAGAACATAGAATTTGTCAAGAACCATAAACAATGGAGGAAGAAATCTCCAAAATAAATTCAAATAAATCGACTGAAAGTCGATCTACATCAAGCCCTTGACGCCATAGACCGCCTAAGGGAAATATTTGAAACACATAATGATGGAGTAGATAGATCGATTTCTTCTGGAACAATCTAATCGAGAGACTCCAAATAAATCCAATAAATGCTTGGAAGATGAGTGGACCTGCTCCACGTGATCCTATCACGATCCAATAAATCAAGAATCTCCTGTGGATTCAATAAATCGAGACTCTATCGAGGCCCAATAAAACATGATCCATTCAACGATCCAATAAATTCAGATCCAATCAGTGATCCAATAATCCAGAAAAATAAAACTATAACCATCTGTGCAACATGTGAAGACAATAAACGGACTGTCAACATAAATCCTTCGCTTCGTAAGATGATAATCTCCCTTTAAATCCAAAAGAAGAAGATTATAAACAGGTAATCACCGGATATACTCTATCTGCTCATACAAAACATCATCCATAAATCACTGGGAAAAATGTCTATCCAAGAATGATAGCAATAAAGGATGCAGATCCAGTCCTTGTTGGAAAAATAGCAAGGTATGGATTTCTTGATATGATATACCCTGACATAAACCTAAAAGAACTAGCCAGTTTTGATGAACTCCTCATAAAAGAAGTCTCTAAATTTACCAAAAAAAGACAAATATATCTTAAATTCTACACCATAAGTCCCGAATACACCAATAACATAGAATACCGTGCCTTCTACATGATTACAGAGAGCTATGTTACTAGAAATTTTCAACTTGAAGTGGGAACGTAATATACAACAGCCTCACAATTCAATAAAGCATGGATAAGGACCGGAAGAGCTCGAGGAATAAAAGCTATCTGGAGCATTGCTAAAGACCTGTACAATAGAAAATACAGGACAATCATAAAATTCAATAATTATATTTTGCTGACAGCAGAAGGTGGAGAGTCACCATCCGAGATACTTCTAGACTTCATACATGAGATAACCTACATGAGATTCCCATCAAGCCCAGCTACTTTACAACGAGCATGCAGATTGATGGAGATAAAGTAAGAGAAAAGAAGTCTTGTCGCTACGTCGCAGACAATAAATATATATAGCTCTTTGTTTTATTCATTTGTCATATTGTAATAATGTAATAGACTTTTTGACTTTGTAAGGCCACCACATAAAGTTGTCGGCCATGATAATATTAGTTATATTTATCTTTTCTCCAACCATACACCTGTAAAGGAGAAAGATAAGATGTCACTATCTTTTCCCTCAACCGCACACTTGTAAAGGGAAAAAGATAAACAACAATAATGTAATCTCTATATAAAGATCAATAAACAAGAAGGAAAGGCAGAGATCGATCAACTGATCATCAAAAGCCTCATTTGATTCAGAAAAAAACTCTCTCTACAAAATTTCTCTGCATAATACAAATGCAAAAATAAACATTTTTTTCCAATCTCAACCCAAATAAACATATTATCTAAATAAACCAAACAACCCCATAAGAAAGAAGAAGGAAACCTATATCTGTTATTGGATATAAGGAAAATTCCAGACACTAAAGGACACAGTGAAGCCTGAGAAGACTGTCCATTTTTCCCGAGTGTTGCCAGAGGAGGAGGCGTGTTTAGGGAGGTCAAGGACGAAGTCACATATAGGCAGAAGGTCACTCCGCCAGTGTATAGGAAAATTCCTTTTATACAATAAAGGATAGAGGTAATAATTCCGAGTTCTTATCTTTTGGTGGTAAAAGGTTTATGGAAAGATTTATGTTTAATGGGGAGGGAAGGAAATTATCTTTGAAATTTTGTAATATGGAAAAATATCATGAAAAATTATTAAAAGAATTTGGAATAACTAAAATAATTTGGATAACTGAAAAAATAAAAATCTCATATAATCAGAACACCATAGTTGTACAAATAAATTGTGGAACATGGGATTATGAAGCATACATGTTTTCTAAGAAAGAATTAATATCAAAAGAAGGATTATTAGCTATAAAAAATATAGGATTACCCAATGAATTAGAAAGAAAGATTATAAATCGATTGAATTGGATAATTTACAAGAAAAATATATATGATCCAAATAGATCGGGAGATGTCCATACTTGAAGCCAAAATAGAAAAAGAAGGATGGGGAACATGGGAAGTCAATCCATATGACTTTTTACCATCAATAAGATTAGAAAACTCCATCAATAAAGAAAGAGTAAAATCCTCATGTATTTCATAAATAATATTTGTAATCATTATCACAAATCTTTTTCAATAAGTAGAATATATTATAAGTTTTATATAAAATATATAAGATGTTGATTTATCTCTTATTGTAATATGCTCTCTTATATAAATTATGTACTTGATGTTGACATAATAAAATATTACATTATCATTATCTTTATTGACTATATTGACTATATTGATTATATTAACTAGGTTTTTAGTCTTCGGACCCCCAAAAGAAATAGTATCGAGCCATATTCATATATTAATAAAATAAAATCGAACCATACACATATGGATAATATTAATAAAATTATAAGATAATTAAGAAAATAAGAATTTGAGAAATAAATATGGAACCAATAACGAATATTGTTGATGCAATGTATACATTAAAAATAGAAGATAATGATGAAATAAGAAAATTGGTAAAAGAAATAAAAGAAAGTAAGGATAACATAAGAAACGTTGAATTAAACTTAATGCAAGAACAAAGAGAAAGATTTAATATAAACACCAATGAAGATGAAATAATATTAAATAAACGGATGAAATTTATTGATGAATTCATTAAATTTTTAATATATTGGTATAAAACAGAGACATCATGAATAATGATCCAGAATTTGAAGCTTGGAATAAAATTAGAGTTATGTGTCATACCATAAAAAGAATGACATTTAGTTGGGAAAATAAAGTTAATCTTTATATAGAAAATATAAACCAAGAAATAACAAGTTTAGAACAAGAGAAAAGACTATTAATTAATGTTGGACAGGATAATTATGAAGAATTAGGATTTATAGATTTTTATGATCTAGAACAAAAAATATATTTTTATAAAGAATTAATAAAAATTTTAGAAAGAATAGGACGAAAATGTAGAAATGATAGAAGAATAAACAATGTATAAAATTATCAAATTCCAAGGATTCAAGAGAAATTTATCAAAATCATAAAAGACAAAGTAGTTGGTATTTTTGAAATGAACATAACATGGGTTTTTAGTCCATACAGTAAATATTTAGCTAAAAATGATAAAGAAAAATTAAAAAGGTTAAAAATGAAAAAGAATAAACTAAAGGGACTACTATTGACAATTTTCCATCCAACAAGTGAATGTCAGTATTGTTGAAAAGCCACTAAACTTTCTAACTATTATCCCAACATTTTCATCTCAATATTGTTCAGTAAAATTATTCATTATGTATTTAGATTGTCCATCAATCCAGTAAATTGATGCACTTTAATTGGAATGGTAATGATTGGAAAATATACAATTAGGAAAGCCTTGTCTTGTAATTACAAATTTACAATTCGGAGTGGGCAGCCCTAATTACACAACCCCATCTTTTGGAACTCTGTTCTGTACACAATTAGCAGTGGAGGTACACTCTTCAGAGGCATCTCTTGGCACTGATTTCCTCCAACTTCATTAGTATGGCTTAATTGTTTATTATTTGAGTATTTTTTTAAAGTATATATATATATCTATTAAAAAAGTTTAAAATATGTGAGCGGAGATAAAAATATTATTTTATAATTAATTAACTACTTCGTTGAAGTTAACAATAAAAAGTTGATGGATTATTCTCTAATTGAATATTTTTAAGTAGTTGTCATATTTTTGAAATATGTCAAAACAATTGTCACACGATGGTAATTAACTCTAAAATAAATATATTTTTTCAATTTTACCCTTAGTCCGTTAAAGTTAACAGCAAAACTTAACAATTTTTCACCCACTTGAGTGTTTTTTAAAAAATATGTTATATTTTTAAAATTTATTAAAATATATGTCACCCAAAAATAATTAACAAAATAATAACATAATAATATTAATATTTAATTATACTATTTACATGTCAGTAATTTACATTATTTTAAATATTTAATGATATTATGCTGTTTTTTTATTAATAGTATATTATAGTTATATTTTTCCTGTTTGTTTTACAATTAAAAAAATAAAATATATTAAATATACCAAATCTTGCAACACAATCCACGTAATAAACATCCTAAATACATCACTTAAATTAACATAATTCAACTACACTACAATTGGAGGAAAAAAATTATAAGTACTAAATTAAGTTTTCGGCAAGTTCTAAACAACAAATTTCTAAATTAAGTTTTAACAAGCATTCACCAATACGTACAAGAATTTGACTGAATATCCATCTGTGGCTTCAATTCTTTCCCACCTACAAGTACATAAAATCAATTAGTACACCACAATAGTTGAATGTGCAAAAACAAAATTGCAAGCAACCATATTTAAGAGAACGATTGCAGATGTTTTAGCTGCAATGCAGTTTATTCTTGAAACACATTAAACAATAAGCAACAGAGTAAAAGCTCAACCCAAATAATAAAATTCATTACAACACTTAAAAAATTAATCTAAGCACCCAATAAATGCTATAAACCTTGTTAAAGAAACTTAATGAGCTTATTGAGAAGCAAACATTCCAGTAAAACCAATGCTATCATTGACCACCTGAAAAATTATTTTTAGTAATCAATCAAGAGAGGTACAAGATTCCCAGAATTCCTTTTGGCTACTGGGAGTCTAAGCTGACAACAGGAATGCATGACCAAGTGTCCACTAATGTATCTATATGTCCTGGGATGCATTTGACCCAAGGTCTTCCAACTATTACCTTAATTGCAAAACAAATGTGTAAAATCGAGCAGAGAAGCACATAAAAAAGTGCATATAGTTAACAAGACACAGAGAAAGAAAGAAATAAGATCAAATACTCAGTACATCACAAAAGGTCATGCAGCGAAATAAACCCGAAATTTGAATCAGGATTCATTTATTTTGAAAATTATTCTGGACATGTATAAGCTCCCACATTTTTAGTGTCAATCTCTAAATGGTGTAAAGGATCTGATGAAATATATATACCTTCAACAAACCAAGACAAATATATGGGTATCCATACGCACAACAGATTGCTCTGAGCAATGATGGATTTGTAAGATTGCTACTCTGCTGGGCTTGCCAGCGGATTACCAATTTATTATGACAGGTAGAAGGATACATATCAGTAGGTAGTCCAAGCAAATCTTCAAAGTCCAGTTGCTTTATCATACCACAGTTCATCGCAGAATCAAAAGATTTGAATACCATAAAATCCCAATAGCTCTGATTATTTCTCTTTGAGAACAAAGTTTTATTTAGATAGTTGCTAATAACTTGGTAATTTCGAGAATAATATTAAGACTAATAAACAGCTTGAAAGAGGAGGGATCTCATTACAAATCATGGTCCTGACTAGTGAACCAATGGTAGCAGGTTCTATTCACAACAATGATGTTATTTACAGCGAACTCTAATCAAATAAAAAAGGAAAGTACATGAACTTACAAAAAGTTACATTTTCAGAAATCAGAAGAAGACCAAGGGGAAACTGCCCTGCAAGAGTAAGAAACCTCTAAGGAATGATCTCAAATAAAATATTACTTCGAAAATTATGTAAACTTTGTTTCCTATGAATTTATAAAATAATTACCAACGAAAATCTTAAAGGTTCCCATTCGGCCAATCAATTGAAAAGCTTTCTCAAGTTGTTCTAATTTCCAAGAACATTTTGACAGCATCTTTTCATGGAATGCGACATCTCATGATCTAAGTATAACATTATACTAGGAGAAAGAGCATAACAATGAATAACGAAGTATTCACTACTGTCAAAGAGGAAATTGAGAAGACAGACCAAAAACAACATAACAAAATCATTGAAAAGTCAAACAAAGGAAAAGATAAATATAAATACTTACAGAGTTTGTATTTCAGCTTTCCTCAATATCCCCACAGACATAAAGAAGTGATTCTTCTATTGAGCTACAATTTGCAGTAGCAAGCGATTCTTCTATTGAGCTACAATTTGCAGTAGCAAGCGATTCTTCTATTGAGCTACAATTTGCATTAGCAGACATTACAATCCACATAGAACCAAACAGCTAAAGACAAAATTAGATTTATAGACTTCCAATTCTTGAAGGAACTAGTGATAACCACTAAATATCATGAATTCCTGAAATTTAAGGAAGAAACAATACAGAGGTGACAGTAAGGAGTGTGCAATCATGAAGCAAGAATAGTGAAGGCCGAAGCTGCTGAATAACTATATAGATGGTGAAATGCCAAATGCTACTGCCTCTTCCCAAATAATAAATATAAAAAAATTAATTAACTAAATCTGAATAAATTTTTAGTTGAAGTATTTCTCCATAAACCCTAGAGAAGTAATAACGAAATAATGGGTCTGCTCTCTTGGTTCATGGGCAACCCAAATCTGAGGCCCTCATAGTAATAGGCAGTTTACAAAGTCTGTATGTAGTTTCACACCTGAACAACTCCAATTTGGATCAAGGTGGAGTTACATATATACTTACACGTGTTATGTTCAAAGTTTGACAATTGTGTTGTAGTAGCATCTCATGGCTGATTTCACCAAGAAACGGTAATATACAATGAAACAGATCCACATGGCTCATATTTCTGAAAAAAAATAGGCCCTACCTACAAGGACTTGTTACCTTGCTAAGATTACACTGAATTGTTAACCTAGTTTGTTATTTAGACTGACAAATTTTTCTTTGGACTCGGTATTTGATTAAGCTGGTAATAGTTATGTAGGATTAGCTAGAAATTCTTAGCAGACTGGGCTAAACAAATTTTAAGTGGATCTATTACAGAGCTAATAGCTAGATGTTTTCCAGGATGGCCTTGGTCTTTTCAGGAAACAAAATGTGGGACTTTCAAAACTCGGAAGAAAAATTGTAAAATGAATAAATATTAACAAGAATGTGAAAACACTATAATTGCAAAATATTCATTGCCATCTAACAATAAGATAGGGAGACAGTGTAAATGAAATTGAAAGGAAAACAAGTGCACACAATAAAGAAGTGTGTAGCTTGAGTCTTACTAGTTCTCATCGCATTCCCAACCGGCTGGAGGGGGGATTGATCTGAGTCTTTTTGGAATTCTCAACCTGAACTCCATTGGAATCCTCAAACCTCTGAGCCTAGGCATTGCTCCTTCCTCTATTTGCCAATTCTCTAATTCATTCACATGAAGTTGAAGAATTTCCAGCCGAGGAAAACCCTTTGCTGTGCACATCAGTTTCTTTCCATAGTAAGAATAAGATCGCAAGTCAAGAATTACAAGGTTCGGCATCTTCTCTAGAGCAGGCATTGGATCATCTCTAAGAAATGAATTCTCCAATGACAGACATTCGAGGTTTGGCAAAATGTCATGCATATCTCCTGGTAATTTCTCAAACCTCCCACGTAGTCTCAAATCCACAAGGCGAGGACATTGAAAGAGTGGTTGTGGTGAAGCAAAAGAATTATCGACGATCAGTTTGACTGATAATATTTGAAGGCTTTTAAGTGTGGCAATAGAGTCGAAAGTGAACATCTTTCCTTCTTTGCTTTCTTCCTCTTCAAGGTGCAGCTCTCGAAGGTTGATCAACTTTGCAGGATTAATTTTATTCCAGCTTTCAACCACTGCACACTTGAGTGTCTGAAGATTAGTCAAATTTTCTATCGGTAAGTTTCCTTCAAATTTTCCAATTAAATGTCTCAACTCTTTCAACTTTGAAATTTCAATTGGCAGTTCAAGATATCCTGCGGTGGTGGATAAATCCAGAGTTTGTAGCCTCTGCAACTTGACAATGGACTCCGGAAGATTACATATATGAGAATTCCTTAATCCTAAATACTTCAAGTGAATTAACGTTCCTACTTCATTAGGTAAGCTGTTTGCTCTCCACCACCGAGTGCCAGTAACTTCGATGGGCTCAACATCAAGCACTCTTAATAACGTAAATTTTGTACATAAGGGTGCTAAATGTAGTGCCATGTCATCATAAATCCCATCCCACCTTTGGTTAAAGAGCAAAACAGATCTCGATAATGGATTGCAGTGCTGTAGCGCCAAATGCTTGATCCCGATATACGCTGCTTCTCGTCTACATGCTGGGGAGGAAGTAGATGACATTTTTATTTGATCGTAGATGTGAATGAAGTGCAGCTCTTTTGCCTTTTGAATAGCAAGATCCCTCAAGAGATCATGTACACGACAAGTTGCAATTCTACCCCAACAATTTTTTCCAACTTGAATCAAGCTCCTGTTAATCAACTCATGCAAGTTATCCTCAGCCACCTCTTCCATCGTTCGATCTTCATTTTGTGGTATCAACCCTTCAGCCACCAGTAGTCGAATTACCTTTTGTGCGTTGATCTCATAGTCTTCTGGGAAAATGCCCAAGTAAAGAAAACACAACTTCAATTGATAAGACAAATCACTGAAGCTTAAAGCCAACAAATGGGAGATATGAATGGAATCACTCCTTAAATGTCTCCAGATGTGATCACGCACCACGCGCCACTCCTGCGGCTTCTTTGTAGACAAAAGCCCGCCCAATACAACTATAGCAAGTGGAAGACCGCCACATTTTTGCAGCATCTCTCTTCCCAACTTTTCCAACCCTTGGTCCACATTTTGCTTCCGAAACGCTTTGTCGCAGAATAGCTGCCAACTCTCATTTGGGCTTAGAAATCCTAGTTGATGGAAATGAATTTTCTCATCCAAACGCTCAGCAACTACTTTGTTGCGAGTAGTGACGATTACTCTACTACCCTCGTTGTCGTCTGGAAAGGCTCTTTTTAGGCCCTCCCATACTTCTTTTTGCCAGACGTCATCAATAACCATCAGGTAAGAACGTCCTTGCAAATATCGGCGAAGACATCGTTCCAGCTCTTCTTCTTCTTTCATTTTCTCTAGGTTTTCCCGAGTCATGAAATTGAAAGAACCAATGATTCTTAGCAGAAGATCTTCCGTTGTATACTCCTGGGACACACACACCCAAGCAAAACAATCGAACTTAGTCCTGACACTACTGCTGTGGTAAAGCTTTCTAGCAAGAGTTGTTTTGCCCAAACCACCCATACCGCAGATAGAAATCACAAAACGGCCGGGCTCATTGTCAACAAGTTTGGCCAACAATTTGTTAGCATCATCCTCAAAGCCAACAACACTCTCTTCAACTGCGAAGGATGTTGCTCTCCTTAGTTGTTTCAATCTACCAAGAGTATTGTTCCTTCCACCCCTCTCGTTGCCAATGCTTTCGAGGCCATAAGTTTCACGTTTACGGGCGAGATCATTGAGTCTCTTTCTGAGATCCTCAATCTCCTTGCCTACACTGTACATAGAACACCGTTCAGAAAAGCAAGTACACATCTTGATCGAAGATAAGAATCCTGGCTTCTCTGGTCCATTACGGACGATTTTGAGGAGAAATTTATCCAAGACGTCTTCAGTATCATAAGCAATGCTTGTAATGTCAGAAACCCATTGGCGTATCATAGGATCGTCAACCTTTTTCTCTTCTGCATCCTTTATGAAACATTGCATCCATTCCAACTCGTTCTTTAGCAACTCCACTTCCTTTCTCACTTCTCGTAAGAAGACTGCTTCTCGTATGAGATAGTCACCAATCCTTTCCACTACAAACGAGACCACTGCATCAACCATTATACTTTATACTTCACAAGCTGTTTGAATTGCCTTTCTGGTGACCTGGAGAATACACTTGTATGGAATTGATGAGTTTTTTGGTAAACTGACTGTAAGACTGGTGAGTGAGAAATTAACAACGATAAAGTTAAAGGATAGACTTCAATTATTGAGTTGCTTCGATTCACTTGACAATTTTGCAAAACTCACAATAACAATCAAAAGCGGGTGGAGCAACAGACCCTCTTGCCAGCCGGGATGAAGAATTATGCAATTTGTCCATCCTGCCGGCCACTGAAAAAAACAATAAATATGGGCTTTTATCTTATGACTAAAGTCATTGTTTTTTGTCCGAATATCAGTGTGAATGGATTTTTAAGTTAACACTGGATAGATCTGCAGAGTATTCTATAATATATGGATCTAAAATTTATGTGGAAAAAAATTAAATCAACAAATGTTTGACCAATTATAGAAAAAAAAAAGTTTGACAAAATGTTTAATTACATTGTGAATTGCCTTCCTAGACCAGCTTTGGCCAGTAATTTTAGTGATAATTGTCGACGCCTGATTTTTTTTCACTTCGGGTGGAATCAAGTGTAACAATAGAGTCTGGAGATAACTTGCACACAAAATAACAAACAAGAAAAATACTAAAATGGGGTCGAAAGTGGTGGCCTCCTACATGTCTACTTTGATATGCTACTTTGATATTTAAGTTAGTAAGGAGTTTTTAGACAAAAATTCAATTAATTTTTAGTTCTAAGAGCACTCATACCTCTTTCATATAAAATTATATATATATATGCACACACCTTTTTTGGAGAAGAACATGGAGCATGCACATTTGAAGTGGACATATGTTTTATATTTTTAGAGTGTTGTGGGCATAGTGGTGTTATCCCATCGTGGAATGAAGTGCCTCATGATCGGTATAACTATTTTTCCTTTATTTTAAGAGATTACAGAGCAACAGTGCAACTGGTATAATATGATCCTCTAGGATGATAAAAGCTTGAAACATATTTTTAATAATGTTTCTGCTATTGATAAGTATTATCCCAATATTTTAGTTTTGCTGGTTAGTGTATTTGACCAATTCAATGTGTCAATAAAGAAATCCTTATTTCCTATGATCCTTAATTCCTACATTGTTATCATCATTCTTGCATCCGAATTTTTTAGGAAATTTACACAAATAACCTTTCTGGTTTTCTATTTTTCAGTAATAACCTTTCTATATTTTTTATATCACAATTAGCCAATTTCCAATTTTTCGGACCAAGATACCCTTCGTCAAAATTTCCGCAACAGTTACACTTCTGAGAAGACGATCATCAGAAACAGACACCGGAGACACTGAGGTGAGGTAACTTTTCTGTAATTTTTTTTCTTTTTAAACAAACTCGGACAGCCGCGGCGATCATTGGCGCAGATCGTGCAGCAGACCGCATGAGATGGTCGCCATGGCGCGACCATGGCACCAGAAACGGTGCGATGGCCGGCCATCGCACCAGATTTGGTGCGATGGCTGCTGCCATCGCACGTTTCTGGTGCGACGGCACCAGCCCGTCGCACCAGAAGGTGCCGTCGCACCAAATCTGGTGCGACGGCTTGATGCCCGTCGCACCAAATCTGGTGCGACGGCACCAGATTCCAGAATTCCAGATTCTGGAATTTGGTGCGACGAGCATCCGTCGCATTTCCGTCGCACCAAACCTGGTGCGACGCTACCGATTCAGATTCGGAATTTAGTGCGACGAGATGCACCGCCGCATGCGGTTTAGTGCTGACGGTCCTAGTTTCGGATTACGTAATTTGGTGCGACATGCGAGACCGTCGCACAATTTTTGTGCGACGATCCGCATGTCGCACTAAATTATCGGGTTGTAATTTACGGAATTTGGTGCGACGGTGTGCACTGCCGCTTATTTTTTGTGCGACACGGTGCCTGTCGCACTTGTAATATTTTCCGAAATTTTAGGAAAGAATTTTTTTTAATTTATAAATTATATAATTTTAATTTAATAATGTTATATTTATATGGAAATATGGCGATTCTACGTATGTACCGGCATGATCACGAGATACCTTATCTTTGCTCATTTTCCGGGCGTATTACAAGTATGTGTAAGTTAGATACGATCGTAAAAGCTATTGAGGGTAAGTTAACAAAGCGGCAGTTGCAATTATTCAAAAAGGATATATTTGGCCATTTCTTAGAGTGTCGAAGCTTTCCATTCGAGTGGTGTGATTATGCATAATTTGTTGCTTAAGACAAGTGGCACTGTAATGAGACGGATCGGTTGTGGTTTGAAATTGGTGAGCATTTGATACGCTTATCAATTGGAGAGTGGTGTTTAGTTACGGGACTTTGTTGGGGTGAAGACAGTGTACCAAAAATGATTCATTGCACCGCCCACATTTCACAGTTCTTCGATTTACATCCTCACCGGCAGAGGGTGTTCTCAGCTCTTTACGACGACCCGGTGGTGGTGCTTCTACTGGTGGATAAACTTGCATCTCTTGAATTTCATCTGGCACTTCCCAATCGATTACGTCACTAAGCGGCTCCATCTGGTTGTGCATAAGCCTTTACCAATGATTCCTTGGTGTAAAATTCAGAACAAAGGCTTATGTAATCCACTCGAACAGTTAAACAAGCAGCAATTGCATGCGCACAGACGAGCTGATCTAAATCAAATACTCTACATGTGCAAGTTTTTTTTTCTATGTCAACTAATCCCTCATTCACACCACCACCCAAAACATGAAATCGATGTGGAGACACGGGACGGACCATCATCATTTCGGCCGAGATCTCCTCTCGATGACAATTTCATCCGCCCGAGTTGTTAGCCGAGTACTCATCGATTCAGCCACAAGTTTTCTATCATAAAACCATTCTTTGCATTGTTTTCCTAAAATGATCAATAAGATGTGTAATCGGAAATTTTCGCGGTTCCCTCATAAAGAGTTCACGCTTTCCGCGATGTTCGTGGTAAGAATACTATATCTCCGCCTTCAAACTCGGACCTTGCCCGATTACATATCCCACATTATTCTCCAAGTAATCAGTCTGCACTGGAATGGAGCATCCACAGAGCCTCAAGTTGTTTTCTAAATTCTTCGTGCCCATATGCTTTTGCGGCTTTTATAAAGATCGGCTCGAAATCATCCCAAACAGCTCGGGACATCTTGAATTTTGCTTTGATATTACCTTTCACATGGTAAAACAAATGCCATGAGCGGCATAGCGGAATACTTTAAAAGCAGCTCTCTTGATGGAAGTGCATCGATCGGAGATAAATACTAAGTCTGGCATATCACCAATCACTCCATGTAACTTCATCATAAACCATTCCCAAGCATCATTATTCTCTGAATCCAAAACTCCAATGGCTAACGGATACAATTGATTGTTTCCATCTAAGCAGGTTGCAACAAACATACTTCCCCGATATAGACCCTTTAGATGAGTACCATCTACCGCAATCACCGGTCTAATAAACTGTTTAAAACCCTTGATGGAAGATCCAAGAGCTACAAAGTAGTATAAGAAATTACCATCTGCATCTTGTTCAAGGTGAGTAACTGTACCTTCATTTGCGGCCTTCAAAACATGAGAATATTTGGGTAGTAAGTTATATGACTCTGCAGGATTCCCTCTAATAATTTCTAGACCAACTTCTCTGGCCCGATATGCTTAGTCGATATGTTAAATGGACACCATATTCTGCTTGCATGTCTACTCGATATCATTTGGTGTGTATATCCTTTTTCTTGAATATATTTTTCAGCAATAATATGACCAACAACCACGCTCTTTACTTGGTGACGGCAGTCAATAATACTTCATTATGACATGTATGTACATTATCAATTCTCGAACTACCCAATAAACATTTTCCTCGTTCGAAGGTCTCGTTGCTCGAATCGCCATTTACATGATTCAGAAGAGCAGTGGGCCTCAAAGCGTGTAGTTGTGGACCTTGCAATCTTAAAATCAAACTTATTCCGAAGGGCAAATTTGCGCAGCTCCAATATTAACTCATTCTTCTTAGAGAACAACTTACCCACACTAATATCATCCCAATTACAACTTCTAATAAAATCTGGAGCAATCAAGTTTGATGGCATAACTGGAGCAAGACTTATAAGAGGGTCAACAACTGTCATCATCGAGCGGTCCATTGGAGGCGATGGATCATTGTTCCCACTATTAGCAGCAATATCATCCTCACGCTCGTTCTCATTGTTAGAAGGAATATCAATAAGATCAACACCCCTATCATTAACACGAACATCATCAATAGTGTCATTATTGTCGTGGACTGGAGAGTAATATTGCTGCAACGATGTTGTCCTTGGTAATACCTCTTCTTCAACATCTGGGATAGAGACTGATTCTACAAGTGCCTCAACATCTTCAACATCTTGGGTTGGAACTCTAGGAGATGTGGTAACAAATATAGGAATACATCCAATGTTGGCCACATCAGAGGCTAAATGTAATACAACCTTCACCATTTCATCATTACATATGTCCATGGGTAGTGAACATGCATGATAGGTTGTGTTATTAGACTTCAATGTTGTCTTCAATGTGATATTATATTCACTAGGATTTATCTGTAAAATCTCGTATATTCTTGATAAAAACTGAACAAACAAACAATCTTTTCCAACCAAAAATGCTGTATTCTTAGCATTCACATAATCCATCCGACCATCCGCCAATGTCTCCCACCAACCATTATAACGAGTTCAAGTACAACTAAGTCCATTAATCACGACATGATTAAAGAAAATAATTTTATTATCTTTGTTAAAATATAATTACTAAAAATAAAAAATAAAATATATTAAAAGTGAGACACCGACATCGCACCGGACTTGGTGCGACAGGAAGCTGTCGCACGCAGACTAGGTGAGGCAGGAAGCACTGTCGCACTGAGCTAAGTGAGACAGTTGCCCGTCTCACCAATCCGAGTGAGACAGTGCCTGTCTCACCAAGCTCAGTGAGACAGGCCGTCTCAACCAGGTGAGACAGGTGCCTGTCTCACCGACCTTAGTGAGATAAGTCTGCCGTCTCACCAGGTTTGGTGAGACAGGCACTCTGTCTCTGTCATCAACTGTCAGACAATTCCAAAATATAAACCCTAGCTTGCAAACGATGCACATAAATTCATAACACTTATATAAATATTTAATACAATTATATTACCTTACACAGAAGAAGCTCTGATCTTCAGAACGGTGTTTAGTTTGCAAGAACGGTGAGGGAACGGGTTGGCTGCAAGGCTGTTACAGAAACGAAGTTTGAAGTTTTAAATTTATAGTTATGTAATAAAATTTAAATATGGAGGGTAATTAAGGAAATGTAAGTTTTGATTGGCTATTGATGATAAGAAAAATATAGAAAGGTTATTAGCGAAAAATAGAAAACGAAAAAGGCTATTTTTGTAAATTTCCCGAATTTTTTCCCCCAAAATCCTAACCCATTTGAGATGGTACGAATGATAAATTTTCATATCAAGAATAATGATTTATTGAAACAATCATTTGATATTATTTCACTTTTTTTTTTCTATGATATACACTGTTAAAAAAAATTTATAGTAATAATGAGATTATTATAGTCATTTGTTTTAAAATATATGTTTAATTTTAATTGATAGTTGTCGGTTACACTAGCCATAGGTAATAATTTAAAGTAAATTTTTAGGTCTACCTTATATTGTATTATTACAAATATATTCTTTTATACAAATAATAAAAATTATTTTTAATCGCTGGTTCAATGTAAAAAATAAAAATTAGACACATTTTTAAACATGTGCATAAGTAAACATAAAAATTATAATAAAATTATGTCATAAGAGTTTTAGTTAGATGCTTTTTATATGCATTATTTAGATGCAACATCTCTTTTTTTTTTCTGAACTAGTCTTGAGAATGTAAAATATTTAACAGTAGATTTGTAATTATACACTTCAAAAATATCTTTTCAACTTATATAAAATATTTCGTTAATTGAGTCACAAAGTTATTAATTATGCCCATGAACAGATAATTTTTTATTATAGGATATTTTGAAAATTTTAACGTAGTAGATGGTGAATGACATAATCTAAATTAATAAAAATATACTATAATTTCATAATCGCACACAAGGAAATTTGAAAATTATGTGTTGATGTGTGAGCTTAAAACTGGATACCAGAAAGTGTCGTTTTGTCAATTAGTGTTCTGTGTTGTCTATGACTTGTCGGTTTGAAACAGAAATATTGCAGACGACAGCCACGCAATGTCAGTCAATTCCAAAAGTAAAGCATGATTTTATCACGTGTTTACTTATTAAGTTTTAGCTCAAAACGACAAGAGTAAGGGTCGTTTTGATTTCGGCTATTGATTGCATGATAACAGCACGTGTTCAAGGCCGTTATTGGTCGTTGCTGTGGCGGAAAAATTATGGGTTTGTAATAACAAACCCAGAATGCAGCTGGCTAACATGTGATTTCTAGAGTCACCCAGATTTGTATACAAAGTCTTAGAGGCTATGGTTGCTCATTATTAAAAGCTTGTAACTTCTTCATGAGTCTTGTTGCTTGTTCTCTGTGATTGAAATAAGATTGCTGCTTTGTTATTCAGTGGATGTTGGACATCTCCAAGCCGGAGTGCCTTTTTTCACTGGTTTCTGGTTAATTCATTTGTGTGTGTTACTGTTTGCCATTTCTAAATATTTAATTGGAGAGTTTAGTGAGATCCTGGAGGTTATAGATTGGTCTTTAATTTATAATGATGAATATTTTCATAAAGTTATGTAATCATCCAAAAGGATTAGAAAATTTTAAAACCAATATTGAGAAATAAAATAATTGATTGTCATTATCTTGATTAAATGATATAAAGATCGATTGTCAATCAACATAAAATTGATAAACTCAATCTTTGTTCATCAATCAAAAATTCTCAAATACTGTATTAATTGTATCACTTCTATTTTCCTTTAGTGATTTATTTGTATAAATTGACTATTTCTGCTTATTAAAATTAATATTTAATAAAGAATCTCATTAATTTATGCCTTTCATCAATTATAAGATTCAAACATTCTATATGAAGATTATTCTGTCTAAATTTTCACTCTTAAAAGGAAAAAAAAAATTATTCTCCAATTTATTTGGAGGATGGAACTTGAAGTGAAACAGTAATGGATTCGCAACTTGAACTTGTAGAGTTTTTCTCATCAATATTTCTTGAAACTATGAAATAATCGAACAGGTTCTTAACCTCTTAGGTCTTCCCCCAAATCTTGCTAAATATGCTCGCCAAGTAGATCAATCTTCTCAGCCAAATCTTCTTCAATAACAACAAAATTTGCAATCAGTAAGAATGGTTAGAACCATATCAATTATGGGTAGTTTGTCTTCAACTTGGATTCCCTTTTCTAATGAAACTTCAGTCAGGCCATATCTTGCAGTGATAATAGCCATTAATGGTGTTTGATACAAACACAAAACTGTTCGATGAAATGCCGCAAAGAAAATTCTTGAGAAGTGTTTGCAGATTCTGACTTTTCCGCTGGAGACTGTATTGGAATCATTAAATCGCACTTTTTGTGCGTCAATCAAACACCGTTTTGCTAAATTTCCATTACAATATTTAGAATCACATTCTCTTTTGCTACTCCATCAAAAGTGGGAGGGATGCAAATTGATGTAACTGGAGAGATTATTATAATGTCAGCGTCCTATTGCTTTTGATGAGTTGAATTATTGAAATATACCAGTAAAAGTAAAGAAAACATTATCCAGATTCATGATCAAATTCTTCATCTTCCTCGATGTCGATTATTAGTATAGTTTAAGGGTTTATTGTAATAGATTTTTCATGAACTAATATTGATATGTATTTGAAACTTCTATACTATTGTTATTTTATTTATACTTTTTAAACAAAATAAAAATAGAAGTAAGTTACATACTTGCATGTTGTGTTTTAAGTTTGACTATTATACCGTGTGATAGTGTGTTAATGGCTGATTCACTAAGAATGGTGGAGTATGATGAGAAGGGAAAAATGAATGTAGAAAATGGAATAAAACTTTGACGAAGTTTGAAAAGTGTAAATAACAGATAATAAAATTAGGTTTTTTAATTTTTTAATTAAAATCTTTAAATAACCGATCTCATACAATAATTAAGAATTAAGTAATCTAGAAATTTATATCTTGATGTTTTGAGAAGATGAACAATTGAGAGTTGTAGATCCGTCTCCAAACGATTTTCCAAGCTATGATTCAAGCTTGATCAACACTTAGGCGATGTGGGCGTCTGTTTCATCACTTCTCAATCTGTAACCTGCTTCTTAGATATCTTATGTATTTTTCTCTGACTACAGGATTCTCTTCTCTCTTCCTTTTTTTTTTTCTCTACTCATGTCTTAAGAGAATAATGTCTTTTTTATAATATCTTATGAAAACCCTTAGTATGATAGGATTAGGGTTCTATTAAAATAGAATTCCTCTTTTAATTTAAATATTTAAATTAAATACTATCTTTTTACTTACGTTTTACGTAAAAGAATGTGTAACTAACTAGGGACCACCTTGTAAAATATCATAGCCCCTTTTACACTTGAATATAACATACCAGGTCTTAACAAATATTATAATTATGATTTTCATCTAATATGCAAATTTTTCTTGCTTTTGGGTCTAGTAATGGTGTTGTCAATTAAATGAGCTAACCCGGGGATCATTTGGGAACAGACAATAGTGGCTACAATAATTAAATTTGTAATTAAACAAATATAATTATTTAATTCCAATTCTACTCCACTATAAGATTGGGCCGACCTTCATAATTATATGCTCGAATAATAATTCGCTCAAGCCACATTGATTTCTTTACTACATAATCCTTTGTACCACATCGTTAATTTAAATTGATATCTCAACTGTCCAATCAATTTAATTACATCTTGTTCCTTAATACTTAATGGTTTTCTCTAATGATCATTTTCAACATACCTATTTATGTTGACACACTCTGGCCAGAAAATTCTATGATCAAGTACTGAAAACCCATCAAGAGATGTGTCGTACAAATTCTATATTGTTAATCTATAATTTCAATACTTGTAATTGCTCCCACCAAGATACCGGGTAATCTTGACTACATGTGTATGTCGTGCCCATTGGTAACTTAAATGAAATAACAACTACAATCATGAAATTACAACTAACTCAAGATTAAGATTACAGCAAATCAATGCCTATGAGATTTAATAAGTCCGGCGAGTTATTATTAGGTTAATTAAATCTCATATGTGATCCAGATTCAATGTAGTCATACTACATCAATAAATTCATACATGATTAAGACAAATCACTCAATAAATTCATTACTGATCTATACCTAAACAAAGTGCTTGAACTTTATTTATTAACTGCGAACTTAATTTATTTAATCATAAGATAACTTGTATTTATGTATTCTGCGAATCCACATGATGATCGCATAAATATATATAATATAATTAAATGAACTTTACTCAAAATATTAACGTAATAAAGATACATGAATAAAATACCTCATTTTCTTTTATTAATCGAAATATTACTTATTACAATAAACATAAATATGCTTTAAAGAGTATATTTTTCCAATAACAGTACTTAAAAGTCCTAAAAGCAGAGGTTCTTGCCCATATTTGGGTAAAAATCGCCTTCTAAATAAGCACTTGATACCTTGTTGGATTAGGCAGTGGTGTTAGCTATTTTATTATTTTGAGTGATAATTTTTTTCTGTAAAAATCAGCTTTTGATTAAACTGATAAGAGTCATAGGATTGGCTTGAAACTCTTAGAATATGTTTGGAATTAGGGTTGGATAACTGTAGTTTTTAAGTTACTGATATTAAAGTGTTTGGTAAATATTACTTGCTTTAATTTAAAAGTTATGTTATTATAATTTTTCACTTGAATAATAAAAAATTTATTATATCTTTAATAATTTTATTAAAATTATTATTTAAAAATTATCTTTATTATATATTATTAACTTTTTTTTATAATTATAATTTTTTTTTCATATTAACTGTAGCTTAAAAGCTATAATACCCTTAATCCCAAACACATTTTCAGCAGACACTGGGGTATCCATATTTTAAGTGGATCTAGTATAGAGCAATTAGCTAGTAGCTAGTAGCTAGTTAGAAGTTTTTGGTGATGGTCTTGATCTTTGAGCAAAAAAACAAAACGCGGGCCTTGTCATAAGCAAAATTATAAAACAAAGTAGTAATAATAACATATTAATTAATAATAATAATACATTAATTATATGCCTCCAAAAAAAAATAATAATAATAATAACCATAACAGCAAATGATCTATCAATGCTTTAGATAATGTAGTTGCATTTTATAAGAACCCATGAATTTGATAAGTAAAAATAAAAAGCACTTGTATTTAATTCCTACACACTTTCAAGTCTTAGCAAGGAGATGCATGCATGCAACGGAAAAATCTAGAATTGTACAAACATGTTTGATGGAGTGCCTAAGACCAATTGCACCAATTCATAGCGACTTCATATTCAAATATTAGTAGTTAATGTTTCTTCACTCACAAGGTAGCTCATTGTCACGAGTCTGTGATTTCGACTTAAAATGGCCCAAGGACATGAGCCAAGATGTGCTAACTTGGCCTTATTCCGAATGTTACGTAAAATTCCAGTAACTCTAGCACTAGCTGTACATAAGCTAGATTTACGTAGAATGTTGCACATGTATATAGAATTCTCTAGGCATAAAATTCTCTAGAGCTAGCCAAGCTTCCCTATAAATATGGGTGAGCTCTAGGCATTTGAGCATCAACCAAATCAACTCAATCAACAAAGAATCAAAGCACTCTTGTAAACTTTCTTTCGAGTAATACAATTTCCGCATTTGACTACATTGCTCGCTAGTTCTCTCTTCTCTTTAGCATTTCGGGAAACCTCTTGCCTTAGCTATTGAGAAGCTCGAAGGCTTACTTAGCAACATCCCGAAAAAGGTTGTCTAAGTGGTATCAGAGCTACGGTTTGCACACACACATTCCAGCAGCAATGGCCAACCTACCAACCTCAAGCACAACATAAGATGGCATTATTAGTGTGGAGATCATCCTGGAACCAAGCCGGGGCTGCGATGAAACTCACGGACAGGCCAAGACTCGTAACAAGTCCAAGGCCGGTTCGATCGATGCTTGGAGCCTCGCATGAGTGCGCTCGAAACAACAATGTCCTCCGCTTATGACACCCTCGAAACTACGAAGGAAAGGGTAGAGCGGTCTCGAGGCGAATCACCGACTTCACAATGGCAACCAAGACCTTTATCCAAGACTAAGCCAACACCTTTTGAGGGAATTTCAAGAATTTCACTAGGAGTTGATGAAACTCCGCAGACTTTGTACAAGGCGAGTCGCGTCTTGTCCGAGCGAAGTGGAGGAAGTATGCTCGGATTGGGCATGGCATAGCGCACACTCTCCGCTAGCCCGACTTCTACAAGCACGCAGTGATGCGCGACGCATTGGCGTGCCAAAGCCCAACACCTACGATGGCACACGAAATTCCACCATCGTTGTCAACTTCTTGTTTGGGCTAGATCAATACTCGATGCCATAGGTGTTTGAGATGAGGCATCGAAGTGGGCACTACACCCGCATTTCTACAGGTGCTGCACAACTATGGTGGCGTCGAAAGCATGACAAAATGGATAAATGCATCTGCGCCATCAACACATGGGCGGACTTTAAGCAGGAACTCCGAAAGCAATTTGCCCCAGTAATGCGAGAGAAGAGGTGAGAGCACGCTACGTCGCCTCGAGCAAGCGGGTGGCGTTCGTGACTACATCAACAAGTTCACTACCACTAATGCTTGAGATAAGCGACATGTCCGAGCAATGACTCGCTCTTCACTTCCAAGATGGCCTCGAGGATTGGGCCGAAAAGGAGCTCGACGGTGAGGCGTCCAAACACTTGACGACGCCATTGCCACTGCGAGTCGCTAAGCGAGTACTCACCCAATCTAAGGATAAAAGACCTAGCCAAAGAAAAGTGAGGGAGAAAGTCGCAGGACAAAGGCCACGATCGCAAGGATTGGGGCGAAAAAGCCTCAGTGGCAAGAGCGGGCAAGGCAAAACGGAAGGCAAGAAGGAGCCACCGAGCCGCAAAGCCCATGCTTCATATGCAACGGCCCTCATTGGGTACGCAACTGTCTAGAGAAGAAGTCGCTCAATGCCCTCGCTGCCCAACTCAAGGGTAACTCAACACCATCATCGGAAGAACCCCGATCCAGCATGGGTTATATCCAAGAACTCGGCGCACTCGACAGCCCACAGACGGCACTCGCCAAGAAAGGGCTAATGTATGCAATAACGAAGATAAACGGGCACTCCGTTCGCGCATTGTTGGATACGGGAGCCACATACAACTTCGTATCCGAGGATGAGGCCAAGGGCCTAGGCCTCAAAACTACTAGAGAATGAGGCACCATGAAGGCGGTAAACTCACTCGCCAAGCCCATTGCGGGCACAACACAAGGTGTGCATGTCGCACTTGGCGCATAGAGCGGAAAGCTCAATTTCTCTATCGTGCCCATGAACGACTTCAAGATGGTCCTTGGCATGGAATTCTTTGACTAAGTCCATGCCTTCCACTTCGACCACAAACTCCTAAGCATTCTCGACGGGAGTAAGGCGTGCATAGTCCCTATGGAGCGTGGCAAGCCCGAGGAGAAAACGCTCTCGGCCATGCAATTCAAAAAGGGTTTCAAGAAGAACCCATGCTTCTTGGTCTCCATTCGGGAGCTCAACGAGGGAGAGAACTCCGCAAGTGCTTCAAGCTAAGTCTCTCCATCCATACAAACTGTCCTCGAGGAATTCAAGGACGTTATGCCTCATAAGCTTCCAAAGAAGCTTCCACCTAGACTAGAGGTGGATCACCAAGTAGAGTTGGAGTAAGGTTCACCGGAAACAGCTTACGGATCTGCTGAACGCAGGCTATGTTCGCCCGTTCAAAGCCCTTTTCGGTGCACCGGTCCTTTTCCAAAAGAAGAATGATGGATCTCTGTGAATGTGCATGGACTACAGAGCGCTCAACAAGATCACTATCAAGAACAAGTACCCAATTCCCTTGATAGCGGATCTATTCGACCAGCTCGGCAAAGCAAGGTACTTCACCAAACTTGACTTGCGCTCCGGTAATTATCAAGTTCGCATGGCTGAAGGAGATGAGCCCAAGACAGTATGCGTAATAAGGTACGAATCTTTCGAGTTCTTAGTAATGCCTTTCGGACTCACCAATGCACCGGCTACGTTCTGCACTCTCATGAACAAAGTGCTACAACCATTCCTCGACCACTTTGTGGTCGTGTACTTGGATGACATAATGGTGTACAGCACCACGCTCGAAGAACATGCGAAACATTTGCAGCAAGTCTTCCAAGTATTTCGGAAAAACGAGCTCTACCTTAAGATGGAGAAGTGTTCATTTGCTCAAGAGAAGGTAGAGTTCCTTGGACACAAGATAGCAGCCGGGAAGCTTATGATGGAGAACTCGAAAGTAAAGGTCATCCTCAATTGGGAGCCTCCCACGAAAGTACCCGAGCTTCGCTAATTCCTAGGCTTTGTGAACTACTACCACCGATTCATTCAAGGCTACTCAGCCAAGGCGGCACCCTTGACGGATTTACTCAAGAAGAATCGAAAATGGCAATGGTCCGAAGATTGCCAACATGTATTCGAAGGCTTGAAGAAAGCACTTTCGGAGGAGCCCGTCCTAGTTCTTCCGGACCACACAAACCCTTCGAAGTACAAACGGATGCCTCCGACTTCGCCATTGACAGATTCCTTATACAATAAGACCACTCGATAGCGTTCGAGAGCCGAAAACTCAATGACACGGAACGTCGCTACACCGTGCAAGAGAAAGAGATGACAGCAATCATTCATTGCTTGCGAGTGTGGCGACACTACTTGCTTGGCTCACACTTCACGATCATGACGGACAACGTAGCAACAAGCTACTTTCAAATGCAAAAGAAGTTGAGCCCCAAGCAAGCAAGGTGGCAGTATTTTCTTGCGGAATTCGACTATAGGCTTGAGTACAAGCTAGGCAAAGCCAACGTCGTTGAGAACACACTAATCCGCAAGGCGAAATTGGAAACTCTTAGCACGAGCCAACCGAAGTCAGACTTTGTCTCACGCATCAAGGAAGGCCTCTAATAAGACCCATTGGCAAAGGAGATTTTGGCAAGAAAAGGGCAACCTCCTCACCAAGAGAGATCGGTTATTCGTGCCAAGGTGGAGAAATTTGGGCAAAGAAGTAATCAAGTAGTGCCACGACTCCAAGTAGGCTGGTCACCTAGGAATCGAGCGCACCACCGCACTAGTCCAAGCCTCATATTTTTTGCCAAACATGCAGAACAACATCGAGGTATATGTGCGGACTTGTCTTGTGTGCCAACAAGACAAGATAGATTATCAATTACCGGCAGGATTGTTGGAGCCCCTGCCCCTAGCATCAAGGCCGTGGGAAAGCGTCTCAATGGATTTCATAACGGCCTTATCCAAGTCCGAAGATGTGGCAGCATTATGGTCGTGGTAGACCGATATAGCAAATATGCAACGTTCATTGCAGCACCAGTAGATTACAAAGTGGATGAAGTAGCCCGTCTCTTCATCAAACACATAGTGAAGCTTTGGGGTGTTCCAAGAAGCATTGTGAGCGATCGAGACCCACGCTTCACTGGAAAATTTTGGACATATCTCTTCAAAATGTTGGGGACGGACCTCAAGTTCTCAACAAGCTTTCATCCACAAACAGATGGACAAACCGAGCGCATAAATGGCCTTCTTGAGATGTACTTGAGGCACTACGTAGACGTTCATCAGCGGGATTGGGCGAAGTTGCTTGATTTCGCCTAATTTTCTTACAATCTCCAGTGAGTGAGGCTCTTGACAAGAGCCCATTCTAGATCATCATGGGATTCCAGCCCATGACCCCCAACGCCATAGCCTCGACTTATGAAGGTAAAAGCCCCACGGCACATAAGCTCGCTCGCGAATGGCATGAAGAAGTGGACATCACGCGAGCTTACCTCGACAAGGAGACGGCACGTCGAGTATAAGGAAGGCGATCAAGTCATGATCAAGCTCCTGTCCCAACAATTCAAGACATTGTGAAAAGTCCATAAAGGGTTAGTGATCATTACGAGGGACCCTTCCACATTGTCCGACGATGTGAGCAACGTCTCGTATCAACTAGAAGCTTACCGAGGCTCGAGATTCACCGGTCTTTCACGTAAGTCTTCTCAAGCCCTATCACGAAGGCGTGGAAGATCCAACACGCGGAGAATCGGGCGTGCCCCAACAGCCGTTGTCACCGCGTTCGACAAAGATGTAGAGTGCATCCTTACCGATCGAATCATTCGAAGGAGGGACGTGCCAGCGTACTACGAGTACTTGGTGAAGTGGAAAAACCTTCCCGAGAGCGAAGCCACTTGGGGACGTGAAGATGACTTGTGGGAATTCGTGGAACATATCCAAAGATTCAAGCACGAGAGTGCGACGAGGACGCCGCGAGCTTAGGTGGGGGAGGATGTTACGGGCCGTGCGATTCCAGCCCAAAAATGGCCCAAGGACATGAGCCAAGATGTGCTAGCTTGGCCCGATTCCGGAATGTTCCGTAAAATTTCAGCAACTCTAGCACAACTATACATAAGCTAGATTTCTCTAGAATGTTGAACATGTATATAAAATTCTCTAGGCATAGAATTCTTTAGAGCTAGCCAAGTTTCCCTATAAATATGGGTGAGCTCTAGGTATTTGAGCATCAACCAAATCAACTCAATCAACAAAGCATCAAAGCACTCTTATAAGCTCTCTTGTAAACTTCCTTTCGAGTAATACAATTTTCGCATTTAGTTGCATTGCTCGCTAGCTCTCTCATCTCTTTAGTATTTAGGAAACCTCTTGTCTTAGCTATTGATAAGCTCAAAGGCTTACTTAGCAACATCCCGACAAAGGTTGTCTAAGTGCCAAAAGGGTTTCTTCGCATAAAACACTCATTCCGTGACATCATGCTTGTCCAGCGGTTTCTTCGACAAGCTAGCATCACGAGAGCGATTTGAGCCTCTCTACTATTTGTAGTTGCGGGGCCTACTCTTGAGTACTGATTAATCCGGTCCATACCATTATTTTGTACACGTCCTTCAACGTCAAGCTCGAAGACACCGAGATTGCACCGAAGTATAGTTAAATTTATTGCGCGTACGTAGGTTTGTAAAATGTCCGACATTTGATCTTTGCTAGAGATGAACCGCACTTTTATGCGTTTTGTTCACAAATGATACAAAGGATCAGCTGCTATGGCAGCAGCACCTGCTGTCACTTCATATCATATCGGTGCTCTTGATGGATGAAAATTGATTTCTTTCAATAATCGTGATGCGATCCAAGTAATCACTGGCAGGGGCACGGGCCATTGCCTACATACTCGACTCAGACCTTTGGATCTTACCGCACTTGTTGCCTCCTTGAGCTCAAGAAATCAAGTTTTCACCCAAGTAAATGCTCCCACTACACTACGTAAAATGTAGCATTACGGAAAGGATACCCTTCAGTATATATAATTTGACGACTACGTGTGATCTTGAGAAGGGTCAACATTCCCTACGAGGTTCCCATTTCTACTCTCTAAGCGAGTCGACAAAGGTGCTTTACTTGAGGATGGATTCCTTGATCTCCGTTGTTATTCTTGTGAAATTGATAGAATGAAAATTGTGTTTACTTGTTTTTTAAAAATAAAATAACGATTGTACGCAGTTAGGCATTTAAACCGTCTTTGGGCCATTCTTGATTACAACCACACTTCATGCCAAGTCGTATTGGCTACTTCATCTAACTTGTGACTAGGGGTGGGCATTTTTCGGTTCGGTTCGGTTCGGTTCGGTTTTAACATATTTAATCGAACCGATCGGTTTTTTAGTTCGGTTCTTAATTTTTGAAACCGTTCGGTTTTTACTTCTAAAACCGAACCGAACCGAATTGAATATTTCAGTTCGATTCGGAAAAAACCGAACCGTTTGCCCACCCCTACTTGTGACATACGAGTAATGGAAATTGGACGAGGTGAGATACATACTAACATGTTGTGTTCAAAAATAACTGTGGTGTTAGCTATATATTTGATTATTTTGAGTGATAAATTCTGTTGAGGAATCAGCAGCTAGTAGTTGTATGTTTTTTAAGACGGTTTGATCTCTCAAAGGAGAAACAAAATGTGGGTTTTGTCAGAACTCTAAATCAAAATTATAAAATGAAGAAATTATAATTATAACAAATTGGAAAGAACTATATACAACAAAAATTAACGGCCTAGCTAAACGATAACATAGGGAAAGTGAAAGTGAAAATGAAATTGAAAGTAAAAAGCACACAAGCAGAAAGATTTCAAAGATCATTAAATCAGAATTAAGAGTAAGCTTGTCATATCAGGTTTCTTCACATTCCCCCTTAGCTGGGGGAGGAATTGATCTCAACCTTCCAGGAATTCTCGACTTCAAGTCCTCTGGAATCGTCAAACCTCGGAGCCTAGGCATAGCTCCTTCCTCTATTTGCCAATCCTCTAATTCATCCGCAAGAAGTTGTAGAATTTCAAGCCGAGGAAAACCCTTTGCTGTGCAGATCAATTTCTTTCCGGAGTAAGAATCATAGTGCAAGTCAAGAATCACAAGGTTCAACATCTTCTCCAACGCAGGCATTGGATCATCTACAAGATTTGAGTTCTCCAATGACAAACATTCAAGATTCGGTAAGATGACATGTATGTCTTCTGGTAATTTCTCAATCTTCCCTCGTAGTCTCAAATCCGCAAGGCATGGACAATTAGAGAGTGGTTGCAGTAAAGCAAATGAACACTTACCTGATAGTTTAATTGATAATATTTGAAGGCTTTTTAGTTTGGCAATAGAGTTGAATGTGAACATTACCTTTTTTCCTGTCCATTCTTTGTGGTCTATGTGTAGCTCCCGAAGATTGATCAATTTATCAGATCTAAGTTGATTCCAGCTTTCAACCTCCACAAACTTAAGAGTTCGAAGGTTAGTCAAATTTTCTATGGGCAACGACCCGTTGAAATTACCAATCAAATGTCTCAATTCTGTCAGCTTACAAATTTCAGTCGGTAGAATACAGAGTGTGTCGGACAAGTCCAAAGTTTGTAGTTTCTGCAACTTTTCAATGGAGGGTGGGAGCTTATGTACAGGCGAACTCCTTAATCCCAAATATTTCAAATGAATCAACTGCCCTATCTCTTCCGGTAAGGGGAATCCTGAAAGCATTCCGGTGCGAAAATACCTAACAACCTCGGCATCATACACTCTTAATAATGAAAAACTTTTGAACAACCATCTCAAATCAATCTCGACTTGGATGATATGCTCCAGCTCATAATTGAAGTGCAGAAGGGAGCGTGAGAGTAGATTATTATCATGCTGTGACCACAAATAACTTGAATAAGCAACTTGCCTTCTACATGATGATATGACTGAAGAGCAGGTTTGATAATTGTCTCGGGCACAAATGTGAATAAAGTTGAGCTCTTTTGCCTTTTCAATTGCGAGATCCTCAAAAGATCATGTACTCGACATGTTGCTATCCTCCCCAACTTATTTTTCCAATTTGAATCAAGCTTCTGTTAATAAGCTCATTCAAGATATCTTTAGCCACATCTTCCATTACTTGGTTATCTTCATTTTGATCAATAAAACCTTCGGCCACTATCAATCGAATTAATCTCTCGATATCGATATCAGCGTCTTCAGGAAAAATGCCGAGATAAAGGAAAGACAACTTCAATTGATAAGACAAATCATTGAAGCTTAAATCTAATAAATGAGAGATGTGTATTGAGTCTGCCCTTAAGTGTCTCCAAATGTGATCTCGCACAATCCGCCATTCTTGCGGTTTCGTTTTAGACAAAAGCCCACCTAATACAATTATGGCAAGTGGTAGGCCGCCACATTTTTCCAACATCTCTCTTCCCAGCTTCTCCAATCCTTCATCTGCATTTAAGCTCTGAAAGGCTTTCTCACAAAATAGCATCCAGCTCTCATCTGACCTTAAAATCGAAGTTCATAGACATGGGTTCTTTCATCTGAGCGTTCAGCGACTTCTCTGATGCGAGTGGTGAGAATTACCCTGCTCCCATTCTTGTTATCCGGAAATGCTCTTTTCAGGCTCTCCCATGTTTCTTTTTGCCAGACATCATCAATCACCACCAAGTATGAGTACCCTTGCAAAGACTGATAGAGCCATCGTTCCAAATCTTCTTCTCTCATCTTCTCCAAGTTGCTTGGAGAATCGATATTGAAAGAATTTATAATTCTCATAAGAAGGTCTTCAGTTCTATAATCCTGAGACACAGACACCCAAGCACAACAATCGAATTTATGCTTAACATCATTGTGGTGGTAAAGTTTTCGAGCAAGAGTTGTTTTACCCAAGCCTCCCATGCCAAAGATAGAAATTACAAAACGCCGTGGCTCTTTCTTGAGAAGCTGAGCCAACAAGTTGTTAGCATCATCCTCGAAGCCAACAACATTCTCTTCAACTGCATAGAAGGATGTGGACCTTCTTAGCTGCTTCAATTTTTGATGCGCCTTGCTGTTCTCGGCAGCTGCTTCCCTCTTGTTATAATTAATATCTTGGAGGCAAAATAACCGACGATTTCGGGAGCTGTCATCGAGTCTCTTTCTGAGTGCTGCAATCTCCTCGCCTATGCCATATAGGTTCACCTTTTCCTTGCTTTTGCGGAAGAGCCCGCAGCCTGCTTTAATGGAAGCAAAGAATTTTGATTTTGAGCCCTTTCCGGAAGTGCTTCCTTCGTCCATTTCGAGCTTCTTATTGGAAGTTCCTGATGATCCTCCGGTGTGTACTTGCAGCAAAAATTTGTCTAATACGTCTTCAGCATCATAAGCAATCTCTCTGATCTCAGATACCCACTTGCGAATCAAAGGATTGTCATCTTGTTTCTCTTCAGCATCCTTTATGAAACATTGCATCCAACCCAATGCGTTCTTCAGTGACTCCACTTCCTTTCTCACTTCACGTAAGAAGATTGCTTCTTGTATGAGATAATCACCAAGTCTTTGCACAACAAATGAGACTATAGCATCAACCATAGTTGGCAAGCAGCTGCTTTGATTATCGAAGAGTCTTTGCTGTCAAAGATGAAATCAATTGACTGCTGCAAGCTAGATGACAGAGAAATGAGGAAACCTTGATGCCTTGATGGTCTAAATCTTCGCGTCAAGGCATGTTGGGGCAGGAGGCTGGCATGTGCCGACGCCAATTCTATATTAGTAGACCATTTTGTTCATTTAACCGAAATTTTAAAATATTTTTAAAATTTGTATGGATCAGATACTAAAAATAGTTATTTTATTTTATAAAATTTTAAAAAATAAAAATAATTTTTAAAATTAAAATTAATTTTATAAATATTTTAAAATTTAGTCTAAATTTTTAATTTTTATAATTAAAAGATTTTATTAATTCTATATTAATTCTTTAAAATTTAGTCTAAATTTTTAATTTTTATAATTAAAAGATTTTATTCAATTATTTAATAATTAAGAAAAAATTAAAATTAATTTTTAAAATTAAAATTAATTTTATAAATATTTTAAATCTTTATTCTTATGAATACATCGGTTCTTTCACTAAACTACAAGTTAACGTAGTGTGAATAAATTTTTAAATTAATACTGGATAGATCTGTAGAGTATTCTATCAGATACGAATCTAAAATTTCTGTGGAAAAAAATTAAATCAACAAATGCTTGACCAATTAAAGTGCCTGGTGAGAAATAAAAGAAGAAGGAGGAAAGTGGAGGGGCCGCGTGGAGAAAAAGAATGAAAGTGGATTTATTTTTTAATCCCACCACACCCATTAACTTCCGGAGGTGGAGAAGAAAAAGGAAAAGTGGGCAAGGGAAGACACCTCCACGATCGAGCTCAGTCTTTCTAGGCATTGAGAAGTTCCATCTTTCGATCACAAACACACAAGCGAGAAAGACTTCAACCTCTATAAAAATCCGGGAGATTTAACTCTCCATCTCAGGTTTTATTTTTCTATTACATTTAATGAGATTAGTTCTTCTCTTATTTATTTATATTTGTTTTATAAATTCTGATTGGAGTATAGAGGATTAACTGTTAAAAAAAAAATTTAGTTCTTTTTATCGTTTTTTGTGATGTTAAGTATTCGTTGTTATTAATAAAATACATGCATATATAATCTAGAACCATGCAATTTAGAAATAGTAATTTTTAAATGAAGAATAAAAAAAAAGAAGGTCTAAAAATTATATTTCAAAGTTTGAATTCTGAATTTAAATTTTAAATTTCAAAAATAAGAAAATAAAATATATTATTATTTTTATTATTTTAATACAATGAAGTGGGAAAATGAAGCTTATAAATAGAACTTTTATTTTTCTCTATAAGTACTCCATCTTCTAACATTTCTTTGAGAGAGTAAGAGTATGTGTGAGAGTTTAAAGAGTTTAATACTCTTGTGGAATTAATAAGTGAAAAGATTAGGTGTATTGAAGCTATGAGAAGTAAGTTAAATTATTACAATACTTGTAATCCTCATATAAGTAGTAAAATATTTTCTTTCTGTTTTCATCCGTGAACGTAGACTAAAAGTCGAATCACGTAATTTTTAATGTCATAATTTATGTTTATTCTTTATTTTCTTCTAATTTTATTTTAATTATATTACTACTTTACTCATGAATTTTTTAATAATTGTAAGATATTCTTAACAATTGACAAGGTGCGATCTCACCAAATAAATTTAATGGTGACCAGAATTCCAGTATCAAATGCCTAAACCACTTGACTAGATTTCACTTTCACCATAAAGAAAATAAATTTTTTTTGACAAAATCTTTAATTACATCGTGAATGGCTCTTAGGTTTGTAGACCAGCTTTGACCGTTAATTTAATGATAATGAATTATTGAAACAATCGTTTTAATTCCTTCACATTTTTCTATGATATATGCTGTTAAAAAAAAAAAACCTACTATATCAATAGTAGAATTATTATAAACGATTTGATATAAAATAAATTCAATTTAATTGATATTTGTTGGTTACCCTTAGTTATAGGTAATAGTTTAAATTAAATTTTTAGGTCTACCTTGTATCTTACTATTACAAATATATTCTTTTATACAAGTAAAAAAATTACTTTTTGATCACTGGTTCAATGCTAAAAATTAAAAAATTGCACACATTTTTTTAACCATGTGCATAACTAAACATAAAAATTATTATAAAATTATGTCATAAGAATTTTAGTTAGATGCATTTTATATGCATTATTTAGATGCAACATCTCGTTTTTTTTTTTGAACTAGTCTTGAAAATGTAAAATATTTAACATGTAGATTTGTAATTATACACTTCAAAAATATCTCTGCAACTTATATTAAACAGTTCGTGAATTGAATCGTAAAGTTATTAATTATGGCATGAACAGATAATTTTTTATTATAGGATATTTTGAAAATGTTAACGTAGTAGATGGTGAATGACATAGTCTAAAGTAATAAAAATAAACCATAATTACATAATCGCACACATGGAAATTTGAAAATTATGTGTTGATGTGTCATGCGTGAGCTTAAAACTGGATTCCAGAAAGTGTCGTTTTGTCAATTAGTGTTCTGAGTCGTCTATGACTTGTCAGTTTGAGACAGAAATGGTACAGACGACAGCCACGCAATGTCAGTCAATTCCATAAGTAAAGCATGATTTTATCGCGTGTGTTTACTTAACTTGGTTTTATAGCGAGAACAAGAATAAAATATTCTAAAAATTCTCCATTGATATGACATGTTTTTTCATTCATTCCTTTCAGGATCAGTCATGGTCTTACAAACTCTCCCGAAGATTTGGACGAATTCTTTACTTCATATAAATGTGTAAAAGATGCTAGTCGTACTTAAAAGTCGAGTACTCGATTTCATTTGACTGCTTACGACTCCATTACGTGTACTCAGAGTAGAAGTTTTGTATAAATGTATCGTCATACTATTAAGTATTTTGATTTAAGTTCTTTTTTTTCTAAGAGGTGGAATAGAATAACCAGGTTGAAGCATAATGATCATATGTCTGTAATGCATTGTATGTGTCATAATAGGTTCCATTAAGTTTTAGCTCAAAACGACAAGCTTTAGAGTCATTTTGATTTCGCTTATTGATAGCACTTGTTCAAGGTCATTATTGGTCATTGTAGTGGCGGAAAAATTATGGGTTTGTTATAACAAACTCGAATGCAGTGGCTAACATGTGATTTCTATAGTCACGTGAGTTTATATAAATAGAGTATTTTTGAGATTGAGGTCTTGTATCTTAAAAGTTACAGTTATTATAAAAAAAATTATAATTATAAAATAAAATTTAATAATATGTAGTAAATATAATTATTAAATAATAATTTTAATAAAATTATTAAATACATAATAAATTTTTATCATACAAGCAAAAAATCATATTAACATAATAAAACTACAATAGCTAATATTTATCAAATACTTTAATCATCGTAACTTAAAAGTTATAGCTGTCCAACTTCAATTTTAAATATACCCATAATGTCAGGAGCTATAAATGCTCATTATTAAAAGCTTGTAACTTCTTCATAAGTCTTTAGCTTGTTTTATGTGATTGAAATATGATTGCTGCTCTATTCTTCAGTTGATGTAGGCCATCTTAAGGCCGAAGTGACTATTAATGTTACTTGTTTTGGTTTATTCATTTGTGTGTTAATGTTTGCCATTACTAAATCTTTAATTAGAGAGTTTAGTGAGATCTTGGATGTTCTAGATTGGTCTTTAATCTATAATGATGAATATTTTCGTAAAGTTATGTAATCATCCATTAAAAATATAAGAAAATTTTAAAACTACCATTAAGAAGAAAAAATAATAATAGAAATAAAATACTTGACTGTCATTATCTTTATTGAATGATATAAAAATTAATTGTCAATCATCATAAAATTGATGGACTCAATATTTGTTAATCAATCAAAATTCTTAAATATTATATTAATTGTATCACTTCTATTTTCCTTTAGTAATTCATTTGTATAAATTGACTATTTCTACTTATTAAAATTAATATTTAATAAAAAATCTCATTAATTTATGTCTTTCATCAATTATAAAATTCAAACATTCTATATGAAGATTATTTTATTTAAATTTTCACTCTTAAAAAAAATAATTATCCTCCAATTTATTTGGAGGATGGAACTTTAAGTGAAACAATAATGGAATTGCAGCTTAGAATTTTTTCTCATAAATATTTCTTGAAACTATGAAATAATCGAACAGGTTCTTAACCTCTTAGGTCTTCCCAAAAATCTTGTAAAATATGCTAGTCAAGTAAATTAATCTTCTCAACCAAATCTTCTTAAATAACAACACCTTTGTCATCGGTACAAATGGGTGGAACCATATCAATTATGGGCAGTTTGACGAAATGGAAACATAAAGTTTGTTGATAGAGAAATAAAAATTTTTGAATAATATAAATTTTTATTGAAAGGCTAAATACACAAAAGCTAAGGTTTGGAGCCCCTTTTATAATAAGCTTAAATATAAAAATTTACCAAAATAGACAAACCCGAAACATTATTATATCATAAAATTATCCTACTCGAATTTAAGAAAGAAAAAAATAGAATCTAAATTCGAGATGTAGAGAAAAAGATAAAAATTCTAAAAAATCAGAAAAAAAAAATCTTAAAAACCTAAAATGATAAGGAAATAAAGGAATTTCCAACCCGAGAATGCACCAGAATGGTTTTGGCCATTTTGATTTTTGTTCGATCTCATCACAAGTTTTGAAATAAGTATATTATATGCCTAAAATAGACAGATGTATGAATTATGAACAGTTTGACGAAACAGAATCATAAAGTTTGCTAATACAGAAACAACAGTTTTTGAATAATACAAATTTTTATTGAAAGACTGAATGCACAAAAATTAGGGTTTTGAAACTATTTTATAACAAACTTAAATATCGTAAATTTATCAAAATAGAAATATTATTATATGATAAACTTCTTCTATCCAAATTTAAAAAGGAAAAAAAATTAAAATTTAATACGTAGAAAAAAGATAAAAATTCTAGAAGAATAAGAAAAAATAAGAAAAAATCTTAAAAAAAAAAAAAGGAAAGAAAGGGAATTTTCGGCTTGAGCATAGATCAAAATGCCTTTAATCATTCTAGTTTTTGTTCGTCTCGTCACAAATTTCGAAACAGTATATTATACACTCAAAATAAACACTTGTAATTAAAGTTATATCTTTCAAAAAACTCTTTATTTGCGATATACAACACCCTACATTACACCTACATTACAGTTCATCTTCAACTTGATCCCCTTTTCTAATAAAACTTCGATCAGCCACATCTTGCAATGATGATAGCCATTGTTTGGGTAAAATATCGACAGTGCCCCTAAAAGCCCTTCCCGGTTTATGGGTAAATATCGACAAACCCTCGAAGCCCTTCCTACCAAGCAAGACTCGATGGTAACCCAGCCCGAGCAACCCTCGTGTCAAAGCCGGTCAAGGTCGAGAGCTCCTTGCCCGCCGAGGTCATTATTCCGGTCAAAGCCGGTCAAGGTCGAGAGCTCCTCGCCCGCTCGAGGTCATCCTTCCGTCAACGCCGGTCAAGGTCGGGAGCTCGCTGCTCGCCGAGGTCATCCTTCCGGTCAATCGCCGGTCAAGGTCGAGAGCTCGTTGCTCGCCGAGGACATCCTTCCGGTCAAAGCCGATCAAGGTCGAGAGTCGAGCACATCGCCTCCCGCCGCAGAGTTCCACGAGCACAACCGGGCAAGACCCGCCTGTGGCAACCCGACCCGCTTTCTCGTAATCTCGGCACACCTTTTGATGTCCGACAAGGGTCCCGCATGGTGGAGAGATGACACCGTTGTTCGCGGCTCAGCACGTGCCACCAAGGTGTCATCATTCCTCGCACGCTTGCCCGACATGGTGATCCGCCACGCATCGGATTAAGGGAACGACCGCTCATCCCTAGGGAATATTCCGCCAAACCCGACCGCCGAGGGACCCGGATACCACTAGCGTGGGAGTGGACAACTGGAAAGAGAAAAGAGCGGGAAAACAGAGTATAAAAGGAAACGAAGGAGAACGGCACAAGGGTTGGAACTTCAATCGATGAGAGGTTGAAGATTTTAACTCTCGTGAGGGTTAGCAATTTTGATTGACCAAGAATCCGTAAGCTAAAACAGGTTCTTCCGATTCTCATCCCTCTCATCCGATTCTCTCAAAAACACCATACTTATCCAAAAAGGGGGCGATAATACCCTTTCATCTTTCCGGCCTCCTCACCGAGGAGATACCAAAAAGAGAAACCCGACATCGACTTGAGCGTCGGAGGGTTCTCGCCGGAACGCCCACGACCCCGACCCGTGTCACGGAGTGCAGTCCGGAGACCACCGCTCGTAAGAAGACAATGGAACAGACGAGGGGCAATCCCGCCGAGCTTGTCGCGAGCGTAAGGATCGGCATCGCTTGAACCGCGAGCGTAAGGTTCGGACGCTCCCGCCGAGCTGCTTGGAGGTACTCGCTGGAAAGTTCGAGCAACCGCTGAGGCACGCGTGAAAAATCGCATCAACATCTTTGGCGCCGCCTCGTGGGATCGGCACAAAAGCCCGATTTCCTAATACATCAAGACACACAAAACACAACGACGAGGGAAACAACCAAGAGGTGTAAGTCCCGAGGAATCGACGACTCGAGAGAAGTGGCCAATGAGGCCTGTAATGTGGAGATCCAGTGAAAGGATGGATCGGATGGAAAACAGATTGAAATTATGACCTCCCTGTTACAAGAATTCGTGGAAGGACGGAGAAAAGCCTCGCAACGATGTCCCGAGTCCAATCGAGGGAATGCTCATGTTCGGAAAACGCGGAGATGAAGCCCAAAGACCTAGGGCACCAAATGTTGCAGTGAGAGAAGAAACAAACATGGAGGAAGGGGGTCTCGCCAACATTTGCAGGAGATGCACCCAACCTCTCGTATGGAGGAGTTGGAGGGAGAGGTACGCAGATCAGCGCAAGTGGTGGAAGATCTTCTGGGAACCGAAAGAGTCCAAGTCGGCGAATAACGCCGGACAATGAATCTCCTCTCCCTGGAGATTACGGGTGTCACGATACCACGTGACTTTCGCCTCCTGATCTGCAATATTCGGAAAGAGTGACCCATTAATACACATGGAGCGGTTCAATGACCCGACAGGGTGCAAGGTCTCGCTGCACAGACAGAGTGCAGGCCTTCCCGCTCACTCTGAGGGAAGGGCGAGAGAATGGTACCGCAGTGCTCCCACGGGAAGTATCTCGAGTTTCGAACAGATGTGCGGGAGTTCATGGAACAATTTCGGGCGCGATGACCCCGAGGATGACATGATGGAGCCGCCGTGAGGTGAGGCAGAAGATGGGAGTTCCTCCGGAGTTTATCAAAAGATACCATAGATTGGTCCTAGATCTTGGTGCGCTCAACCATCCCCAAGCTCCGAGAGGATTAAAGGATGGGATCCGGATGGGAGATCATGGTATAACTCGCGGAGTCCTTCGATCCGCTCATATTCGGATGCGTATGAGCAGTGAAACCGGATATGGAAATCAAGAGGAAAAGGCTGCAAAACCGAGGAATTAACAGGACCAGGAACGTACCGGTTGGCTCATCCAGACGGAACGAGGAGTCAGAAGGCCGTGGAACGACAAGTCCTCAAGAAGTATTTCCGTGAAGTCCCCTTGTATTATAAAATGTTAATATAAGATTTCGTCCCAAGATGGGATATGTAAAAGTACAAATGTATGTAAGAATGAGAAAACATTCATAATGTAAGCTCGTGGATGAAGAGCAAAGGTTTAAGAAGAGCTCCTCAGCATGAAGTCCCGTAGCCTAACTCATTAGAGCGGATCGGTGCCCACTCGAGTTATCTCGAAACCAGAGCAGGAGTATTATCCGAAGACCTCGAGTTAATTAAAAGGCTCGAGCAGAAGAAGAGCTCCTCGGCATGAAGTCCCAAAGCCTAACTCATTAGGCGTGATCGGCTCGAGCTCCAGGTTATTTGAAAACCAGAGCAGGAGTATTATCGAAGACCTCGAGTCAATTAAAAGGCTCGAGCGTAAGAAGAGCTCCTGGCCGAAGTCCCGGAGCCTAACTCATTAGGCGTGACGTGCCAAGCTCTCAAGTTATTTGAAAACCGAGCAGGAGTGTCATCGTAACCTCGGTCAATTAAAATGCTCGAGCGTAAGAAGAACTCCTGGCCGAAGTCCCAAAGCCTAACTCATTGAGGTGATCGTGCCGAGCTCCAAGTTATTTAAAACCAGAGCAGTGAGTGTTTCGTAAGCTCCGGCAGATTAAAAGGCTCGAGGAGAAGAAGAACTCCTCAGCATGAAGTCCCGCAGCCTAACTCATTAGGCGGACTGTGCCTAGCTCCGAGTTATTTGAAAACCGGAGCAGGAGTGTCATCGAAGACCTCGGTCAATTAAAATGCTCGAGCGTAAGAAGAACTCCTGGCCGAAGTCCCAAAGCCTAACTCATTAGGCGGATCGTGCCGAGCTCTAAGTTATTTGAAAACCAGAGCAGGAGTGTTTCGTAAGCTCGTGCAGATTGAAAGGCTCGAGGAGAAGAAGAGCTCCTATGCATGAAGTCCCAAAGCCTAACTCATTAGGCGTGATCGTGCCAAGCTCCGAGTTATTTGAAAACCGGAGCAGTGAGTATTATCAGAAGACCTCGGGTCAATTACTGGCCCGAGCCGGGGTTCAAAGGAACCCCTTGTCCAAAAGTCCCTAGGCCTAAGTTCGAGGCGGGACGTTGTCTAGCAAGAGCCAAATGCAGGCTCAAGCAAGTCAAATGAGCTCGTAATATAGACTTAAGGCTTACTTAGCCTAAGTCAGAGCAAAATTCTACCATGCATTCATAAATAAAAGATGTACAACACTTAGAAAATTTTTTACTTAGCAAGCACATTCAGAGTCAGTATATAGGGCATGAGAATGTATGCACAGGAGCAATCAAAAGAAATTGTTCGAACAGTATCTTTTTATTTCTCTTGAAAATATTACATATGTAATATGAAAAAAAAAAAAAAAAAAAAAAAAAAGAGACAGAGTCCAAGTCACTCAAGACAGCAGAGAGGAAGAGCAAGATCGGCAGCAGGGCGCCTTCAAGCAATGCAGGTGGAAGATCAGCATCTGCAGGAGCAGCAGCAGGAGCTTCAGCAGGAGGAGCATTGGAAGGAGAAGGAGCGAGTTCTCTTTCAACACCTGGGGCTCGATCGGGCAGCTTCAGGATTGCTCATGTACTCTGGCCACATACCCTTCAACCCCGGGTCATGTCTGGCCGGGTATGCCTTGCCAAAAGCATACATGAGGCATTCATAGCCGGAGTCCGCCTCCATCGTTGTACTCGTGAGTAAGTCGGACCTTCTGAGTGTCAACTGTTCTCGAAGACGCAGCGCTCCTCCAAGAGCCGCTCATAGCAAGACTTCGAGTGTCCGTGTCCTTTCGAGCATGCTTCAGCTGCTCTTGGTCTCACTCAACTCCTTCTCAAGCCCGTAAACCTTGGAGTCACCCACTGCCTTCTCTCGCAAAATTTATATTTTCGCCCAAGCAGCTTTGATTCTCTTCCTTCGCTGCTCAAAGCCCGCTCCAAGCTCGAACCTTGCTTGAAGTTCCTCCCGGAACTCGTAGTTATTTCGCTGAGCCTCGGTTGCAGATGCCAAAGCTCTGGAGGAGAGTCACTGAAGATACTCGAACAAAGACTCGAGGAGTATGTGTCTCTATCTCATTCGGAAACCCGCTTGGCCGCCTCTTCGTCAGAAGTCTCTACGGTAAGGCTCTGAACGGCCTCGGCCGACTGCTCCTCGCACACCACCGGTTTGAGGATCGAGCCGTGTCGCCAGCCCTCCGTCTCCTACGAGGAGGACCTCGCCTCAGACGCTCGATCCGCCGAGCCAAGAAGGTGAGCTCGAGCTCGAGGAGGCGGAGCACCTGATTCCGCCATGGTCTTTTGATGTGCTCGCACCTTCAGCCAGGCCCACACGCTGCAGCAACACCGCAGATCCTCGCCACCATCTCTTCGCCGCTATTAAATTAGACTCCAAAAGCTCCGAGGTGTCAACAATTCCTCACACGAACTTATGCTTGCAAGAGCAACATGACACGTGCTTGAAGTCGATCGTTAATTGAATGAAGCACTCCGCGAGGTCGCAGAAACAACCGGAGCAAGACAATGAAAACAGACGCAAATAGAGGAACTAAAATGAAATCCACAAGGCGTATAAATGACCTGAATGCGTAAATGCCGCTGAACCTGAGGAACTCCTCGCCACGGTGCAGCAGGCCCCCACTCTCCCCAACGAAGAAGAATTTGCTCTTCCAGCTGCCACCGGAGGTAGGGAGATCGCTGATGGGCTTCTACCCTTCAGTCGGAGGTAAGATAATACCAACCAAAGATCCTTCGGGCTACACTTAAGTCGGTAGAGGTGTCTCGATTTCCCTACCAAGGGCTCATCCAGATCGCAGATGCTTCCACAAAACGAAGAGCCCTGAAAGGACTCTCCACCCATTCGGGTTCAGCTGCCTGGGGCCGACTGAAACCCGCATAAAACCCGACGAAAATAAGGTCGGAGAGGCAACCTAACCCCCATCCAAGCACTCCAAATAAGGTCAGTAAACCCACTGGGGCTACCGGGATTTCACCTCTGCCGCAACCTCGTAATTACACCATCTGGAATGTGGTAAGTCTCCCTAAGTCCGCTCAACTCCGATCGAGAGGTTTGACATTCCAAGTGGTCTACGGGTATTCCCCACGCCGACCTCCGACCGGCCCTCACTCTCCGATGCGGCCGGGTCTCACCACGTGTAATTCCTCCTGGACTAGAATCCCTCACGGGATTATACTCTGCAGGTCAGGCCTCACTAGAAGAGGAAGAGTCCTCCCAGTGACATCCTACTGGGTCGTTGGGGTCCGACATTTTTTGAGCGGTATGGAATAACAAGATGCAGAGGAAGAAACAGAGTGGTGAAATGGAAAATTGAGTGGTACCGGACACAAAAGGAAGTGTGGTAGCCTGAGTCGCCTGATGTAGAAGAGGAAGACCGATAAGCGTGGAGAGCGGATGAATTTTGAATTTGAATGGAAGTAAGCAAACAGAGGAACAAGTGAAGAAGTCGGGATTTTAAAGAGGAAGACGCTGTCCTTTCGAAAGTGGCGGCAGTAAGCTTCGAGGACACGACCTTTAGGTCGCTGGTCCTTTCAAATTTCAAATACGCTGTCGGATCAACCCACGTGTCCCGCCTTAAATGAGAAACGATTCAAGTGGCGTACACCGGAAGCATGGGAAGTTTAAAAGGCCGCGAATCCGCCCATCATTATCGAAGCTTCAGCCTTATCTCGCTCACTCAAAAGACTAGAAACCGGGGACCGTGTTTGGGTAAAATATCGACAGCCCCTAAAAGCCCTTCCCGGTTTACGGGTAAACATCGACAAACCCCTCAAGCCCTTCCTACCAAGCAAGACTCCGATGGTAACCCAGCCCGAGCAACCCTCGGTCAAAGCCGGTCAAGGTCGAGAGCCCTTGCCCGCCGAGGTCATTATTCCGTCAAAGCCGGTCAAGGTCGAGAGCTCCTGCCCGCCGAGGTCATCCTTCCGGTCAACGCCGGTCAAGGTCGGAGCTCGTCGCTCGCCGAGGTCATCCTTCCGTCAACGCCGGTCAAGGTCGAGAGCTCGCTGCTCGCCGAGGACATCCTTCCGTCAAAGCCGATCAAGGTCGGAGTCGAAGCACATCGCTCCCCGCCGCAGAGTTCCACGAGCACAACCGGCAAGACCCGCCCAGGCAACCCGACCCGCTTTCTCGTAATCTCGCACACCTTTTGATGTCCGACAAGGGTCCCGCATGGTGGAGAGATGACACCGTTGTTTGCTGGCTCAAGCACGTGCCACCAAGGTGTCATCATTCCCTCGCACGCTTGCCCGACATGGTGATCCGCCACGTGCATCGGACTAGGGAACAACCGCTCATCCCTAGGGAATATTCCGCCAAACCCGACCGCCGAGGGACCCGGATACCACTAGCGTGGGAGTGGACGACTGGAAAGAGAAAAGAGCGGGAAAACAGAGTATAAAAGGAAACGAAGGAGAACGGCACAAGGGTTGGAACTCTAATCGACGAGAGGTTCAAGATTTTAACTCTCGTAGGGTTAGCAATTTTGATTGACCAAGGATCCGTAGCTAAAACAGTGTTCTTCCGATTCTCATCCCTCTCATCCGATTCTCTAAAAACACCATACTTATCCAAAAAGGGGGCGGATAATACCCCTTTCATCTTTCCTGGCCTCCTCACCAGCGGAGATACCAAAAAGAGAAACCCGATCATCGACTTGAGCGTCGGAGGGTTCTCGCCGGAACGCCCGCGACCCCGACCCGGTTTCCGTGAGTGCAGGTCCGGAGACCACCGCTCGTAGAAGACAGCAGTGAACAGACGGAGGGATTCGCCGAGCTTGTCGCGAGCGTAAGGATCGGCATCGCTTGAATCCGCGAGCGTAAGGTTCGGACGCTCCCGCCGAGCTGCTTGGAGGCACTCGCTGGAAAGTTCGAAGACCTGCTGAGGCACGCGTGAAAAATTGCATCAACAGCCATTAATAGGTGTTTGGTATAAAAACAAAACTGTTCGATGAAATGCCGTAAAAAGATTCTAGAGAAGTGTTTGCAGATTCTGAATTCTCCTTTCCGCTGGAGATTGTATTTGAATCATTAAACCACACTTTTTGTGTGTCAATCAAACGCCGTTTTCCTCTTCCGTACTGCAGAATCGAGTATTTCCAAATTTCCATTACAATATTTAGAATCGCATTCTCTTTGCTATTCCATCAAAAGTGGGAGGGATGCAAATTGATGTACCTGGAGAGATTATAATAATGTCAGCGTTCTATTGCTTTTGATGATTTGAAATATAGCTGTAGAAGGCAAGAAAACAGTATCCAGATTCATGATCAAATTCTTCATCTTCCTCGACGTCAATTATTAGTAAAGTTTAAGTTATTGTAATAGATTTTGCATGAAGTAATATTGATTTGTATTTGAAACTTCTATCCTATTGTTATTTTGTGTTTACTAGTTTAAACAAAATAAAAATAAAAGTAAATTACATACTTGTATGTTTTGTTTTTAGTTTGATGATTGCACTGTGTGATAGCGTGTTATGGCTGATTCACTAACAATGGTGAAGTATAATGAGAAGGGAAAAATTTTTAAAAAAATGAGGAAATAAAAACTTCTATCCATATTTTAAGTGGATCCAGTACAGAGCGATTAGCTAGGAGCCAGTAGCTAGTTAGAAGTTTTTCAGGATGGTCTCGGTTTTTGAGCAAAACAACAAAACGCAGGCCTTGCCATAAGCAATATTGTAAAACAAAGTAGCAATAATAGCATATTAATTAATTAATAATAATAATACATTAATTATATGCCTCCAAAAATAAAAAATAAAAAATAACAACAGCAAATGATTTATCAATGCTTTAGATAATATAGTTTCATTTTTCTAAGAACCCATGAATTTGATACGTAAAATATAAAAACTCTCATATTTAATTGCTACACACTTTCAAGTCTTAGCAAGTGAGATGCATGCATTATAGATGGGAAAAAAAAAATCTAGAATTGTACTAACATGTTTGACGGAGTGCCTAAAACCAATTGCACCACTTCATAGCAGCTTCATCTTCAAATATTAGTAGTTAATGTTTCCTCACTCACAAGGTAGCTCATGCTTGTGCCAGAGATTTCTTCAACAACGGCTGTCTCAGAACAGATTTGGGCCTCTCTGATATTGTAGTTGCAGGGCCTCTCTGCTTGATTGATCTGTCTCATACCATTATTTTGTACATGTCCCTTCAACTTCAAGCTCAAAGGGCGGTAGGAACGCACCGAGCTTGCTCCTGAAGTATAGTTAAATTTGTTGCATGTCAGTAGGTTTCTAAAAATGTCTGACACTTGATCTTTGCTAGAGATGAACTGCACTTCTATCTCATGATTTGTCACTATGTCACGAGCAAAGAGAAGATCTATTTTATGTGTTTAGTTCGTGAATGATACACAGAATTGGCTGCTATGGCAGCAGCACATGCTGTCACTTCATATCATATCGGTGTTCTTGATGGATGAAAATTGATTTCTTTCAGTAATCGTGATGTGATCCAAGTGATCACAGCAGGGGCACGGGCCATTGCCCTGTACTCTGACTCGGCACTGGATCTTACCTGCACTTGTTGCCTCCTTGAGCTCCAAGAAATCAAGTTTTCACCCAAGTAAATGCTCCCACTACACTTCTGTAAAATGTAGCATTACAGAAAGGATACCCTTCGTATATATAATTTGACAGCTTCTGTGTGATACTGAGAAGGGTCAACATTCCCCTGCAGGTTCCCATTTCTACTCTCTGAAGCAGGTCAGCAAAGGTGCTTTACTTGAGGATGGATTCCTTGATCTCTGCTGTTGTTACTGTGAAATTGATAGAATGAAAATTGTGTTTACTTGTTTTTTTAAAAAATAAAATAACAGTTGGCACGGTTAGGCATTTAAACTGTCTTTGGGCCATTCTTGATTACAACCACACTTCATGCCAAGTCGTATTGGCTACTTCATCTAACTTGTGACATATGAGTAATGGAAAATGGGCGAGGTGAGTTACATACTAACATAGGCATAGCTAAAATTAACGGCCTAGCTAAACGATAACATAGGGGAAAGTGAAAGTGAAAATGAAATTGAAAGTAAAAAGCACACAAGCAGAAAGATTTCAAAGATCATTAAATCAGAGTAAGAGTAAGCTTGTCATATCAGGTTTCTTCACATTCCCCCTTAGCTGGGGGAGGAATTGATCTCAACCTTCCAGGAATTCTCGACTTCAAGTCCTCTGGAATCGTCAAACCTCGGAGCCTAGGCATAGCTCCTTCCTCTATTTGCCAATCCTCTAATTCATCCGCAAGAAGTTGTAGAATTTCAAGCCGAGGAAAACCCTTTGCTGTGCAGATCAGTTTCTTTCCGGAGTAAGAATCATAGTGCAAGTCAAGAATCACAAGGTTCAACATCTTCTCCAACGCAGGCATTGGATCATCTACAAGATTTGAGTTCTCCAATGACAAACATTCAAGATTCGGTAAGATGACATGTATGTCTTCTGGTAATTTCTCAATCTTCCCTCGTAGTCTCAAATCCGCAAGGCATGGACAATCAGAGAGTGGTTGCAGTGAAGCAAATGAACACTTACCTGACAGTTTAATTGATAATATTTGAAGGCTTTTTAGTTTGGCAATAGAGTTGAATGTGAACATTACCTTTTTTCCTGTCCATTCTTTGTGGTCTATGTGTAGCTCCCGAAGATTGATCAATTTATCAGATCTAAGTTGATTCCAGCTTTCAACCTCCACAAACTTAAGAGTTCGAAGGTTAGTCAAATTTTCTATGGGCAACGACCCGTTGAAATTACCAATCAAATGTCTCAATTCTGTCAGCTTACAAATTTCAGTCGGTAGAATACAGAGTGTGTCGGACAAGTCCAAAGTTTGTAGTTTCTGCAACTTTTCAATGGAGGGTGGGAGCTTATGTATAGGGGAACTCCTTAATCCCAAATATTTCAAATGAATCAACTGCCCTATCTCTTCCGGTAAGGGGAATCCTAAAAATACTCCGGTGCGAAAATCCCTAACAACCTCAGCATCATACACTCTTAATAATGAAAAACTTTTGAACAACCATATCAAATCTCTCTGGACTTGGATGGGATAATCCCTCTCATAGTTGAAGTGCAGAAGGGAGCGTGAGAGTAGATTATTATCATGCTGTGACCACAAATAACTGGAATAAGCAACTTGCCTTCTACATGATGATATGACTGAGGAGCAGGTTTGATAATTGTCTCGGGCGCAAATGTGAATAAAGTTGAGCTCTTTTGCCTTTTCTATTGCGAGATCCCTCAAAAGATCATGTACTCGACATGTCGCTATCCTCCCCCAACTTATTTTTCCAATTTGAATCAAGCTTCTGTTAATAAGCTCATTCAAGATATCTTTAGCCACATCTTCCATTACTTGGTCATCTTCATTTTGATCAATAAAACCTTCGGCCACTATCAATCGAATTAATCTCTCGATATCGATATCAGCGTCTTCAGGAAAAATGCCGAGATAAAGGAAACACAACTTTAATTGATAAGACAAATCATTGAAGCTTAAATCTAATAAATGAGAGATGTGTATTGAGTCTGCCCTTAAGTGTCTCCAAATGTGATCTCGCACAATCCGCCATTCTTGCGGTTTCTTTTTAGACAAAAGCCCACCTAATACAATTATGGCAAGTGGTAGGCCGCCACATTTTTCCAACATCTCTCTTCCCAGCTTCTCCAATCCTTCATCTGCATTTAAGCTCTGAAAGGCTTTCTCACAAAATAGCATCCAGCTCTCATCTGACCTTAAAAATCGAAGTTCATAGACATGGGTTCTTTCATCTGAGCGTTCAGCGACTTCTCTGATGCGAGTGGTGAGAATTACCCTGCTCCCATTCTTGTTATCCGGAAATGCTCTTTTCAGGCTCTCCCATGTTTCTTTTGCCATACATCATCAATCACCACCAAGTATGAGTACCCTTGCAAAGACTGATAGAGCCATCGTTCCAAATCTTCTTCTCTCATCTTCTCCAAGTTGCTTGGAGAATCAATATTGAAAGAATTTATAATTCTCATAAGAAGGTCTTCAGTTCTATAATCCTGAGACACAGACACCCAAGCACAACAATCGAATTTATGCTTAACATCATTGTGGTGGTAAAGTTTTCGAGCAAGAGTTGTTTTACCCAAGCCTCCCATGCCAAAGATAGAAATTACAAAACGCCGTGGCTCTTTCTTGAGAAGCTGAGCCAACAAGTTGTTAGCATCATCCTCGAAGCCAACAACATTCTCTTCAACTGCATAGAAGGATGTGGACCTTCTTAGCTGCTTCAATTTCTGATGCGCCTTGCTGTTCTCTGCAGCTGCTTCCCTCTTGTTATAATTAATATCTTGGAGGCAAAATAACTGACGATTTCGGGAGCTGTCATCGAGTCTCTTTCTGAGTGCTGCAATATCCTCGCCTATGCCATATAGTTTCACCTTTTCCTTGCTTTTGCGGAAGAGCCCGCAGCCCGCTTTAATGGAAGCAAAGAATTTTGATTTTGAGCCCTTTCCGGAAGTGCTTCCTTCGTCCATTTCGAGCTTCTTATTGGAAGTTTCTGATGATCCTCCGTTGTGGACTTGTAGCAAAAATTTGTCTAATACGTCTTCGGCATCATAAGCAATCTCTCTGATCTCAGATACCCACTTGCGAATCAAAGGATTGTCATCTTGTTTCTCTTCAGCATCCTTTATGAAACATTGCATCCAACCCAATGCGTTCTTCAGTGACTCCACTTCCTTTCTCACTTCACGTAAGAAGATTGCTTCTTGTATGAGATAATCACCAAGTCTTTGCACAACAAATGAGACTATAGCATCAACCATAGTTGGCAAGCAGCTGCTTTGATGATCGAAGAGGCCTTGCTGTCAAAGATGAACTCGATTGACTGCTGCAAGCTAGATGACTGAGAAATGATTTGAATGGACTTTTCAACGACAATATCGCGTGTAAGTTGGGTTACTCATTTTATGATTTAATTAATTTAAAAAAAAAAGATTATAACACAGTTACATTGATGTCATAATTAAAAATCTATTGAGAAATGTCTTGATAAGGATGATTTACTCTCACCCAAGTTAGTGTCCACATGCCCACAAGGAAATACAAGTTTATTAAATTTGCCCCCAATTGACGCAAATGTGATTGATAAGATATGATTGTCAAAGCCACAAAGAAAATCCACAAAGAAAATCGACTTTCAAAATATGATTGTCAAAGCCACCAACGGCAACTTGCAAGTGGCGAATATTGAATTCTATTGGTGGAGAGTATAGAAGAAATTAAAAAGATTCTTGGAAAATTTATTTATATAATTATTTTTAAAAAATATTAACAAAATTAGTCATAGACCTAATTTTTTTTTTTAATAATAGTCATATATATTTATTGTGAACTAAGTTACCCCTGTCAAAAACTGATCTCTCATCACAACTAAAACAAAAAATGTATTACACTACCAAGTTCAAAATCGCTCAAACCACATAAATCTCATTGTCACCCTATCACTTGACATCGTCCATCGCCGATCGCCGGTCATCGCCAAGATATCAACCAATTGCACAACTCCATCATCACAATATTAGCATCACAACCTTATCATTACAGATCTCATCACAAAATATTCTGTATTATCAACGTGTGAGATTCGACATCGGTTAAAAGGTGTGATTTTCTTACACTTTCACAACAAATTTTAATTGATGGGTGGATTATTGTTGATAGTAAAGCACGTTAACATATGTATTGGCATGAAAAATTTAAAATATATTTAATATTAATGTTTAAAATTTTTGCACGTTAAGTGTTCGCACTTCTTGCAAGTGATGATTTCCATTGCTTGCACTTGGTTTTTCAAATTACAGGTGATGGCGCCATCGTCCGTGATCTGAGTTTCCTCAGAAGCATAAGATTTACTAGATTTTTTCTAATTTTTGAATTTACTCAAGCAAATATCCACCCACATTGCAACAAAAATTAACAAAGCTATAAATATCTACAAAACCAATATATAAAACTCACTTAATTTTACAATCTAAATTTTAATATTACTAACATTAATTCCTTATCGATATATTTTTTTTTATGTTGATTGATTTTATCTTCAATGCTAGGTAACAATTGTTGTTCGATGCATATGAAATGAGAGCAGTTTTGTGTTTAGTTGTTGGAGAGAGTTTAATAAGTGAAATGCGAGGAGTTTTGTGGATTTTGTGTTTAGTTGTTTAGGTGACATGATTTGTATCTTGTTGTTGGCACGATGAGAGAGTAGTTTTTGGTAGGGGTAATTTGGTCCATAATAAGTATATATGGCTACTATTATAAAAAATGTATTTTGTGGTTAGTTTTGATAATTTTTTTAGAAAATTGTCATATAAATAAATTTCTCAAGATTCTTCTGTACAACTTATTGAAAATTAATCCTAATAGTCAATGATAGAAATTTTATTGAGATTTCAACAAATATAAACTTTCACTTCAAAAAACCATTACATATATATATATATATATATATATATATATATATATATATATATATATATATATATATATATATATATATATATATATATATATATATTAAGATATTAAATACGTATATTTATAATATAACCTAAAAGTTTATTGAACATCTATCAATATTTAAAAGAAAAAATAAGTCTTTGTGGGGACTCAAACTCAAGCCTTGGCACGCCCTCATTAGACTACAAAGCTCAAGAGCATATGAATTATTCATATTACGGCAAGGTAACATGCGAGGACGATAGATACACCATATAATTCATTATTGTCTGAATCTCATTATTGTCATCTATGTTTGATTCTTTGTTTTCTTTTTAGTCTCAAGCTTTTGTTATCTTCTCTTCTTACTGCCAATTGGGCAGTGCATCTAATTTGATCATTGATGTGTTTATAAATCAAATTAGTATGTAATGTTATTCAATCTGAATGCTAGACCTTAATGTTGTTGTTTAATGTTGGTAATTTATGGGTTAAACCCTCAGTTCAACTAATTTGCTATAATGTGCTCTTTCTATCACACTCTCTGCATTTTCTCATAACAATTATTGAGGCTATCATCCATGAACAAAATTTAAAACCCATCTTCCTAGCATAATTAAGGATGCTTGGATTAAGCTCATGTCAGTCCTTGAGGACATGTCTAATGCGTCTACATAGATAACAAAAGTCTATCAATCTCTCATATAAGTTTGCCACCATTCCAATCACTTTGCTTAGAAACATACTTCTATTTTTTTTTCATTCATATGTACATATATATGTTGGGGCAGAGTAAGGTATCAGGGAACTTAGTTATAACTAGAGGATTGTAGTAAAAAGAGGAGTTTATATAGTTAAGAGTACTAATGCCACACAGAGATATCTATCTCATCCATATTTATATTTATAGGAGAAGCAACTACTTTTTGTTATTGTATTAAAATAAATTTATCGCTAATTCCATAAACTAGATATGAGGCCATGATGATGGGTTATCATTATCATACGAAATAGGATTTGTTAAGAACTAACTGTTAATTAAATAAGAGTGGCAAGCCAAAATTTAGAAAGAAGACAAAATACACAACAATAAGTAATGAGTACTTTCATAATGAGCTAATGGTACTGAATACACGACAATTAGTGATGAATACTTTCATATATTGACATAAAGCCAAAACAATTCAACTTCTAGAGATTAGTTATATGCAGTGAGACGTTGTTCCATTCCAAAAATCCCATCGGATTACATATAGAACCACAAAACTAAAGGTAAAACAAAGCTGCAAGAGAATAAGGAAACTGTAGTTGCAAG